>JAGFMF010011865.1:6547714-6604814 GCA_019455555.1 Galemys pyrenaicus | reverse complement strand
GCTGCTCCCCTCAGCAGTGTACTTCCATTGATCTGCCTGTTCTGCTCCCTGCTCTCTGTGGTGAATCCTCTCACCCCCCACACACCTCTGGCCTGTACCTCAGTGCTTGTATGCATAAATAAATCTTTTTAAAAAAATAAATTAAAAAAAGAAGGAAAAAGAAAAATACAGGTGGTTTCACTTCTAGGAGGACTATAGGGGATCAAGGGAAAACATAATAATAACACCAACCCCAACAAAACAAAACAAAAATAAACATACAACTACACATCAGAGACATTCTGCAGGGAAGAGGGAGGGATTGAGATCAAGACAGGGACCGGAAGAGCACAAGGGACTATGGTGATGGTGACAGGTGAACCGGTGGTGGAAATTCTATGGGGACTGCACCTAGAAAAGAAAGCAAACATTGTAAGAAAAAAATAATTTAAAAAATAATGGTTTTCCTCAACCATGATTAGTGTCCCGGTCCTAAGAATTTCCAGACCAGCTTGGGAGCCAAAGATATGGTTTGAGGGATCCTTAACCTCCACCACTAACCCTGTAGCCTTGTACTATTTACTGTCACATCTTTTATATTCTATTGATGTCTATAAATTAGTTGTATAGGAAAGCTTAACAAGCAGAAAATATTATTGGGTGTCTCCAGTGGAAATGATGCATTGCTTAGAGAAGATTCTTCTAGATTACTGATTTTCGTCTTTCATTTTCTTTCACTTATTTTAAAACTCTGCAAGTTGTAGGTAACTGGTAGCATTGCAACTCTCATCCATAGATATGCAAATAAATCATGTCTTGTGAAGGTTAAAGTGATTTCCATCACCACAGAAAAATTTACTTTCGCATCCATTTTAAAATTCATTTCAATATTCCTTTACTCTATATAAATGAAAATCCATATTACTTCAAACTGGCCTTAGCATTTCATCAGTTTTCTTATTAACTTTGTATTAAATATCTTTACTCGGGGCCTCCCTGGTGGCGCAGTGGGTTAAGCAACGCACTATGAAGCAAACCGCAGTCACTGCAGCACGAATTCGATCCCTGCTGCCGGCCAGAGAGGGGACCCACATGGTGCAGCAGACCTCTCCTGCTGTGCCCGCTGCTCCCCTCAGCAGTGTACTTCCGTTGATCTGCCTGTTCTGCTCTCCGCTTTCTGTGGTGAATCCTCTCACCCCCCCCACCTCTGGCCTGTACCCCAGTGCTTGTATGCATAAATAAATAAATCTTTAAAAAAAATAAATATCTTTACTCATGTTCTTTTTTTTAAGATTTATTTATTGATGCACACAAGAGCTAGGGTACAGACCAGAGGTGTGGAAGGTGAGAGGATTCACCAGAGACAGAGTGGGGAACACTACAGGCAGATCTACTGAAATACACTGCTGAGGGGAGCAGCAAATGAGACAGGAAAGGTTTGCTGTGCCATGTGGGTCAGCTCCCTGGCTGGGGATCGAACTTGTGCTGCAGTGGCTGCGGATAGCTTCATAGTGTGGTGCTTAACCCTTTGTGCCACCAGGGAGGCCTCTCCTGCAGTAAGGTATTTTGAAAAAGTATTACTTTTGAGACGCTAGTGCAGGCCTCTTATCTTCCATCATAACATCTTATTCTGCAGTCATTGATTTCTCCACGTGGATTTGAATTAAATGTGACTTTTCAGGCAAGATGTGGTTTTCTCCAAAACGAACTTTGAAAAGTTATGATACACACAAATTCCATTATGATATCTGGAGCAGCTATCTTCACTTCACTGAATATGAAATGTGTTTATCACTATTAAACTATGGTACGTACAAGAAATTCTTCTTTAAATCAGATCAGAAAGTATTACTGGAAAAAAAGAACTTAGATCTTGATTTAATAGTTCCTTAAGGATGTAGAAAGAATTAACACAAACTGGGATAGCTGGAAACAACAAAAGTTTATCTCACACGCCAAAGACTCTAGGGGAGCCATCTTATTTGTCTCTTCCAGCTTCTGACAGCCCCAGGACTTATCTGGTTTGTAGTTTCATAATTAATATTTGCCTCTATCTTCACATGGAATTCTCCATGTTTCTCTCTTCTCTTCTTATAAAAAAGAGCCATCATATTGAATTAAGATCCTATTCCAGTGTAACCTCTTATTAACTAATTATATCTATAATGAACTTATTTTATGTAAGAGCACATTATGATGTATCGGTATTTAGGATTTCAAAGTTACTTTTGGGCAATAATTTAATTCATAATTGAATAATCTAGTTCCTTTATTTTACTAATATTAAAACTGAGGTCCAAGAAGGATATAAATTACCTATGTTCACTACTCTTCAGATTCCATGTCTTTCTGCAGTTGGGACCCTTCTCCATGTTTCCTTTTAAGAACTGTAGGAGACCTCACACTTTGCCTAGCTAGTTGGAATTCTAATCCATTCTCTGTGTTGACTTTTTTTTTAAAGATTTATTTATTTATGCATACAAGAACTGGGGTACAGGCCAGAGGTGTGGGGGTGGTGACAGAATCCACCAGACAGAGCAGGATGCAGAACAGGCAGATTGACAGAAACACACTGCTGAGGGGAGCAGCCTGGGAGGCAGGAGAGGTCTGCTACGCCATATGGGTCCCCCGCCCGGCGGGCGGCAGGGATCGAACTCATGCTGCAGTGGCTGTGGTTTGCTTCATAGTGCGTTGCCTAACCCACTGCGCCACCAGGGCGGGCCCCTCTGTGTTGACTTTTAATATGTGATTCCTCACTTTCCTAAGTTCCATTTTGCTGGATAACCCCCACTCATGTCACAGAGTGTCAACTATAGAAAGTAATCCTTAGTTTTCTGAATACTCCAGGGTGAAAGGCTGTAAGCACTGGAGGGCATTTGTGACTTTGCTTCAGAAAACTGAATCATACTGAGCCTCTTGGAGAACATATGGGCCAGTAGAAGATGGCTATGTTTTGTATTTACACAAGAAAGAGTTTACTATTGAAAGTCTTCTTGGAAGTGTAGGCATGCCCTAGCCCTGTAATTGAATATGATACAAAACAAAACTAGCATATCTGACAAAGGTCTTTTTTTTGAGACTATCACAGGGCAAGTATGAACAAGTGAAACCTTTAGACCATTCTCATTTTAAAAGCCTTTTCCTAGCTCTAAGGATTTGTTCACATTCCTATGAGATTGTAAATCACACAGGTGATTCAGAGTTTCCTTCACTGAATTAGTGGCTCAAAAACCAAACCCTCTAGGCAGGCAAACTTTCCCTTAGTCTTCTTGTTTTGTTTTGTTTTTTATCTTTATGTAATGCTGACGGCATTTCATGTTTTAATCAGGAGATAGTTATCTTAATTCAACTGCAAAATACCTGTTTAAAGGCTACAAGAAGTTGATCCCTATCATTAAATGAACCATTAATGGTATTATTTTATATTACTGAGATGTACATGGCACCTTAAAACTTCTTGTTGCGTGTATATTCTGCAAATATCAACTATACAAGATGGGTCCACCTCGGGTTGATTATTAGCTGAATTTTTACAACTTAATAAATCCCTACAACATAGCACTTTCAAGATCCAAGGAACCTTTTAAAAAAGAGTACTTCCAGAACACACTTTTGTCTCAAGAGTTCATCAAATTCTAATACTAGGGGCAACTGACAGGGTCACTTATGTTAGTTCTGCTTGTTGGAATAGAAATGATAGATTTTGCCTCCCAATTCTACCATAATTCCCAGCCATCATTTTGGGTTAAAAAGAAAAAAGGTGTGGTTTTCATTTAAATCCAACTCCATTTGAAAGCAGGTAATGAGGGTGCTTACCAGGGCCTGGGAAGAGGAGAAAAGAAGCAGTCATTGTGTAATTAGTATGAACTTTCAGTTTTGCAAGAGGAAAGATTTCTAGAGATCTGTTGCATAACACTATGAATGTATTTAACACTGTACACTTACATACACATGGTTAATATGTTAAATTTTGTTATGTCCTACTTTACCATAATTTAAAATAAAGATAATTATTTAAAAAATAGTTTGGTTACTGTGCTTGAATAGGAGCGCCAAAACCTCAGGTTCAGAAAGCCTCTTCCCAAATGCCTATTTTAAATTCTAAAAATCTGCCTACCCCCAATCAGAATTTCTCTTTCAAGTAAAAACGTTTTCTATATGATGACCCCAGTTAAAAGTCACACAGATTTGTAAGAGGGAAAGGGACAATCAGGTAACTGTTAACATTATTGTAACAACTATTAAAATGTATAGAAATTAGGACATAAAGTTAGATTATATTCATTGCAGAGAAGGATCTAGAAAAGTTAGAAACATGAGGGGCACAGGGGTTAAGCACAGCACTGTGAAGCTACCTGCAGCAAGAGCTCTATCCCTGGCTAGGGAGGTGATCCACTTGGCACAGCAGACCTTTCCTGTCTCGCCTGCTGCTCCCCTCAACAGTGTATTTCAGTCAATCTGCTTGTTCTGCTCCCCACTCTGTCTCTGGTGAATCCTCTCACCCCCGCACCTAGAGACAGAGTAGGAACAGGACAGGCAGATTGACAGAAACACACTGCTGAGGGAAGCAACAGGCGAGGCAGGAGAGGTCTTCTGTGCCATGTGGGTCTCCTCCCTGGCTGGGGATCGAACTCACGTTGCTGTGCTGCAGATGCTTCACAGTGCAGTGCTCAACCCGCTGCACCATCAGGGAGGCCCCTAAATAAATAAATCTTTTTTTAAAAAGTTAGAAACATGACATACTCTGAGTACAAACACAGGAAGGATGAAGTGGAGTATGAATGAAGTGGGGGATCTGAACTAAGGCAAGATCATCAGTACGGATGCTGAATGCTTAGAAGCATACCTACTAGGCAACTGACCTTTCAGAACCAAAGTCAAATCCCTCTTATGTAAAAATTAAGAGCATGAATGTTGACAATATGAAGGATCAGGACAAAGGTCCAAGACTGCAAATTCAAAGCCAAGGCTAGATGTCCAAGAAGTTAGGGAAACAAGTGTAGACCTTGTTTGGTGAAAATCCCAACAATCAATGGTTATAGCAAAGCTGGAAACATGGAACTATGTCAAGATACCAAAGGTCAACAGAGCCAGACAGTGACCAGAATAAGATATTCAGACAAGTGTGAAAGTTTAAGAAGGCAGAAAATTAAAAGAGTGGTTCTAGAATGCCACTGGTCAGAATGGACTTGACACTGAGGCAAACAGTATGCTACAACAGCCAAAAACCAGAAGTTTGGATGCCAAAGATTAGAAAAGGCAAAAAGTCCTAGCAATAGGTACAGGGACTAATAGGGGTTTGACACTAATCCAGTGTGTCTGCAATTTGGAATTTAATATCATTGTTGTTAAGGCCAGAACTAATCCTGGAAAACTTCCTCCAAGTCCTGTGGGTGAGAATTGCTGTTTGGGACTTTTTGGCTTAGATGTGGGTATATGGGTAAGACAAAGCATAGGTTCTGGCAGGAAGTTTTTTGACACTTTGGTATTGCAGGAAATTATCAAGGAAGGTACCCTTATTCTAAACGCATAAGTTTGTATATTTTTAATGAAGTTTAACTGACATATTGATATTTATTCACCTTTCACTGATTCTTAGACCTCGATATTGTTCATTTGGTGCTCTTACTATATATGTACCCCTCTATTTTTGCTGCCTATCCACCATTCAACCAGCATTTCTCATCAGTGTTTGAACATAATAATCCAAGAGCCCATATGCAGTCTGGATATTCTACGAGCGATATTTTGTATGCAATAATCTGATATTGTCATGTAGACTTTTCCTAGTAAATACAGAATGATGTAAAAATGTGCAAAGGTAATTTAACAATTATTACTTCCATGTGGTATTCATTTAAATTTTATATTGAGCTTGAAAAATAGTAAGAAGTAGGTGAAATGACCTGCCTGGCTGGGTTACTTAGATCACACCTGAGGACATAACCTCTTCTCAGTCACAGGGACCAATGATATTTGTGAAGGATACTTAGGGAGCCCTAAGCCAATAAATCTGGTGTCTTGGAAGTAAGCCAAGGGTGGAGTTTGTATTGGCTCTCCCTCTTCTGTCAGATGAAGAAGGTGGGGGGGTGTCACTGTGTAGGGTCATCTGGGTGCATTTTAGTGAACAATAGTAAAGCACAATTTCCCTCTGGTTAAAATGTAGAAAGTCAGAGAGCACAGCCAAGTGTTCCAAGTCTCGAGGAGGGTGCCATAAACCTAAGCCAAGGCAGTAGCATAGGTAGAGAGGCAGCATTCCAATGGGTTCAAGAGAGCACAAACATTAAGGGATAATAATAAGGGGAAAACAAAAGAAAATAAAAGTGAACAACTACCAACAACAAAGAAGTAAAGAACAGTTGAGTGAATGCAATCAGCCATGAGAAATCCTACAGATAAAGTAAATGCAAACGCTTACACTTTTTTTAACCCAAATCACACAATAGGCTAAGTGGGTTGGTTTACAAGGTTCGTATAAAGTGAAATGACAGAAGGAGAAAAACAAATACTGGATGGTTTCACTTACATGTAGGATATAGAAAAACAAAATAAAGGATCAAACAGAACCAAGCCAATAACAAAGCTAGAAATTTGACTATAGAATTGACACAACCAGAGGAGGAGAGGGAGGCTAGAGAGCAGGATGGAGGGGGCCCAGTGGACTCTGGTGGAAGACTATGGGTACCTTGGTGGTGCATCTGGTGTGGGAACATACATCTCAACAGATGTGATCCTATGGCTCTGAATCACATACAGAGTTGTAAATATGTTACCTCAATTAAAAAAAAGTGACTGAAGTAGAGGGAAGAATCTGGTTTTTCTGTACTCAGATTTTAATGGACGTTGGCATTCTTTCTCTTAACTTGATCTTCCTTATTTCTACATATCTGAGTTGGTGATCTCAGAATTCTAATTCCTTTAGATGTAGGACCCTATAGGCTCTCTTTGTCATTGTCTTTATTTAAATCTCCTTTACTTATTTCCTGATACTCAAATGCATCCCGTGTTTTGGTTATAGCCAAATGTTTCTATCAATGATCTCTTCCAGGTTACCAAATGACAAAGTTACAGTTCCTAGTGAGGTCCCGCTGATGCCAATGATCTGTTTACACAGCACCTGTGGTCAGACTTTACCAGTGTGTTATATGCTAGTCCAAATGACTCTGCTATTACACAATAAATGTTTATTGAATTTAACTTCCTGGAGACTTCCCACATAGCCTTGCTCCAGTAGATCTGGCCTCTTTGCTGAGGTTCTGGGGTTGCCAGGTATCTGGTTTGAAAAGATAGTCTGACATCTAAGCTTGTTGTCTGGTAAAAGGTAGAGATATACAACCATCTCTTCCCCCCATCCCAGTTAAATAAACTGTATTGATATGTTATAGCAGAATTTGTGTACACATAGGCAGTTGAATCTAATTTAAGCTGGAAATTGTTTTCAGTGTATATTCTGTATCATGTCTTTCAAAATTAGTGCTTCAGATATCCAATTATCCAATGTATCCACCCATATATATATACTATATATATATAGTAGTATCTGTCATTCTTCCTCCAAGCACATCTAATATTCTCATATCTATGTGGGAATATAGAGGACATTATTAATCAGCTTGTACCTTAGCAAACAAGTTTAATAATAGGAACACCATTATCTTCAGTAAAGATACACTGAGCACATGCTTTAGTGATCTGAGCACAGTGAAAGTAAATAAAATGACTGCTAATATCTCTACTTCCTGAAGGGAGAAAAAAATTTAGCTGTAGTTTTATTAGATAAATTTTTAGAGCTATACATAGATAGATATATCAAAATAAGCATGATTATGGTTCCCAAAAAACCCAGAATTCTGCCTCTCAGAAGATGGAGAGGATAGAATTTTTCCTATTTTTTACAGTGAGTTCTACTTAAATAGCTTGTATATTACAGATAAAACAAGCACAAGAATGTTCAGAGACAAAATCAGACTAGCTAGTGTCTTTAGGACACAAGGAATGACACAGTGGTGATTTACACGGACATTCATTTTGACTTACATATTCAAGACTTGGAATTGAAGAAGATGGCCACCCGGGAACATCAACAGGTACAGAAAAATTATCTAAGCTAACCCTGTGTTCTTTGGCTAAAGGATCAGAAAGGGGGCAACCTAGTGATAGGAAACTTTTAGACAATACCACACTACTCTAGCCAAACACCACAGGAAAAAGAAACTGACACTTCCCCCCACTCATCTCAGTAAAGGCCAAGTAGCAGAACTAGATTACTTCCCCATTGGTTTGAAATGAAGTAACTCAACAATCCCACCTACATGATGTAAGAGAAGGCTCAGTAGAGAAACTAGACCTTCATCTTAGCTGGTCAGTAATGACCACTCTTCCAAACTCCCATGATACCAGTGGAAACTGTTGTGGCTATTCCACCCCCATATGGTAGTAACAGGGAGACACCAATTTAGGTGTCCGTCCATGTCCACCTGACAGCCATGAAGAGACCCTGTCCCAACCCCTACTAGAGGAATGTCAGAGAAAATCAATAATAGAAGATTTAAAGGAGCTATAGTGTCTCATAGTATAATATGAAATGGTCCTGATTTTATCGAAAATCACTCATCATATCAAGAGTCAGGATCATTTCAAACTAAATAAGAAAAGATAATCAACAGACGCCAACACTGACATGAAAAGGATATTATAAGGATCTGACAAAGATTTTAAGCAGGTCTGAAAAAATGTTTCAACAAACAAGAACACAAATGAAAAATAGAAAATCTCAGAAAAAGAAGACAAAAAATTAAACAAGCAAATAGAAATTTTAGAAGTTAAAAATACAATAATTGATATAGAAATATAGAAATATCAGTGGGTGAATTTGACAGCAGAATGGTGAGAACAGAGAAAAGTATCCATGAACTGAAAGACCGAACAAAATAACAAAAGAAATTTCCCTGTTCAAATAAGCACAGTTAGTAGACTAAAAATTAAAATTAATAGACACTTAAGAACTTAATAACCTAGGGCAAAAAATATCTAACATTCATGTCATCAGAGTCCCAGGGAAAGAAGAGAAGTGGGCAAAGTTTAAAGCATACTCAAACACAGCTATACATGTCCCAAATTTGGCAAGAGCTATAAACCCACAGATCAGACTTACGAAGCTGAACAGGCCCCAAACAAAATAAACTGAAATGAAATCCACCTGAAGGCACATAACCTTACATGTACAAAAACAAAAAAACAAAGTGAGCAGTCAGTCTATGGTGAAAAAATATTTTGCATGACAATTTACTTCTCAACAGAAAACTTAGGGACCTGAAGGAAGTAGCACAATGTTTTTCAGGTTTTGAAAGAAAAGAATTGTTTAAGCAGAACATGCAGATCTACTGAAATACACTGCTGAGGGGAGCAGTGGGCGAGGCAGGAGAGGTCTGCTGTGCCATGTGGGTCTCCTCCCTGTGCCATTGTGGGTCTCCTCCCTGGCTGGGGATTTATAAGTCATGCTGCAGTGGCTGTGGCTGCTTCATAGGGAGGTTCTTAACTCCCTTGCGCGCCACCAGGGAGGCCCCGGAGACCTGGTACTTTGAAAAGATCAATGAAATTGCAAACTTCTAGCAATTCTGACAAAGAAAAAAGAGAGAAGGCAATAATTACTGATAACAGGAATGAAACAAGTTAATGCTATAGACCTTGCTGATATTAAGGGATAGTAAGAGAATACTACAATTCTGCACACATAAATTTGGTAACTTAGATGAAAGGCACCAACTCCTCAGGAAACACAGGAAAGAGTACCACAACTGACAGAGACATCAGAAAGGAAGAAATAAAATTAATATTTGTAGATGACATGATTATCTATGTAGAAAAGCTCAAGGAATCCATTAAAAAAGAAAAACCTCCTAGAACTAATAGATGAGTTCAGAAAAGTCACAGGTTACAAGATAAACATGCCAAAAAACTCTATCTGTATAATATATTTGTATATATTAGATGGAACACATGGACACCAACATTAAAATAACAATGCTATTCATAATCACTTAAAAAAAAGAAAACTTGGTGCAAGTGGTTAAGCACCACACTGTGAAGCATCCTCAGCCACTGCAGCACAAGTTTGATCCCTGGCCAGGGAAGGGACCCACATGGTGCAGCAGACCTCTCCTGCTTGCCCGCTGCTCCCTCAGCAGTGTATCTCAGTCAATCCACCTGTTCTACTCCCCACTCTGTCTCTGGTGAGTCCTCTCATCCACCGCACCTCTGGCCTGTACCCCAGTTCTTGTATGCATAAATAAATCTTGAGGAAAAAAAAGAGAGAAAACAGCCATGACTGAAGGGATTTTCTAATGTGACGATGTCTGCTAGAACTTTGACTCAGCTCTTTCCAACACTGAATCCTCAGATGTTGCCGAAGAAATTCTAGGGAAAGCCAACAGCGATTTCGATAGATGAAAGAGTACAAAAATATGGAAAATTAGATGCGAAAGATTTTGCAGGAACAAAAAAATCTGAAACTTGAAAAAGAAGAAAAGAATGCTGAAAATGCTGAAGATGGGTGGGAAAGCATCAGTCTCAGCAAGGAAGCAGATGGAGACGGTGAGTTGAAGTGCACATCTCTTCCGATGAAGCACAGCAAGAAATCTCCAAGAAGCCCATGGCGGAGAAGAAAGCCAAAGCGCTAGCCATCAGCATTAGCCGAGGTTTAAGTCAGAAAGACTCGGAAAATCCACATGGTCCAAATGAGGAAACAACTTGGTTCTGCCCCTGGGAAAGTGTGAAAGAGGAAATATATTCAAATTGACAGGGAATTTATTCTGTCAACCTACTGATAGGAGCGCAGGAATGATTACTGCCTCTGTGGGACATTGAACCCTTTTCAAAAAACTCAAAATCTGACAAGGTATTCAGTCTAGCAACGGCAACAGCAATGGCTGGGAAGACAGACCAAAAGGAATTCATGAGGAAGAAAATGAAAATATTCCAGTTCCACAAATAAAGAGAAGGAAAAACAGGAAAACTCTGGGATGATGAAGCATAGCCTTAATGCTCTGTCAAAACATAAACGTTCCTTCTGAGAAAAGCAGCTGGCACCACAAGATGCAGTTTTGGAAAAGAAGAAAAAGAATGAATTAACTTGCAAGCAAGTTTACTGTTCCAAGAAAAATGCTAAATTTGTGCTTTTACTCTGAAAATTAGTAAATCAAGAAAGTTTGTTGATGTTAAAAAGTCCAGAAGCACTATATTGTAAAAACCACAGGAAACTGGCTAGCTTTCTGGTGTTTTTATTTTGTAATAAGATATTACATGCGTAATGGTGGGATTATTTGAAATGTTAACAGTAGTGTTGTAAAATCATCTTTACTTAGCATTCATGCAAAAAGACCGATGGCTACACATTCACACCCTTTGGGGCATGGGGGACATACACATGTATACAGTGCAGTGTACAGGATTCTCTAGTGAAGACACGTCCCCATTTCTATGGGTTTGTGGAGACCTTACAGCCTTAGTCTGCAAGGGATGGGAGTTATATATTCTCTTGAAACAAAACAGAATGATATTAAGGAACTACTTGGATATATAAATGTATATTGCAATATAAAAGTATATCAGTGTAAACTGAATGCTTATTCTATATAAGTAGGCTTGCTGCTGAAAACAATCTAACAGATTTAAATCTTTTTTTCTTTTTCTTTTATTTCTATATCTTCTATATCATTTTTCACGTTTTAACAATGTTTGCTTTCTTTTCTCAGGTGTAGTCCCCATAGAGTTTCCACCACCAATTCACCCATGCACCATCAGCACAGTCCCATGTGAAAAGATTTAAATCTTTTTAAAATGTCAGGTACAGGTATTTAAGCTCAGGTCTCAGTTTTAAAATCTCCTTCAGTGTATATACTATATAGCTTGGAGTGTCTTTACTCCACCATTTGGCTACCATTCGTCCATAGAGGAAAATGAAATCTGACTGGTTTCTTCAGCCTTTCTTTAACCTGTAATATTTTCAGCCCACTGTTTGCCTTGTCTGGGTAAAAGGTTTCTAAGGTCAAAAGGGTACCTTTTTGTTGGAGTGAGGTTGCTGCACCCTGGAGCTGGCCTGGTTTTTCTGGTTATGTTGGCCAGTTTTATGGCTTTGTTGCCAAGGCGGCTTTACCCATTCCCTTGCCTATTCCATCCTCCCAAACCTGCTTGCTGGACAAGGAGTGGGGGCTTAGTTTCTTACCTTATTAAGTGGTACCCTGCCATCTTGCGTGTTTTGAGTAGGCCTCCTTGCCCTAGGCATGCTTGATTTCAGGAGACATGAGAGCTGTGGACAGTCTCTGTTAGCAAGTTGTTACATTTAGAAATAGTTTGGTGCTTCTTGCCTCAGATTTCCTAGATAATATCGTGATAGATGAGACAATTGCTCTGTGCACTTCAAATTAGAGTAAAAGGCAATTCTCTTGCCCCTTCAGAATTAGAAAGCAGCTTCTGAAACCAGTTTTCTGTTTCCTATCAATGAAATTCTGTTTACTTTCTGAGTCCAAGTTCAGTTTTATTTTAATGAGACTGTGACTTTCCTCAAGATACCCCAGATTTCTGGTAATTCATTGTGATGACCTTGAGATTTAATGATTGACTGGCACTGGCCTCATGTCAGGAGTAGTCAGAGGCAACTTTAGTGTTTCACAGGAAGAGTTTGATGAAAACATGAATGTGTTTTACGGTTCACTGCTTCACTGTGTGACCTTTGATGGTACCTGGAAATTTCATTCTTTCCCTAGACTTTCCCACCACACTTCAGTGTCTGTGTTCTGTCTTCTGTTCCTCTACAGTAGTGTCAGCTTGCCCTGAACTGAGGTTTATATGCAAGATAGAAAGGTACCCGGCTCAAAAAGATAGTCTCAACTCTTATTTCTCTAAGTCCATAGAATCATTTCTGTTCAATTCCTTTTGTTATTTCACAAGCCTTCTCTTAAGAATATTTTCTGTTTACTATAAATTTGAGGATCAGGGCCTCCTGGGTGGTGCAGGGGCTAACGACACAGTGCTATCAAGCTATCACCAGCCAATACAGCATGAGTTCAATCCCCAGCCAGGCCAGGGAAGTGACCCACATGGGTGGCAGACCTCTCCTGTCTCGCCCGCTGCTCCCCTCAGCAGTGTGTTTCCACTCTGTGTCTGGTGAATCCTTTCGTCCCCCTCCCCCTGCACCTCTGGCCTGCACCCCAGTTCTTGTATGCATAAATAAGTCAATCTTAAAAAAATAATAAATAAATTTGAGGATTGGATCCTCATAAGGTGGGATGCTGCCAACAGCAGCAGAGTGATAATTCAAGGTGACTTTTATGTTGGAAAGTCAACAGGGTCGAGCTTCAACTTTTCAGTTTCAAATTTTCTTTTTTACATTTTAATAGGACAGGATTATTAGGAAAAGGGAAAAGAGAAAGAGAGGCACCTGCATGGTCATAGGCAGGAAGGAAAGCAGCTGCTCCTGTTTTGCAAAGGGAAGAGCTTTGTGAAAAAAGAAACACCAGCATCACCACCAGCAGGCCGGAGAGCTGCATTTTGCCAGTGCTCAGTTTAAACTTTCTGTTAGAACCAATCCATCACTTGAGTGAACTGACATTGTCCAAGCTTATAACACATGTAAAGTGATGTGTAACCGTAGAATAACGATATTTGATGTATGCAACCTAGCAAGTTCCACTAGAAAATAAGTTCCACATATAGCAGAGTCTGTTCTCTGCTATATCGCCAAAGTTAGTGTTTAAGATGTAGGTGTTCAATAAATATTTTAATGTATTATTTAGTCCTGGTCAGTTTCTCCTTGCAAACATTATCCCATCTACCTCATTACTTGGTTTGAGAATTTTGAAAACTAATATTTATAAACACTGAGCATAGTATATTCTAGAAAATAAGCATTCTGTAAATTTCTCATCAAAGATTAGCTGTCCATTAAGCTTTGGTGGTTTTGCTTGTTTGCATTTAAAAGGACAGGTTTATTAGAAAATACAGAGAGAAAAAAAGGGACAGCAGCATAGACACAGGACAGCGGCATAGACACAGGACAGCGGCATAGACACAGGACAGTGGCATAGACACAGGACAGCGGCATAGACACAGGCGGGCAGTCTTGAGACAAGGACTGCCTATTTAACTTTTGTTTTATTTTTTTGTTTAATTTATTTGAAATGGAGGTAGAATTACAGTTATCAGTGATATTCGTTTTACCCCTCATCCATTTTAGAGGGAGCTAGTTTGAAATATAAATGTCCATTCAATGTATACTGAGCGCTTCCTGTAGGCAAAGCACTGCTAGATGCTACATGGATTACAAACGTGATCTTCATGGCATATAGAAACTTATAATCTACTGAAGGAAAGAGACTTACAAAATGACAATATAATAAAAGACTGCATATAAAGCATAATAAATGACATAGCATAGGGCTGGAGGCTTCCCGATGAAAGGGCAGCTCAGGTGGCAGTAGGGTGAAATGCCTATTTGCCAACAAGGTGAGTGAGGTGAATGAGGCAGCTGCAGGAAACAGGAAACCTCAACTTACACAATATAAAGGCCATGGCTTAAACGTATGACATAGTTTTTTAAAGTTTACGGATAGTATAACTTTTTTTATTCACATTCTAATTTTTTGGAAATGTATAATCTATATAGAGTGCTGCATGGCAACTCATTAACAAGACTTTTTAGTCAGTCAGAATATTGTTTTTCAAACTATTTTAGATAAACACATTAATTGGTAATTTTTTTTATTGAGGTAACATTGTTCACAATGTACACACTGTATCTGTTTCAGGGGAAACAGTTCACACCTCTTTATATGTACACATCACACTGTGCCCACCACTAAAACACAAATAATCCTCCACCATAGTCCATTGTGCCCTTTGCTCTCCTCTTCTCTTTCCCTTCTGATAGTGTCAATTATTGTCAGCCACCTAGGGTTTGAATAAACACATTTTTTTTAAGATTTATTTATTTATGCATACAAGCACTGGGGTACAGGCCAGAGGTGTAGGGGGTGAGAGGATTCACCACAGAGAGCTGGGAGCAGAACAGGCAGATCAACAGAAGTACACTGCTGAGGGGAGCAGCGGGCACAGCAGGAGAGGTCTGCTGCGCCATGTGGGACTCCTCCCTGGCCGGCAGCAGGGATCGAACTCATGTTGCAGTGGCCTCGGTTTGCTTCATAGTTCATTGCTTAACCCACTGCGCCACCTGGGAGGTCCCTGAATAAACACATTTTAAACTGTTCTACCAAGTCATAATATAGTTTTACCAAATGACATACTTCCATTGTATAAAAATAAAACTTAAAATTAAGTAATGCTTACATATTTCTAGAATGTATTTTATGAGGTTTCCAAAAGATCTGAAATATGAATATGAAAGGAAGGCACTGACAAAGAGCTTTGTCTCATTTCTGTACATATAACCTTTTCTTTAGTACTTCAGAATCCTTGGCCTGCATATGTTTAAAAACGTAAGCAGAATAGAGTCCAGAAAATTCTGTACTATTTAAGTAGTACACATTAACAAGGGGCATTCTTCATGTAATAATCTAATTTTCTTCTGCAAATTCTGCTTTAAATGTTTTGTCAGTTTCATCTGAATATGGAAATGATTAAATTATGTTTTATCCACACAAACAAAAAAGAAAACTAAAATCAATGGAAAGCCAAAGGGTATTCCTGGATTGGCAGACTCAACATTTTAAAGGTGCTCCAAATTCTTCTCCCAATTTGTACTCAGATAGCAGTTTTCCCCATATTGATACACAGGTTTCATGACAAGACTATCAAAATCTCAGTAAAAATTCTTTGTGTATATAGACCAAATTTATCTAAAATTTATATGGAAGGGCAAAGGAACTAAAATAGCTAAAACATAAAAAATGGGGGATAAATAATAAAAATAGAAAAAAAATTGAAAAACAGGAATAAAATGGAAGGAGGAATCAGCCTACCCAATTTTAAGACAATGTTTTCAATTCCTATTGCTGTTTAAACAAATTATCATAATTTAGTGGTTCTAAGCACAAATTTATTGTCTTAAGATTCTTAAGATCAAGAGTCCTAAATCAGCCTCACTGGACTAAAAGTCAAAGGTCAGCCAGGCAGGGCCCATTTTGGAGGCTGTAGAGGAGAACCCGGTTCTTTGCATATTCCAGCTACCCAAATTTCTGGAGGCCCCTTCCTCATAGTGGAACTTACTCTTACTGCTGCTTCTGTTATCAAATCTCTTCTCTCTGAATTGATCCCCTGCTTCCTTTGTAATTACATTGGGCCCACCTGCATGATACAGGGTTATTTCCCCATCTCAAGATTCTTAATATAATCACATCTGTGATGCCCTTTTACCATGAAGATAACATATTCACTAGTTAGGACATGAATATTTGTGAGGAGGACATTTTTCAGTTCACTAGACCACAGTAATCAAGACCAAATGGTATTTGTGGAGGGACAGGAACAGGGATCAATGTCACAGAAAAAAGAATCCCAAAGCATGCCCAAATGATTTTTGACAAAGATACAAAATAATTCAATGGAGGAAAGGTAGCCTTTTTAGTAAATGGTGCCGAAGTAGCTGGACATCCAAAGAAAATGAACCTCCACCTCACTTTCACACCTTATGCAAAAGTTAACTCAAATGGATCACATACTTAAATTTAAAATATAAACTTACAAAAGCTTTCTGAAAAAAAAAAATTGGTGAAAATCCTTGGGATCTAGGGTTAAGCAAAGAGTTCTTAGATTTGACACCAAAAAGTATGACCCGTAAGAGAAAATCCTAATAACTTGGGATTCATCAAAATGAAAATATTTTGCTATTCAAAAGACCCCTTGAAGAGAATGAAAACCCAGTTACAGGGAAGGAGAAAATATATACAAACCACTTATTTGACTAGGACCTAGTATATGTAAAGAACTCTGTAAGCTGTACATTGGAAATTTTAAAAATCCAGTTAAAAAATGGGCCAAAGTGTTGAACAGCTACTTCACTAAGAAGAATATGCAGATGACAAATAAACACACGGAAGATGTTTACCCTTTAGGGAAAAGCAAATTGACATCAGAAGGAGATAAAACCATACACCCTTCCACATGGTTAAAGTAAGTAATGACAGCATCCAACCCTGGTAAGAAAATAGAGACACTAGGTCACTCATTGCTAATAGCAATGTCAAGTGGTAAAGCCATTCAGGCAAAGTTTGGCAGCTTCTTAGAAAACTAAATATGCGTGCCCTCCCCTGGTGGCGCAGCGGGTTAAGCAATGCACTATGAAGCAAAATGCAGCCACTGCAGCATGAGTTCGATCCCTGCCGCTGGCCACATGGCGTGACAGACCTCTCCTGCTGTGCCCACTGCTCCCCTCAGCAGTGTGTTTCAGTCAATCTGCCTGTTCTGCTCCCCACTCTGTCTCGTGGATCCTTGCACTTCTGGCCTGTATCCCAGTTCTTATATGAATGAAAAAATAAATCTTTGAAAAAAGAAAAAAAAAACTAAATATGCAATTACTATATGACCTAGCTGTTGTGTTCCTGAGCATTTACTCCAGATAAATGAAGACTAATATTAGCACAAAATGTGTAGGTAAATGTTTATAGTAGTTTTACTTATAATAAGTCAAAACTGGAAATAACCCAGATACCCTTCAGCACATGAGTTGTTAAACAATCCACCGTACATCATATCATGGAATATGATTCAGAAATAAAAAGAAACAAGCTTTCAACACACCACAACTTGTGTGAATCCCCAGAGAATTATGTTGAATGAGAAAAGCTAATCTCGAGGCTTGCAGAGTGTAGGATGTATTTTACAGAGCATTCTTAATATGGCAAAACCTAGAGAATAGTATAATGACTGCCTGGAATTAAGCAGTAGGTTGAAAGTAGGAGGCGAGTGAGTATAGCTATAAAAAGACAACATGTGGAAACCTGTGATGGTAAGACCTCAGTGTCAATGTCTTGGTTGTAATAGGGTATTATAATTTTGCGAGATGTCGTCATTGGCACTTATGGTAAAAGGTGCAAGAGCTCTCTCAGTATTATTTCTTCCAAATGCCTATGAATCTAAAATCATGTCAACATTAAAAAATTTTATTAAAAAATAAATAAACAATAGTAACATATTAGAACCCACACGTATCTTTGCATGACTAAAAGTCATTTCATTCTAACTTCACTGTGTATATAATTAGAGGATGAATTTTCTTCATAGACTTGAAGGTTTTATTGCATTATCTCCACTTTTAGTAATGATGTAATGAACTTAAATGTTCTGCTACCTGTTCTTTGTAATTTTTTTTAAAAAAGTTTATTTATTTATGCATACAAGAACTGGGGTAGAGGACAGAGTCACTAGAGGTGATAGGATTCACCAGAGGCAGAATGGGGAACAGGCAGGCAGATCTACTGAAACATACTGCTGAGGAGAGCAGTGGGTGAGGCAGGAGAGGTCTGCTGTACCTCCCTGGCTGTGGGCTGCAGTGGCTGCGGTTTGCTTCATAGTGTGGTGCTTAACCCACTGCCCCCTCAGATACCTGTTCTTTGAATGCAAAAAAACAAAGTATCCAACTTTGTATGCAACACTTACATATGAATAAACCGTAAATTTAAAAGGGATAAACTTAAACAAGTTTGTGCAGATAGATATAAAGACAGATGAATGGTGTCCTCTATAGAAAACCATACATTACCAAAATGAACTTAAGAATAATGAAGTCTAAACAGACCGATAACCACTATATAATTTGAATCACAATTAACTTGTTCCCTACAAAATATATACCTCAGGTATCAGTTATTTTAGGTGTGGATATTACTATAACTATTTATGATGGTTAGCTTCCAAAATTCGTCTTATGAGACTACTAGTCTTGATACCAAAATCAATTAAGAACATTATAAGAAAAATTATAGATCAGTTTATAGGCCTCAAACACCCCAATATTAATGGAAAAAAAATTTTAGCAAATCTATTCAGCAGAGGACTTAAAAAAATCATGAGCAAGTAGTGTTCATTCCAAATACATAAAGCTGTTTCAGGATTTAAAACTTTAGTAGATTAATCACCATATTAATAGACTAGAGGAAAAATATATTATCACTTTAATAGATGTAGAAAAGTATTTAATAGAATTTAACCTGGTCATGATTTTTTTAAAAAAGACATTTATTTATGCATACAAGAGCTGGGGTACAGGCCAGAGTTGCGGGAGGTGAGAGGATTCACCAGACAGAGTGGGAAGCAGAACAGGCAGACTAACTGAAACACACTGCTGAGGGGAGCAGCAGGCACAGCAGGAGAGGTCTGCCAGGCCATGTGGGGCTCCTCCCTGGTGGGCAGCAGGGATAGAACTCGTGCTGCAGTGGCTGCGATTTACCTCATAGTGCATTGCTTAACCTGCTGCGCCACCAGGGAGGCCCCTAGTCATGATTTTTAAAAATAACTTTTGACAGGCCTCCCTGGTGGCGCAGTGGGTTAAGCAACGCACTGTGAAGCAAAACACAGCCACTGCAGCAAGAGTTCGATCCCTGCTGCCGGCCAGGGAGGTGCAGCAGACCTCTCCTGCTGTGCCCGCTGCTCCCCTCAGCAGTGTACTTCTGTTGATCTGCCTGTTCTGCTCCCCACTCTGTCTGTGGTGAACCCTCTCACCCCCCCACACCTCTGGCCTGTACCCCAGTGCTTGTATGCATAAATAAATAAATCTTAAAAAAATAACTTTTGACAAACTAGGGATAGACGTGAACCTTTATTTAACCTGATATAGGATATCAGCCCAGAACCTAAAGAAAATATCATACTTAATGGTCATTATAGGTCTTCCCATTAAAATAAAACTAAGTATAACTGCTAAGTTTGCTTCCATTCCACATGGAAATTCAGGTTAATACAATAAGACAAAGAAATAAACTATGAAATTTGGAAGGTGTAAAGGAACTGTAAATAACCTAAGTGCCCACTGACTGACAAATGAATAAATAAGATGTGGCATATATATATATGGATATGTGTATATATATATATATACACAATGGAATACTGCTCAGCTATGAAAAAAGATGAAGCCCACCATTTGCAACAACACTGATGGACCTAGAAGCAATTATGAAATAAGGCAGACAGACAAAGACAGACACCATATGATTTCACTCATATGTGATATGTAGAGAAGATAAACACATAGAAAAACTAAGTAAAACAAAAACATACTTTTAGACTATAAGACCAACTAGTGGTTACCAAAAGGGAAGGGAGAAAGAGGGGGTGGTGAGTAAATGCAGACAATGGGGACAATGGTATTGTGAAGGACAAAGTGTCAGAGTAATGCTAAGATCTCATATCAATATTTTTTTTTTGGTAGTTGTTTTCATGGGAGAGGATGATTACAGCCTATCCATTCTGTCATGTTCTAAGTAGAGTTGCAAATAATAAATTATAAGAAGAAAATTATGCTGGACCTTTATGGAGGAAATTATAAAACATCAGTAATGTACATTAAAAAAGGGGACCTTAATAAATGGAACAATAATCCATGCTCATGTATGGGAAGTCTTAATAATATAAAGTTGTCATTCACCCAAAAATAAATGAATAAATGCAGTACGGTTAAAATAATAATCCCAATGTGGGATGATAAAACAGTCAAGAATAATCCTAACTGAAGCTATATATAAAACAAGTTTTAGATAAATTAAAGACCTATGTATGAAAAGCAAAACTAAAAACATAGTAGAACATCCAGGAAGATATCTTCATGACTTCAAGGGAAGGAAGGGTTCTTAAACCAAATACAAAAAGCGTAAGCCAAATAGAAATTCTTGATACATTTTCATTAATTATATTTGAAAACTATTATTCATAAAAATAATAAAAAACAATTCCACTGGGGGTGGGAGTCAGAGGATTCTCCAGAGACAGAGTGGGGAGCAGAGTAGGAGAATCCAATGAAATACACTGCTGAGGGGAGCAGCAGGTGAGACAGGAGAGGTCTGTTGTACTGTGTGGGTCACCTCCCTGGCCAGTGATCAAATTCCTGCTGCAGTGGCTGGGGATGATTCATAGTGTGGTGCTTAACCCCTGTGCCACCAGGGAAGCCCCAAGAAGGAATTCCTATCCAGAACATATATAATTGATTTATAGATAAATTAATGATTCCTGTAAGAGCATTTATATCTAAAAAGGAGAAGGGAGGGGATGGGGGCAGGTGGTATGGGAAATAACAGGCACTTAAACATAAGATTTGTACAGCTGGAATCCTAAATAGACGATAAACAGGTGAAAAGATACTTATCCTCAGTCTTCTCCAGGAAAATGCAAATTAAAGCATTAAATGAAATACTACTTAACACCCATCAGATTGGCTAAATATTAAAAAGATCTGCAGCACCAAATGTTACTGAGTGTAGGGTCAGAGAACAATCAGGTCTTTCCACCCTCCCACCACTGTGATGATGGACACCTGCAGTGCTGTGAGCATTCCGGGGTGGGCATGCACAAGTGAGTGCACCTGAGTTGGACACGGGCTTAAATGGGCAGCGTCATGAGGACGCCAGAACCAACAGAACCGACAAGACCGACCAGCAAAGGGAAGCAGCAGCCGAGAGGGTGAGATGCGCCGGGGACTGGGAGGCCTGGCAGCCTTCTGGCCCTCTGGCACCCATCCCTGCCATGTACCTGGCCACCACTGACAATAAAAGCATGAAAAGCCACCGAGGGCTCCAAAAGACTCTCCTTCCTTCACCCGTCTGCCCAGAACCATCCTGAACCTTGCTCCTGTGCTGTCCTTCCTGCTGCTACAGTGAGTATGAGGGGAAATGGAATTTCACGACACTAATGGCAGTGAAATATTTTAAAACCACTATGGAGCAGATTTATTTATTAATATATCTTTAAAAGATTTATTTATTTATGGGTACAAGAGCTGGGGTACAGGCCAGAGTTACGGGAGGTGAGAGGATTCACCAGAAACAGAGTGAGGAGCAGCGGGTGAGGCAGGAGAGGTCTGCTGTGCTACGTGGGTCCCCTCCCTGGCCGGTGGCAGGGATCGAACTCATGCTGCAGTGGCTGCGGTTTGCTTCATAGTGCGTTGCATAACCCACTGTGCCACCAGAGAGGCCCTGGAGCATATTTAAATGATATTTTGTAAAGTTGCAGATCTTTCACACTATGTAGTGGATATAGCAAGAACTGGGATAGATATAAGCATGTCTCTATCCCAGAGTTTCTCAAACTTCCATGTGCATACAAATCACCTGTGAGTCTTGTTGGGCTGCAAGTTCTGATTCAGCAGGTCTGAAATGGAGCCCAAGATTCTACAGGTCTGAGAAATGCCCAGCTGACGCTCATGTTGCTGATAGGAGTATTTATTTAGGGTAACAAAGAAGTAAAGTGTAGGCTACAAATTCAAACTCCAGTGTCTGGAAATTCCAGGCAGTTTGCAAAGCAGTGAAGCTGATTAGGTAGGCACTGCAGCGAATTAGAGCTGCAGCTACTATCTAGCTCAGATGCATAATGTGGGTTGCAATTTCTAAAAAAGGTTGGAAGTTTGCCTTTATAATAAGTCTTCTGATTTTAAAATGGTAACAGTTATTTACTGTTCAGTATGGGAAAAAAACACCATGTGAATTAAACAAAAATGCCTCCCTGGGAAAGCTATGGCATGCTGGTCTTCAGCGTGCAAGCTCTGATAATATAGATAGTTAAGACGGTAACCATGGGGGCCTCCCTGGTAGTGCAGGGGTTCAGTCACATCACCTTGAAGCTATCCACAGCCACCTCAGGATGAGTCCAATCCCCGGCCAGGGATGTGACCAACATGGCGCAGCAGACCGCTCCTGCCTCACCTGCTGCTCCCATCAGCAGTGTAATTCAGTGGATCTGCCTGTTCTGCTCCCCTCTGACTCTGGTGAATCTTCTCACCCCCGAGCCTCTGGCCTGTACCCCAGCTCTTGTATGTGTAAATAAATCTTTTTTTTCTTAAAGATTTTTATTTATTTATGCATACAAAGCTGGGGTACAGAGTGCGGGTGGTGTCTCTTCACCAGAGACAGAGTGCGGAGCAGAACAGGTAGATGGACTGAAATACACTGCTGAGGGGAGCAGTGGGCAAGGCAGACGGGGTCTGCTGCACCATGTGGGTCCCCTCCCTGGCAGGGGATTGAATTGGCGCTGCTGCACTGCTGATGCTTCACAGTGTGGCGCTCAACCTGCTGCACCACCAGGGAGGCCCTAAATAAATCTTTTTAAAAAAGAAAAAAAAAAAAGGAGGGGCATCGGCCAGTTCCTATACCACAGTCCATGTCAATTAGACTCATGGGTAACAGACAAGTGGGCATCACACAGTTGTCACTCCTTAACTGAAAAGTTGGAATGGAAGTGGTTATAAGATAATGCAAAAGGATGGTGCTAGTCGGGAGTGATTTCCTACCTGAAAGTCAAAGAAGATTATTGCTAGTTCAGGGCGCCAAAGAGTATGGAGGCCTCAATAACCAGGTGAAAAGGTAAATGCATTTATAGATCTCCTACACAAGGAAGGTCATTAGCCGTCTGAGAACCAACCAAGAGAGTGCCATCAGTGTATGATGAGTCAAGGTAGTCACCTTGGAGAAACCAGAATGTATTATGACTACAATTAAGTAACCCGAAACTTGCTCTCCTGCACGTAACCTCATGCTTGGCACATTGCAGTGTCAGCAAATATTAGTTCAATGGAAAAATGGATCAGTACAAACCAAAGGGTGAACACACCAGAGGGAAAGCAAAGGGGCATAAAATGGGCATCACCTCCATTTCATGTCCAGGGCATGGGGTAGCTGATGTAGAAATGGATATAGCTATAGGAACATGGATGTGGATCTGAATGGAAACAACAGATTGATAAACAGAGGCAGAGACCAGAGACTTGGCTCTGTGGGCTTGGTTAGTACACATGCACCATTCTCAGTGTGGGGACCTGACCTTGGGTACCATGGCACTGAACAAGGTAAATTTTACCTTTAGTTGCCTCTTGGCAGTCAGCCAGCTGGCCTTCATGTAGTGATTACCTCTGCATTTGTCATGAGCTAAGTTAGTCTTTTCACTGCAACTACTTTAACCTCTGTACCAAGCAGTGAAAAAGGACACCCATTGCATCAGGGAAGATGTTTAGAAAAAGCAGAAACCATGCTAAATAATGAAAATATGTAAGTTTTGCTGTGTGATTCCTCCCTATACTCTTACAGTGGGAACAGTGGAAAGAGGATTGGGTGAGAAAATTGTCTGTGCAAAAATAGTTTGTGGCCTTTGGTGGCACCCAAGAGAAAGTCCAGAGGGCCCATCCTCTATGTCCCTGGGATAACACATATACTTGGACACTGTTGCACCTCTCGTCCTAGATAAAAACATGTTCCAAGTTAAAAATGAAAACAAGATTTCCATTTCTATCCCTACTAGGTCAATGCCAGGTCTTGCTTTGCTCCATTGTGTGGCTACATTTTCTTGTCAAAGAAAAACACAGGGAACTCATTGAACTCTGTGTCAGTTATAAATAGAGATAGGGAGTTTGATCCCTCCTTGATTACTTTCTTTCTTTTTTTTGGCCAAAGTTCAACAAAAATTATTTGCTTAGAGAGAAAGGATATTATGTAAATAGTTCATTTCAAGATTATGTTGCACATGTATATAGTACAGTAGAAAGCTTTAAAAAAGAATTCGAATTTATAACAGGACAGGATCATTTATGAACTTGGGAAATAGGAACTATTCTTTTCTAGAATGCATGAAGAATAAGTTGTGCTGGCTAATGGAATGAGGTCTCTAGCACAGACCTGGATTTTCAACTTGCAAAGAACTGAAAATGAGTGAGGGAGATCTGAGTGCTTATACTGTGCTGAACTGAACAGAACCTCTTCACTTGATAAAGGTGTGTTAACAAATTATGTAAAGTCTCTAGGTCTTTGGTGTCTATCAAAAAGAGACTCTGATTGAGCATTTCTTGGACAACTAGGTAAGTGTTCAGATTGGCACCCAGGGGCCCCTAGACAGGCTGACTTTCATGACGCTTTCTTGCTCTCATTTTATAGGCTTAGCCACAGATTTCTCACCTATGGTTTGATTGCTTGGGACTGATATCTGAGGCATTAAAAGGTAACAACTCTACTAAAACCTCAACTTGACCATGAACCCTTGTCTCTATACCCCTTTGGCACAAATGGGAATAGAATCGAGAGATACCTGCAAGGTGTGGCTTTCCAGTGTTGCTCTCTGCCTTTTAAAGACAACAGTGCTGATATTGGAAGCTGATGAATACTGACAATTGTGCCACCCATCAGTATTTGGAGAGCAGTCAGGGCCTCTGGTAGATGTTCCATACTTGGAATAGAACATTTTATGGAAGATTCCAGCACTGCATTGTGATGCAGTTGCTGATGTGAACAGATGTCTGGTACCTTCACCTTGTCGGCCTCCTCCCTCTACTCTGTTTCTAAATTGTTTCAGCTCCTAGAACCAAATACTTCTGGAAGGCTCTTTTTTGGGTAACTTTGATTATAACTCAAATGTCCCTTGTGTTGTCTCTCTTTCCTCTGCTCCAGGCAAACCCTTTGCCTGATTCAGAAACAAATGCAAACAAAAGTTGGAGGGAGGAGAAACATGGAAAAAGAAATTTTAGATCACGTGGAGGATCTGACAATCCAGGCAAGTGACACAGATTCTGACACCACAGCATCACCAGCAGCTGGTGCAGAGGCGAATCACACACCATGGCCACATGCAGCTCCAGGTTGTGTTCATGCTGCATGGGACGGGGCTAAACTTGTGGCGAGCACAGGGAAGAAAAATAGCTGGAAAGGGAGGAATCGAAAGGGAAATAAGAATGTGTATCTTCCTTGGCTACAGACTTGGGCATCTTCCTCAGCCCTAGTTCCGGGTCAGACTTGTGTCCTGGGGGCTTTGCAGTTCACTGATACTGGAGTCAACGTGTGATAGAACAGGGAGAAACAGCAGAATGGTAGTAAGAGAAGACAGCGATTCTCAGTCTGCTTGGAAGGAGCCAGCCAATGCTCTGTGGCCAGCAGCAAGTCCAGTTCGGGGCCCTCTCGAGGAGGGAAGGAGGGAAAAGCCCTGTAAGCAGAAACTTAAACAGCAAAAAGGTCACGGTCAGTCCTTGACCTCTGACAGTGCTGGATTGGGCAACTTTCACAAAACCAGCTCAGGCCCACACCACCTTGGGGAGGCCTCATCTTCCTTCAACAATAGAGCCAATATTGAGCATAAAATCAAGGGGCCCAAGGGTGAGAAGGAGCAACCTTCAGCTCCTCCCTCCCAGCAGAGGGCACAGGCTGGTGTCACCTACTCAGGTGCAACTCTGGGCAGGATTTATTGCAAGGGACTTCCCTACTGCCAACAGTGAGGAAAACGGAAGAAAAGCAGATACAATAGGTGTCTTGACTGGTCCTTGGCCTCTGAAAGTATCGGTAACATTCTCAGACATGGTGCAGAGTCATTTGCGGGGTGGGGCATGTCTTATGCTGCAACTATGGGGGTGAATATGGGGCAGAAATGCTGGCCTCAGCTTGAGAATAGTAAGGAACAAAGAAGGTCCAGAATTTCTGGCATGCTGTTCTCAGGAACTGTTATAGGGAAGGCTTCACTGCTGGGGGCTCTTTCTTTTTTTAAAGATTTATTTATGCATACAAGTGCTGGGGTACAGGTCAGAGGCTCAGAAGGTGAGAGGATTCACCAGAGAATCAGTGGGGAGCAGAACAGACAGATAGACTGAAACACACTGCTGAGGGGAGCAGTGGGCAAGCAGGAGAGGTCTGCTGCACCATGTGGGTCCCCTCCCTGGCTGGGGATCAAACTCGCGCTGTAGAGGATGCTCAACTTGCTGAGCCACCTGGGGGGGCGTGGAGGGGGCTTTTCCTCAGGACAGCTGAAGAAGGAGGCCCCAGTGGGCAGATGAAGAACAAGGGCAGAGCAGTGCCCAGAAAACCCTGGAAACTTTCGGGGTCAGAGACCTGCAGAGAGCTACCCCAGGGATCAAGGCTCAGGGAAGAATTTCACTAGGCAGGTCGAGTGTTGTCATTGTGAGGAATTATTTCACAAGAAAGGACTGGCAGAGGCTTTGACCTTGAGCAAAGCTCACACCCACATCAGAGTTCAGTGATCCACATGCAGAGACCCGGCAGGGAAAGGGCCGAATCTCAGGGAGTGTGCACGGGAAAGTGGGGAGGTTTATAAGATGCTGTAGAGCAAAGAAGGGATCTAGGGAGCACTCTGGGAGCTAGCAACCATCTTCACTTGGTCACAGTAGAGAAGAGTTTCAAATGCTGCTCTGAGGGAAGGGAAGTTTGCTACCCAAATTGTAAGTGTCCCCCCCCCATTAGAAGGGAATATCATAATTACTCTCTTAATGGCTAAGTTCTCATCTAATTAAATTTTAAGTTTATAAGTGGCAGGTCCTGTACCATGGCACATACAGGGTAACACTTCAGAGAAACTAAAATGCCTTTTGTTTTGTATATCCCCTTTCCCATAAAATTTTTAATATCATTGTTACTTCAGCTGATAAATGGTGTGATGTGTCTAGAGTGTAAACAGATCACAAAACATGCATTGGAGTCTGAGAACATGTCTCTTGACTGGAAAATATTATTGTATATTGCATGTTGGATTGCAGACTGCCGTAACGGTTGCATTTAATTCTGGGCCATCTGCTTCAAGTAAGTTGCTCACCTTAGTGTCCCCCAATATTCTGTGACCATCCCCACCTATAGACTTTTCTCAATTTCTCCCCATGCCTGACCTGTCCTTCTCTTTGGAAAGACCAGTCTGCCCTCCCATTTGGGAGCACAAAACCCAGCAGGACTTCCCTCAGTTTGGTGATATATTTTCCTAACTTTATCTGGGTTTTCTTTTTCACCTGAGCCAGAGATATTTACTCTGCTGTTTCAGGGATGCTGTGACATTTTGTGACAGGAAGTATTCCTGCAGGATATATATTGTTCTAAAACTCAGAGGGCCACTTGCAGGCCATTTCCTGTATACATGAAGTGGGCTGGGTGCCCAAGGTACTGTTCTTTAATCTCACAGCTAGGTAACGAAATTGCCAAGCATCTTTCACTTCCTACCATAAAATAAACAGGTTCCCTGGGGTGAGGGTGGGGAAGCTGTGTGAAACACAATGGCTTTTTCATAGAACCCAATAACCCGAGTGTACTCAGAGTTTATACAGCCCTTAACTTCCGAGAAGTACACCATGTTCTTTAACATGTAAACATGCTGTCCTTAGTATATGAACATGAAACCAATGGCCTATTAGTAGAACTTGGAGTTGTTTTCACCAATAGCACAAATGAGGCTGCCTTCTGCTTTCCAGTTTCTTGAGACTCCAAGGGTAGCCATTTCCTAACTAGGGTTGGGCCTTGGAAGGGAACAAAACTAATTGATCCACAATGTCCCCTTCCTTGGCCATGAGCTCTAACCACTTCAGTTAACCAACCAGAAATGCTTCCATCTCTCAAGGCTTATAGGTTCTTCAAGTCCTCACCTGACCCTAGAATTGTGCACTGGGCTCTGTCTGAATTCAAACCCCACAAATCTTCACTCTTCTCATTAATTAAGGTAAATTACTTAATCCCTTTGTGCCTCAATTTCTTCACTGAAATGAATAATAATACCTACCACTTAAGACTGTAGTGAAGATTAAAAAGATAGTATATGTTGAGTGCCTCCAGTGATGTGTAGCAAGTATTAAAGCACTTGGTTCATTTTAGCTCTTGCTAGTAATTCCCCAGTGAGGAAGTGGAGAGTGAAATATTGTGTCCTGCTGACTTTGGTTTGCCCTGGAACCTGGTACCAAGCATTTCCCCATCTTCATTTAATTATCAAAATAATTCTTTGTCAACTATGCAATACCTCTGGATACTGTGAGATATTTCTGCATCTACCAGTATCTCTATCACTATATCCATCCATCATTTCTTTTTTTATATATTCCTTTTCTCTTTACTGTACACTAATTGTGTAGAGTTCTTTTTTTTTAGTTTCTTTAATACTTGCTGTCATACTTGCTTTAATACTTCCTTTTTTTATTAGTTTCTTTAATACTTTCCCAGGTGCAACTGGGATAGATGAACACCTATATTTGAATAAATGTAAAGGCTTTTCTTTATTTTATATATATTTTACATTATCATTTTTGTACAGTGTGTATTTCTCGTCCCCATGAAATTCTCACCACCAATTCATCCGTGCACCATCACCATAGTCCCTTATGCTCTTCCCACCCATTTTGTTCTTTCCTCCTCCTCCTCCCCCATCCATCATGTCTTATTTGAACAGGGTATGGATGCAACATAAAGACAAATATGTGATCCCAGTTCTATGAATACCTAGAACAGTCATTCATAGAGGCATCACGGTTTGGGGTACAGTGGGAACTGAAGAGTTATTGTTTAATTGGCACAGTTTCAGTTTGGGATGATGCAAAAATTCTAGGACTAGATCGGGTGGATGGTTGCACTACAATATAAATAATGCTACAGAACTGTACAATTAAAAATTGTTAATATTGCCAATTTTATAATATGTGTATTTTCCCACGATTTTTAAAATTGGATTTATTTAATTATATTTGTCATCATTTGTATTCCCCAGGGAGTTCCCACCACCATTTCACCCGTGCACCATCACCTCAGTCCCTTGTTCTCTTTCTGCCCTTCTCCCCGTCTTTGCCCTCCCCTCCTTCCCCGCTCCCACCATGGTCCCTTTGGTTTATCTTTGACCTTTTGATCTTGTTGAGTTTTGTTTTTGGTTGTAATTGCCCATTTCCTTGAGCTTACTCTTCTTTTTTGTTGTAGTTGTTGCTCTTTCACATTCCTCCCAAAAAGTGAAGCAGTCCAATATTTTTCTCTTGCCTTCTGACTTGTTTCACTGAGTATAATTCCTTCTAGCTCCACCCATGTTTCTATAAATGGCCCTAGTTTGTCATTTTTGATTGCTGAATAATATTCCATTGTGTATATGTACCACATTTTCTTGATCCAGTCATCTATTTTTGGCATTTGGGTTGTTTCCAGGTCTTACTAATTACAAATAGTGCTGCAATAAACATAGGGGTACAGGTGCTCTTTTGGATCAGTGTTTTTGTGTCCTTTGGGTAGATCCCTAGGAGTGGGATTGTCAGATCGTATGGTAGTTCGATTCCCAGTAGACTGAGGAACCTCCATACGGCCTTCCAAAGTGGTTGGATTAACTTGCATTCCCACCAGCAATGAACTAGGGTTCCTTTTTCTCCACATCCATGCCAGCATCACAATTTTATTTTTTTAGATCTATTTATTTATACATACAAGAACTGGGGTATAGGCCAGAGGTATGGGGAGGGGGGCTGGTGAGAGGATCCACTAGAGAAAGAGTGGGGAACAGAACAGGCAGATTCAACTGAAATACACTTCTGAGAGGAGCAGCGGGCGAGGCAGGTGAGGTCTGCCACATCATGTGGGTCACCTTCCCAGCTGGTGGCAGGGATCGAACTCGTGCTGCAGTGGCTGCGGTTTGCTTCATAGTGCGTTGCTTAACCCAATGCACCACTAGGGAGGCCCCTGCCACAATTTAATAATAATGTGAGAGCATAAAAATACCCTCACATACTAACTTACACAAGCCATCCTGAAGGTAATTTCTGGTCATAATGAATTCAGAATAAGGACCTCTAAGGGAGTCTGGAGTAGCTAAGGAAATTCTTATAAAAAGGGTGAGATATGAGGCAGGCTTCAGTGAAAGGGTAAAATTTGGATGAGGAGTGGGAAGAAAATTGTGGGAGCAGAGATAGTGATGAGCACAGTACAGGTGAATTGCTTAGGGGAGCAGTGGTCACCATGGCTGCTTGACCATAGAAGAACTAGAACAGCAGGCAAATATTTGAATTGGAAGCCTTGGGCACTAGAGCTCATTGTAATGTTATACGATTTAATTTTGTACTGCTGAAGTATGAGCAACATCTGTAGTCTAGTTAACAATAATGATCCAATGAGCCTGGTTCCAATAATACACTGTAATTATGTAAGATGTCGCCACCGGGGGGAATCTGGGTGATGGGTACAAGGGACCTCTCTACACTCTTTTTACAACTTCTTGTGAGTCTATAATTATTTCCAAATAAAAATTAGAAAATTAATGTTTGAAAGATCAGTCTGTCAGCTGTGTGTGGGATGGTTTGGAAAGAGACAAAACGGAGGCAATCTAGAGAGGTTGGCCTCAGTTAAACAAAACTCAGTCCTACTGTTCAACCAAGGAGTAAATTTTGAGTTTAGTGGATGTGGATATTTGATCTTGGGAGTTTAGAGCTGAGAGTGACTTTCTAGTGTGAGAAATAATATACAGAAATCTTGTTTCAATAGCTTGGGTGGTTAGAATTGAGTTCCCCTACAATCAAAAACTAAGACCCAACATGCTTTGCATCTCTGACAGGAAGTGATGATTCTTTCCTATCCCAATAGAAAGAAAAAGCCTTTTAAGCCTATAGGAGCGTCTCCCAAAGCTATGTAAATGTGTGCTAGGTTTGCTTTTAGGGAAGTGCTCATGTGTCTCATCGTGATACATCAGTTTCCAAATTTCCTTTTTGTTCTTTCCAAATGTACCCATTTTGTCGGTGAAGTAGCTGATTGCATTTTGTTTGAGGTCAACACTAGCTAGACATCTAGAGGTGTGCCAAGCCCTGACAGGGCAAACGGCAACTTATAACGAAAGACAGTAAGTAATACATCTGCTCAGAGGTTGGATCAGCTAACCTAGAACTTATTTTCCAGGAAAACACAATTGAAATATTCCTTAAGGTTTTTTTTTTAACCTACAGAGAAGGCAATGGACTTGCTACAATCTTCTTCAAGTGAGTTGGTATCTAGCTGTATAATATACCCATCTAGTTTCAGAAATCCCTCATACAAACATCATCTGTTTGCCCAATCGAGACCATTCAACATCCAAAGTCCACAAAAGAAAAAGCTAAATGCCGTCCCTTAAATTTCCTCCACTTTTATTCCTTGCCTTTCTTTTCAGAAAAAAGTTGGTGTAGACAGTGAGTGAAGGGACAGGAGCTGGAGGGCATCCTTCCACATCCCCTCTCTTAACAAGTAGCTACCCCACCCTCCCTGAGCCCCCTTCCAGCTGACTGGGTGAGGCACAAGGAGTAGATCCAGCCAGCTGGCTTCAGCTGGTTGCTAGGATACAGGCCAAAATTGGAGGTGGTGAGAAGAAACTGAAAGTTCTTTTCCCTGTTTTCATCTTTCACTTGCCCTTCCTAATATTTATACCCTTCATTCCTCTCCATTTCTTGCTTCAGCATTTCATTCCAGGGGACAGTTAAGTTTGTTTTCTGCTTTGCAGAGCAGCTGGCTTCCTTAATGCTTCCGAGGTAGCTCAATTATGTGGATTGCTTCAGTTTGGGCTGCTGAATTAAACCAGCTGGTCATGAATAGACAGAGGATTTATCACTTACTGGCTGAACTGCTTGAGTTATTAAGGAGTAAGAGAAACAGACAAGTGATTGTTAATCTTGCAGAAAATATAACAAGGAGCTGGCCATGACTTCCTGTTGTATCCTTTAAGGTTCCCTTGGGTGAAAGGAGGGCTTGTGTTTTGCCTTTCTGGCCCTGGGGCTTGAAGCACTGTTTGGGGTGAAGTAAGAAGCATGCATGGGAGAAGAGAAGGCAGCGAGGGTTGTTTGGGACTTCGGGGAGCAAGCTGTGTACCTCTGGTTTTTGCATATCCCTTCAGAATAGTGTCCTGTGAGGTTTCTCTCAAAGGTATTTGCATGCTTTCCTGGGCAGGTATTTGCATGCCCCTGGAGAAGTTGCTGGGTTCTAATCCTTCCCACTGCTCCTGTGCAATTCCAGTGAAGGGACAGTGAGTTGGTCAAGCAGAGTCAAGACTTTGATGGTTTCCTTCACGTCATCCAAAACTCTATACTGGGGCCTCCCTGGTGGCACAATGCGTTTAGCAACACACTAAGAAGCAAACTGCAGCCACTACAGCATGAGTTTGATTCCTGCCTCCGGCCAGCCGGGGAGGTGAAACACATGGCACGGCAGACCTCTCCTGCCTTGCCCGCTGCTCCCCTCGGCAGTGTGTTTCTGTTAATCTGCCTGTTCTGTTCCCCACTCTTTCTCTGGTAGATCCTCTCACCACCTGCACTTCTGGCCTGTACCCCAGTGCTTGCATGCATAAATAAATAAATCTTTAAAAAAACCCACAACTCTATACCCATGCAGCTCGTGACTGATGAGGGTCCTTCACCCTGACCTACATTAGTGCTCCTGCAGAGCAGGACACTCACCCAAAAGCCAGGCTATAGACCAAGTAAGACATAATAGTCTGTACTCTCAAACTGTGCTGGGGTTGGAGCCGCCAGAGTGGAGTGAAGAAGATGAACTCCTTGAGCACCTGGGAGCAGTTGACTGACTTGTCCTGCTCTTGTTCTGAGCTCAAATATGGTGAGCCAGGAATGCACGTGCCCCTTTGGGGGAGATGAGTGGGCTTAGAAAAGTTCCACCTGCACCCTCATGAAGGTGCGTGAAGGCCCAACAAGGCACGGAGCAGGTTTTCTAAGGATCTGGGCAGATGGGTAAAAGAGGAGTCCTGGAGCCCTCAGTGACTTTTTCAGGCCTTTAATGATCTTTCCACAGCTTTTGTAATGAGGCAACCAGGTGCAGGGCAGCAGGGGGGTCTGGAAGCCAGGAGGCTGCAGGCCTCCTAACCCCCCATGAATCTTTACTCTTTCTGGGCTCGCTGGTGTTCTCTTGTGGTCTCTTCTCTGGTCTCTACTGCACTCTGCTGCTTGGTCCTCTCCCGCTTCCCATCCTCTGCCTTGTACGTTCCCTCTCTCGGCTCAGGCGTGCCCACTCACGCATGGCCACACCATGCTCCCTGTGCCACCATCAGGCACGGGTGTAAGTGCACAGGTGTCAGTCATTGATGCTGATGGTGGGAAGGCAGAAAAAAACTGCTCACTTCCATTTACCCTACAGCATGGCTCCAAAGGTCCCAAAGTCATTCCTAGAGCATCAAAAAAGGGGGCACTTGCCCTCCCACCTGCCCTCCATAAACATCTGCCCCTTCATTGTTGCCAAGTAATGCATCAAGGCGTCATTTTAGCTAGATTGAGTCCCAAACCAGACTGTGTAAAAGGCAAAACCAAAAATGTACATTTTAAGGGGGTTTCCCTGGTGGCACAGTGGGTTAAGCAATGCACTATGAAGCAGACTGCAGTCACTGCAGCATGAGTTCGATCCCTGCTGCCAGCCGGGAAGGTGACCCACATGGCTAGGCAGACTTTTCCTGCCTCGCCCGCTGTTCCCCTCAGCAGTGTGTTTCAGTCAGTCTGCCTGTTCTGCTCCCCATTCTGTCTCTGGTGGATCTTCTCACCCCCCACACTTCTGGCTTGTGCCCCAGTTCTTGTATGCATAATATAAATTTAAAAAAACCCCAAAAGTGTACATTTTAATCTCAACCTACGCCACTACATGGTCCAGCCACGCTCCCAGCGGTTTTCTTCTTTCTTTTGTTTTTTTTACGTTTAGATTTCTGATTTTTAAATTAGTCATTACATGTCTATGTAACTTTGGGGATATATTTTTACTGCTCCATATGTGCACATACTTTAATGTACCTTCCACTGAACCTCCTGTAACAATGTCCTACCCCCTTCTTTCCTTATCCCCTCCCCCAGCAGCATTTCTGCTGGTAACCAGTAAATTTTTCATTATGTCTAAGATTTGTTTTTACTGTATTTTGTCAGTGTGTTTTTTTGATGGTTTATACTCCACACAGAAGTAAAATCATCAGATATCTGTCTTTCACTTTCCAACTCATTTCACCTAACATCACCTTGATGTCCAACCATTTTGTCCCAAAAACCACTATTTTACCTTTTTAAACAACGGGTAGTATTCCACTGAGAATATACGCCGCAATGTCTATACACAGTTGTCTGTCAGGGGACATTTAGATTGATTCCATGACCTGGCGATCGTTGACAGTGTTGCTATGAACATACAAGTGCATAAATCCTTTCAAATTAGAGCTTTCATATTCTCTGGGTAAATACTATTCCTGGGTCATGTAGAATTTCATTTTCTTTAAAGCAAGTTGCTTTTACCACTGAAAATTTTATATATTTTTAAAATTTATTTTTGTGTAGAAGAACTGGGGTATAGTTCAGGAGTGTGGGGGTTGAGAGGATTCAGCAGAGACAGAGTGGGGAACAGAACAGGCAGATCGACTGAAGTACACTGCTGAGGGGGGCACCGGGCGAGGCAGGAGAGGTCTGCTGGGCCGTGTGGGGCCCCTCCCTGGCCAGGGATCAAGCTCAGGGTAGGGGTGATAGTGCTGAGATTTAATCCCTAGGCCATCAGGGAGGCTCCTGGGATTTCATTTTTCTAGGTAAATCTCCACACCATTTTCCATAGAACCTGCAACTCACGATCCAACCAACAGTAGATGAGAGTCCCTTTTTCTTTTCACCCTCATCAACATTTGTTGGTTCCATTCCTTTTAATATAGACCATTACCACAGGGGTGAGTTGATATTTCACTGTGGTTTTGATGTGCATTTCCTTATAATAAGTGATGTTGAACATGTGCCTTTAGGCTACCTAAATGTCTTCTTTAGAAAAATGTCTATTCAGGTCTTTTGCCCATTTTTCTTGATTGCATTGTCTGTTTCTTTGGTTGTAGTTTAAGTATTATGGATATTAGCTCCTTGTCAGATGTGTGATGTGCAATTATCTTCTCCCTCCGTCTGTAGGTTGCCCTTTTGTTGTTATGATGATTTCTTTTGAGGTTCAAAAGCGTTTTCATTTAGTGTAGTCCCATTTCTTTATATTTATCTTTTGTTTTCCTTGCTATTGGAGTTGCATCCCCAAATGCATCATTGATATAGATAGCCTGTAGTGTATCCCCTGTTTTCTTTCAGTGTTTATGGAGTTAAATGTGAATCTAGTTTCAATTTTTTGCATGTGGCTGTCCATGTTCCCATTTGTTAAAGAGGCTTTTCTTTCTCCATTGTATGGTCATTGCTCCTTTGCTAAAGTTAACTGCCCATATTTGTGTGGGTTTATCACTGGCTTTTATATTCTATCCCATTGATCTGAGTTTCTGTTTTTGTTCCAATGCTAAATTGTTTTGATTACTTTTGCTATGGTTAAGTTACAGCACTATGAAGCTATCTGCAACCACTGCAGCACGAGTTCAATCCCCAGTCAAGGAGGTAACCCACATGGCTCAGCAGACCTGTCTTGCCCACTGCTCCCCTCAGCAGTGAATTTCCTTATATCTGCCTGTTCTGCTCCACACTCTGTCTCTGGTGAATTCTCTTAGAACCCCCATCTCTGGCCTGCACCCCAGCTCTTGTATGCATGAATAAATAAATAAATCTTTTAAAATAAGCAAGGAGTTTGATACCTCCATTTTTCTTCTTTTCTCTCTTGATTGTGTTGGAGACAAACTTCTGTGAAGGGGAGTTGCCGTTTTCCCCAACCCTATTTACATACAGCTGCCTTAGATTACAAGTCCAGCATGCCATGAACCAATCCTGAGTCGGGGAGCCACTGGGAACTCAAGGTGGAGTTAAACAGCCATGATTGTATATAATTGAACACATGCATGCTCAAGGGGTCTTCTGTGACCTTACTTATACCCTAGTGCTGCTGGTGGTAGGATAGGGACTTGGAGGAGACATGTGAACGAAAGACTTGGAAGAGACACATGGGTGAGACTTGGAAGAGACTCATGGGTCAGAGCCATATGGGGAGGCTGACAATGGCAGGTGTTATCTTCATTTGTATTTTGATTTTGCTCCTTTTGTCCCAGACCTGCCTTACCTCTTGTGGTTCCCTGCCAGAAGGTACCTTAGAATTGTGACAATCTTTTGGGCCTCAGAGGACCTACTTCAGTTCAGTACTATTTGGCTGAGCATTTGTGTTACAGGGTTTCCCCCTAACATTTGCACATGAGGGGATAGGTAATTTCAAGGGAAGTTCATTGGGAAACTATTAAAAATATCTTCTCAGCACAAGGAACTGTGGTGATGGTGCTCGGTGAATTGGTGATGGAAATGTCACGGGGACGAGAAATATACACTGTACAAAAAAGAAAAATAATGTAAAATATATATAAAATTAGAAATATCTTCTCTTCTCTGTCTATGCACACTAATTCTATTAAAGATATTTCATACTATGAGAGTATGAGTATATTCTTAGATATAATATACTTCCTTTGCCTTTGTACATTGAATGGCTGAGTCCCTTTTAGAGCAGGCAACCCTTAAGTTTGGGGTCCCTTCGTGCCCCTTGGTTATGTGCTAAGAATTGCTTTAAGAATTCTGGTCTGGGGCCTCCCTGGTGGTGTACTGGGTTAAACAACGCACTATGAAGCAAACCGCAGCCACTGCAGCATGAGTTCGATCCCTGCCATCAGCCGGGGATGTGACCCACATGGTGTGGCAGACCTCTCCTACCTCACCCGCTGTTCCCCTCAGCGGTGTATATTTCAGTTGATCTGCCTGTTCTGTTCCTGGGTCTGTCTCTGGTGAATCCTCTCACCTCTTGCACCTCTGGCCTATACCCCAGCTCTTGTATGTATAAATAAATATTTAAAAAAGAATTCTGGTCTTTTGTAGTTCCATACAAATTTTATAATCATTTGTACTATTTCCTTGAAAAAAGTCATTGGAATTTTGATAGGTAGTGTATTGAATTGGTAAATTGCTATAGGTTATGTGACCATTTCAACAAACATGTCAGGTGGCCACAATGACATGGCCAGAGGCCAGAGCAGCACAGTCTTGCAAAGCCAGGCAATGTGCGTTCACAGCAGAAGGAAAGTAAGCGCCCCTCCCTTGGGCCACAGGTTGTCTGAGAAAAACGGAAGTCCCTCCGTCCTTCCTGGGATAGTGGCCTGTGTTCACTTCAGCCCCTGCCAAAGGCGCCTGGCCCTCTCTTGCAGCAGCTGCTGGCTGGGGAGTCTTCACTGGGGAAGGACCAGTCCCCTCAGCAACCCCCTTGTTGGGTAAGTCTCCTCCAAGGCCACTGTGGAGGAGTCTTCTTGTTCCCCTCATGAACTTATGTTGGTTATTTGTTGATTACATGGCCATGTAGGAATTTGGAAGTTAGAGAAAAGAATGAAGAAGCAGGACACCATCACCCATGCACGATCCCACCACTCCCAGTCACCACAAATATTGCACATTTCTCTCCCAGCCTGTATTTATTGGTCTAGATACTACTACCTCAGGATGAGGTTATCCTCCCTTAACTAGCATTTCCCCCAAACGTTTAAGTATCTTTGTTACTGTATTTGTTTTAAAATTAATTGGAAAAAAGTAGAAAAAACTGTAATTGGTGAATAAAGGATAGTATTTGACACAGAAGAATCTTTGTTAGTATAAATTTAATGGAGGCATCACATTCTGTTTTATGTAAGCACTGCTGTTTATATAATTTTTGGGAGAGAATTTGCTAACCTTTTATGTAGCACCACCAAATTCATGGAAAGTTCTGGTTCTGTGTGCTATGTATTCTAGTAACCCCTTGGGTCTTTGTTGGATACAAGTAATTACCTTCATCCATTGGCTCAAGTTGTGAAACATGACTCTAAAAACGTTCCTGTTGAACTCAGGTTTAAAGTTGCGGCCCCTTTAGCCATGTGATTTTCTACACCAACTACAATCCATGCCACATTTCTAACATACAACCCTGTTGCCATTTTTTTAGAATGGCCAACTCATTCATGTTTGCTAGGACTTTGTGATTTTAGCACCAAAGTTCCTTCCTGTCTCTTGATAACTGCCTCAGTCCTGAGCAGATCTGAATACTGAAAAGACTGTTTCAGCACTGAAAAACCCAGCACCCTGAGAAGCCTTTCAGTCCCAAACAAAAAGAAAGGGTTGGTCACTCTCCATAAGATTCCATAAGAATTGTCTTATAGCATTCCTTTTGCAGAGCTATTTGTGTTTTAATGAAGATGTCTTCTAAATCCGAAATCCTTCACAATGCAAAGGAATGAATGGCTAATAAAAGAAGCACAGATACTGGGACAAGTTGGTGGGAAAGTAATTTCTGGTCACTGGGGGTGGGGTGGGGAGGAAATGCCTTTCAATTCTCATTCAAGTGACTGCATCTATTGCCAGATCTCCCCAGCAGGAAACTTTGGGGCTTCAATCCACCTGAAAGTTGTTAAACACAAAGATTTCTGGGTCACACCCCCAGAATTTCTGATTCTGGGGATCTGGGGTGAGAGCCACGAATTTGCATTCCCAAAGCATTCCCAGGGATCCTTCCTTGTATGCTGATGTCAGGAGTCCCGTGACTTGACTGAGAACCATGGTGTTGTTAGAGCACCAACTCTCTGGTGGGCTGCCTGGATCCTGAGCCAGTTAGCTAGCTATATTTAATCTCTTGTGCCTCTGTCTCCTCATTGACAGAACTGGAGATGAGAACCTCTCTGCTGGGAATGTTGTGAGGTAATGAACGAAACAGTACCTGGCCCTTGGAAATACTCTTTGTTGTAACCCCAAGCTAGGACATGGTCTACTATTTCCCTTCTTTAAACTTAAAAGCTGCGATACTTCTCACTCCTACAGGTGCTCCCCCCCCACCCCTGCAGGTGCTCCCCCCACCCNTAGGACATGGTCTACTATTTCCCTTCTTTAAACTTAAAAGCTGCGATACTTCTCACTCCTACAGGTGCTCCCCCCCCACCCCTGCAGGTGCTCCTCCCACCCCACCCCTGCAGGATGTTAGAGAACTTCCAGAATATTTTCCAGTAGAATGTTCATCAGTGTATCCACAAAGCAGCCACAAGTATTTGAATAACACAGAGCTCTATAACCTCTACAGAGAAGTCTTAATTGTTGGTGAAGAGACAGTTTAGTTGAAAGACACACGTGTGGACTTCCTTATCTGAGCAGACATAAGTTTATAGCAAATATTCAGCCATATATATATATACACACATATACACACATGCATTATATGTATTTGTATACACACATATTTATAGCTTGTTTTATATTTCTCCTTTCTACGTTAGGAGAGGTCACTTGACCCATTCTCCAACAAAAAGCAACCTTCCTAGGGATAAAAGAAACATCTCTCCTCTCCTGGAAATAAATACAGGCAATTAGTTCTTTGGGTTTTGTTGTTGTTTTTTAAAAAGGATTTATTTATTTATTTATGCATACAAGAACTGGGGTATAGGCCAGAGTTGTAGGGGGTGAGAGGATTCACCAGAGACAGAGTGGGGAGCAGAACAGGTAGATCTACTGAAATACACTGCTGAGGGGCTCAGTGGGTGAGGCAGGAGAGGTCTGCTGGGCCATGTGGGTCAGCTCCCTGGTGAGGGATTGAACTCATGCTGGAGTGGCTATGGATAGCTCCCTAGTGCTGCGACTTAACCCCTTGTGCCACCAGGGAGGCCTGGCAATTGAGTTTTTTGAACATTGAATTCTTTCCTAACCTCCAGGGAAGAGAAACCATTTTTTTTGTCACCATCGATTCTGGGTCTAGTTACAATAAATTATTGAGGTTCTTCCAGGTAACCCTGAAGGGCTATTACAGATGTCAAGAAAAAAGGGAAATAGGTCTGTTGGGGACAGTGCCAAGCCAGGGAATGCATGACTGGCTTTTTAGGAAGCGGGCACCACTCAGAGTGGCAGATACTTGCCAGCTGGAACGCAGGCCTGTGTTGCTGATCTTAAGACTTGTTAAAGCCCACACCCCAACTTTTTATAAGTCATCTTCTGATTTTTAAATGTTGTCAACCCACCGAAATCTTTAAAAATATGTTCACAACACATATTTGCTGTCACGATGTGATGTCTAGGCTATGGTGAGAGAGCGATCACTCGGGCTTGTACTGTGGATGGAAGGTGACATTAGCCATAGGCAGGGCAGAGACAGGGGTGGGATCCTTAGTGCAGTCCTGGGAGCTGGGAGGTGAACTGCTCAGGAGAGACTTGAGTGGTGGCCAAAAGAGGAGCACTGAGCAAAGCACCATTTCCACCCAGGGGAGGTGTTGAATCCTTGCCAACTGGCCATCTAATCTTTAGTGGGTAGGACTAACAACCACCAACAATTGTTAGACACTCACACTGTGCCAGGCATTGTTCTGAAAACTTTAGATGTATTCCTTACTTGAATCATTACAGTATCCCTGCATTGTTATTGTCCCCATTTTATTTCATTTCACCTGCACCCCAACTTTCCCCCAATTAACTTCATGGAGCAGGAACTTTGCTCTTTCTGGACAAAGTGCCACCCAGGCCAGCTCGCTGCTGTGAGCAGGATACCTGGTTGGTAACTACCATGAGTTTCATGCGGCATTATCCCCCAAAGTCTATGAAACGTAGGATGCCCAAACAGGTGTCATAAGGTTGCTCTTGAACCTGTGCTTTGGGGCACCGCAGTGAGCATGTCTCCATGCAGAGTTGACGCAGTGGACAACAGTGACACTACTGCAGTTTCATTTGCCATTGCCTTACGAACCAATAGCAGAGCTCTGAAGGAGCGGCTGAAATACCTGGCCAACTTCGATGGGAAAGAGGGCACAGGCTATCTATGCTTTGGAAACGCTGTTTCATATAGGACAATGCAGAGAGTGGTTTGGGGAGACTGAGAACCTGGAGATAATGGGGACTCAAGTCAGACAGGTGTGAGAAGGAGGCAAAGACAAAGTTGTTCTGCTGATACATTTTCTGAGTGCTGATCTTGTATGGGAGCTATTAGCCTGGATGGGAAGGAATTATAGAAGGAAATGAAGTTAGGGGATTCAACCTAAACATTTCACTGGGGCCCTCAGTCTCTTTGAACACTTTTCTTTTTTCCATTTATAGTCATAATGACAACCACAGAATCAGGAGAGGGGATTGTGAATCTGCCCTAAGGGCTTGGTTTATTATTATCTAAATATATATTTACCAAAGTCTTAGCAAGCGGGGCTTTTAAAAGTTCTAGTGATATCCTTTCTGGAATTTTCTTAAGGTAATGAGGCTTTTGCTTCATCAAATGACGGGTTATTTATTGATGGAACAAGCCAGCAGGACTATTTCCCCATACTGCTTAGTGACTTACACATGCTTTCAAATCGCATTTATGTATTAGCCAAAAATAACCATATGTATTAGCTAAAAATTAGTAGTTTTAAAAATTTCCTGCTAAATTACAGGAAAATTTGAAAGGATTTTAGTATACACATGCCAAAACTTTTTAGCTAAAGTTTCATGTCCACTACATAATGTCAAAGCTGAAGTTGGTTGGTCTTCCTCTCTCAGCTGCTGAATGAATACTTTGGACCCACTAGTTAGTTGAGCATTTGATGACATTTATTAGGTACTCACTGTCACCATTATTGTGCTCAATAAAAACAGCTACCACTTATTTTTTTAAGATATAGATAGCTTAATTATTGTAGATATTTTACATATTTTAAACAATTAGCAAATACAAAAAACATGACAGACCATGTGCCATCATCATTTTCATATATTGCTGTGCTTAGCAACTTGGTGATATATTATTTCTTTTTTTAATATAATTTTTTAAAATTTACATATATTTGACATCAATTGTAATCCCCATGTATTCCCCATCACCACCTCACCAGTGCACCATCACCTCAGTCCCCGGTGCTCCCGTCTGCCCTTCACCCTTCCCCTCTTACCTCCCCACCAAGTGTCCCCAGTTTGTCTTTGTCTTTTCATTTTTTTTGTTTCTTTCTTGTTATTATTATTGTTGTTGTTGCTCTTATTCCTTTCCTTGATCCTTATTTGGTTCCCTTATATTCCTCCTAGGGGAGGAACCATCTGGTATTTTTCTTTTGCCTTTTGACTTACTTCGCTGAGCATAATCCCTTCCAGTTCCATCCATGTTCCTATGAATGCGTCTAGGTTTTCATTTTTGATTGCTGAGTAGTATTCCATCGTGTATATGTACCACAGCTTCCCGATCCACTCATCTGTTTTGGGGCATTTAGGTTGTTTCCAGGTCTTACCTATTGTAAAGAGTAACAGCTACCACTTATTAAGCACTTCTCATTTATTATCAAACATTGAGAGAAGTAGATGATATCATTAACTCTAACTCCCTACTATGTGTCACTACCTCCCCTTTACAGATGAGAAACTGAGACTCAGCAGAGCTAAGTAACTTGACCAAGGCGAGCATACGAGTCTATGTCTCTAAGTCTCTAACACTTGTGCTCTAAATGATCATAACCACTACACCATCAATGACAATGTTTGACTTTTATGGGTACTTACCATGCACTAAACATAGCAGTAAGTGTTATATATGCATAATCTCATTTAATTCTTAGAATTCCTCTGTGAGGTCAGCACTATTATTATTGTTAGACTGAATATGAGAAAAATGAGACTGCAAATTTAAAGTAATATGTTCAAGCCACACAGTAGGTAACTGAAAGAACTGTCATTTGAAATATATCTCTCTGACGCTACAGGCCCCAATTCAAATGTCATCTCTTCCAGGAAGCGTTCCCAAAAAACCTATAAAATGTTTTAAGAGTCCAAGTACGATCTTCACATTCACCTCACCTCTAGCATAACGTTTTTAATTTTTAAAATGTTATTTATTATTTAAATGTTATTGTATTTATGCATACAAGAACTGGGGTGTAGGCCAAAGGTGCAGGGGAATGTGTGAGAGGATTCACCAGAGACAGAGTGGGGAGCAGAACAGGCGGATCCACTGAAATAAACTGCTGAGGGGAGTAGCAGGCAAGACAGGAGGGATCTGCTGCACCATGTGTGTTAACTACCTGGCCAGGGATCAAACTCATGCTGCAGTGGCTGGTGATAATTTGATAGTGTTGAGGTTTTAACCCCTGTGTCATGAGGGAGGCCCTCTATCATAACATTATCAACATTGCTATTATTACTACTAGTAGAATCATATATTTTGAGTATTTTCTGCAGACACTATGCATTCATTTTCTTGAGTTTTCACAATGGTAGGTGAAAAAGGCATTAATAATCCTATTATCTGGGAAACTGTTTCGGAGAAGTTAAGTAACTTGCCCAAGATCACACAGGTATTACAAATGGAGTTGTGATTCAAACCCAAGTCTGTTAGATTCTATTAAATCAAACTTCATACTTTTCCCACTAAGCAATGCTGCTTTCCTACCTTGTGCATTGAAATTACGTTTACAGATTATCTAAGATCCCAAGGGTTAGTGCACATTTTAAGTAAAGGACCAGATAGTAAATATTTGAGGTTTTGTGGCCCCTGCAATCTCCACTGCAACTATTCAACTCTGCAAGTATCATAAAAGCAGCAATAAGCAATTAATAAATGAACGTGGCTGTGCTGTGATAAACCTTTATGATGCTGAATTGCTATTTCATATCTTCAGGATTTATTCCAGGGCCCATAGTTGGGACCCAGTAAATATTTGCTGAGACTGTGAATGTTGACTTCAGCTAGAGCAGAGGTCTTAGGGGCAAAATCTTTCTAAAAACTTCCTGTCATCTGTTTTTGACCTGAACTCTGTGGTGACTAATAGACCTCTCTAGAAACCTTCTAACGGGTCCACAGCAGATGTGCTTCATTTTTCTGTGCAGTGGTTTGTGTGGTTTTTTTTTTAATATATTAAGGCACAACTCTACCTCATAAGCACTACTCCTTTCTACTGTTTTAAACTCTTAATTTCTCTGCTTATCCCCAAAAGGCCTTCGAGTTTGAAACCTCTGCCCTACTCCCTCTACCCAAAGCTTGTCAGGGACTGGCTGCCCTGGAGCTCTGCTTCTGTTGGGAAGCATGAGCCTGAAGCTCTGCCCGTTTTCACACCTATTTCTTATTTCATTCTCATCTCTTGCTATTCCTGATCTTGTGCTTTATGCTCTGCTCATGTTGAATTTTATTCGATTCCTCAAATGAATCATGGTCTCTTGACTCCTGTCTGTCATGAGTACCTGCTATTTTCTCTGCTTGCAACATTTTTAAAAAGATTTATTTATTTATGCATACAAGAGCTGGGGTATAGGCCAGAGTCCAGGGAGGTGAGAGGACTCATCAGATAGAGTGTGGAGCAGAACAGGCAGAGTGACTGAAACACACGCCAAGGGCAGCAGCGGGCGAGGCAGGAGAGGTCTGCTGTGCCACGTGGGTCCCCTCCCTGGCCAGTGGCAGGAATTGAACTTGTGCTGCAGTGGCTGAGGTTTGCTTCACAGTGTGTTGCTTAACCCACTGCGCCACCAGGGAGGCCCTGCTTGCAACATTTTTACCCCTAATCAGGTTATTTCTTCCTCATCCTTATTGCTGAAATGTCATTTCATCCAGGAACTTTTCCTGATGCTTTAAGTAAACATTAAGAGTTCCTCCTCACAGTGCTTTTAAGTTCAGTGACAGATACTGGCTAAATTCTCAGTAACCCCATTTCCTTACTAGGCCAAAAGGAAGTTTACATTTCTCAGTATTGTCATTAAATGGGCTTCTAGTTCTTTCATATCTGCTTGCAAATCATGCTATGTGATACTCCATGGGCTGTCTTTGCTGATTGGCCTGCAGAAGAAAATGGATCTATGGGCAGACTCTAAAGACATTTATGTGATTATGAAGACATATGATAGAAAGAGCCTGGAACCTGAGCCACTACTGGTGGAACTGCATTGGCCTGGGTGGGACATGAGTGACAAACTTTTATTGTGTTGACCACTGAGTCATGAGAGTTGTTTGTTACAGTGGCTAGAATTAATGACCTTGACTAATGTATCTTCCTTAGGTCATAGTACCTACTAACTCTGATGGTAATGGTCTATGCCCTTGGCTTTGCTAGTCACTGTGATGTCAGCTCCACCAGGGCAAGGAGTTTCGTCTGGTTTATTTTCTACTATATTTCCAACAAATAGAGTGCTTGGTACTCAGTAATTAATTACTCAATAAATATTTGCTGGCTAAAGAAATAAATGAATGGCTTTTTATGCCTTTTAAAATCCATAGAGCAAGAGTGGAAAGAGTCATACCAGGCCTTTGAGATCATACCATGCAATATTGTCTTAGGGGGTAGGTGCTTAAAAACTGTCAAACCACCAAGTGATACATTCTGGATCACAGCTCTGGAACTGACCTTGTGGGGTAATCCCAGCATGCCGTACGACTCCCTTTCTGTTTTGAAGAGTCCTTCTCTATCCACTATCTAAATTTTGGAGTGCCCCAGCAGTAGTTCCTGGGGCCTCTTCTCTATCTTCATTCTCTCCCTAAGAGATCACCTTTATTCCCACGGCATTAAAAACATCTATATGTAACTCCTTTGCATATTTATAACCTAACCCAAAACTCTCCTCTAAATGCTAGACTCACACAACCAACTATTTAGAGATATAGTTGGATTTCTCAGTTATCTAAACTTAAGTTGTCCAAACAGAGCTATATCAGTGCCCCTCAATGTAACTGTTCTTTTCCCAGTCTTTTCCATCTCATCAAATGGAACTGCTATCTACCAAGTTATTGAAGCTAGGTGTCAACAGATCATGTTCGATACTGATGGATCTAATCATGAAGTTCTATAGTTTCTACATCCAAAATACATCATGTACTTGTCTACCCTTCTTTATTTTCACTACCAACATCCTTGTCTAAGCCACCATCACTTCTTGTCAATTTGAATATAACAAACTATTTTACTGGTTTTCAAACTTGTGCTCTTCCCTTCTTTCCAATATATTCTCCCCACATTAGTGAGACTAATCTTCAAATGGACTTTCCTTCCACTTTTAGTGAAGTCCATGTTCTTTCACTAGGCTACAAGGCTTTATGCAATCTGGTTTTTATTTATTCTCTCACCTCTATTCAGGGGCCTATTTTCTGCAATCCTATTAGTCATACTGTCTCTTTTTAAAATTTTTTTAAAAATTTATTTATTCATACAAGAACTGGGGAGTAGGTCAGAAGTGTGGGGGGTATTTGAGAGGATTCACCAGAGGCAGAGTGGGGAGCAGAAGAGGCAGATCTACTGAAATACACAGCTGAGGGGAGCAGCGGGTTAGACAGGAGAGGTCTGCTGAGCCATGTGGGCCACCTCCCTGGCCAGTGACTGGTGATACCTTGATAGTGCTGAGATTTAACCCTTTGCACCACCCGGGAGGCCTCATACTGTCTTGTTTTAGGTCTATAAACAGGCCAGCTCTTTTCCATCTCAGGCCCTTACCACACGGTTCTTATACTTAAAATGCACTTTCTTTCCCCTACTTCCTCTTTACCAGGATCATTTCTTCATTAAAAACATTGCCACATACAAATCCATTTTCCTAGACCACAAGTCTTTTTTTGTAGTTTCATGTATGCTTATGCAATAAACATATTCATTTATTTTTATTAACTTTTTTTGCAAAAAGGGATCTTACAATTTTTGTTATTTTCACTCAAAAAATCCCCTTGTGAATCTTTGGTAGCTTACTTTGTTTCTTTGCAGTTAAATTAAGAAGAAAATATACCATGTGAAAATCATTACAAGTCAATAGGTAGAACACTAATTCATTATTTCTAATGAAGTTTTGTCATTACAAGCACATGACCCGATCATCTAGTGCCTTCCTTTCTATAGATAGAGTCTAAGGACTAGATTTGCTAGGCCCAAAAGCATACATACACACACACACCACTCACACACACACACAAACATACACACACATAATTTTTTTTAATAGATGTTGGTAGATAAACTTGCCAAAACCTTTTAACACCTCATATTTCTAAAAGCCTAACATAACAGTAAACCCTACCCTAAATTACTACTAGTAATAATGTGACTCATATAAAATGACAGTTTATTTGGATTTAGTTTGTATTTTCCTTACTAATAATTCATCTCAGAATAATTTTATGTATTTATGTATTGTCATTAGGATTCACTATTCTTTGCCTATTTTCTCTCCCTTTTTATTTAAAAACAAAACAGCATAAAAAACCCATCACCATCCATTACACCCCCTCCACACTTACTCCCTTTTCCTACTTCTTTACCTCTGGGAACCTCACCTCAGTTTCCAATATCCACTACATTAGTTTGTTTTGTCCATTTATCTGCTTTGTCTTCTTATATTGTACATATAGGTGAAATCACACAATATTTTACTTTATTTTCTAATTTCACTTCATGTAGCCCCCTTGAATTCCTTCCATTTTGCTGCAAACAGTAAGATTTTATTTTCTCTCCTTATAGCTGAACTGTATTTCATTGTATATGTATACACACCATTTCTTTATCCAATGATCTAGCAGTAGACACTTAGGTTGCTTCCATATCTCAATTATTCTGAATAATACTGTTACAAACATTGTGGTGGATGTAACTCTTTGAGTTGATCACTTCATATTATATGGCTAGACACCCAGAATTGGGGTTGCTGGTATCATTGGTAATTCTGTTTTTAGTTTTCTGAGGAAGCACAATACCACTTTACAAAATGGCTATACCAATTTACATTCCATGTACAGTATATACACATTCATCTTTCTTCACATCCTTGCTAACACTTGTTAACAGTCTTTTTGATATAAGCCAATCTCAAAGATGTGCAATGGCATCTCATTTTGCTTTTGGTTTACATTTGCCTAATAAGAACTAATGATGAAACTTGTTTTCACATCTCTCTTGGCCATTTGTGTATCCCCTTTTGAAAAAGTGAAGTTTTTCCTGACCATTTTTTAATTGGGTTTTCTGTTTTTAAATTAATGACTTCTTTATTAACCCTTTATTACATATGTGTTATACAAATATCTTCTAATATTCAGTAGACTGCCTTTTTAGTCTGCTGATACTTCCCTTCACTGTGCAAAAGCTTTTTAGTTTGATGTAGTCCTGTCTATTTATTTTTGCCTTTGTTTCCCTTGCTACTGAGGTTGAGTCCCCATAGATATCACGATCATTGGTGTGAAAGAACCTACCACCTGTGTGTTGCTATGTAGTTTACAGTTTTAGGTCTTACATCCAAGTCTTTAATCACTTTGAATTTATTTTTATATGTGGGGTTAGAGAGTGATCCAATTTCATTCTTTTACTTGTGACTGTCTACTTGTGTCAGCACCATTTATTAAGGAGATTTTCCTTTTTCCATTGTATGATCATAACTCCTTTGTCATAACTCAGATGTCGATATATGTGTTGTTTTATTTTGGGAGTCTCAATTCTATTCCATTAACCCATGTGTCTATCTTTATTCCAATATCATACTGTTCTAATTATTTGACTTTATGATATAGTTTAAAATCAGGTAACAAGATACTTCCATTCTTATTTTTTTCAAAATTGCTTTAGCTGTTTTGGGTCTTTATGACCCCATATACATTTAAGTATTTTTTGTTCTATTTCCCTGAAAAAATATAGTTGGAATTTGATAGAAATTTGTATTGAATCTGTATATTGCTTTTGGTGTGATGATTATTTTTGTTATATTAATGCTCTTAATCCATGAACATGGGATGTCTTTCCATCTCTTTGTGTCTTGTCCTATATTTTTTGTCAGTGTCTTTTAGTTTTTTCATTGTATGGATCTTTCACCTCTTTTATTAAGTCTTGATCATAGTTTCTAAGTCTTCTCCTTCCCCATCCTCTAATCTTCTCCGTTGTTTTCTTCATACACTTAGCATAATCTGAAAGTATATATTTATTGCTATGACATTATTGATTATACCTTTTATTTTCTAAAGATTAGCTTTTATTTATCCATTCAAAACTGGGGACTAGGCTAGAAGTGTGGGGGTGAGAAGATTCACCAGAGACAGAGTGGGGAGCAGAACAGGTGGATCTACTGAAATACACTGCTGAGGGGAGCAGTGGGTGAGACAGGAGAGGTCTGCTATGCCATATGGGTTAACTCCCTGGCCAGGGATTGAACTCATGCCACAGTGACTGGTGATAGCTTGATAGTGCTGAGACTTTAACCCTTGTGCCAGAGTTGTAATTTAAACACTATAAGGGCACAGACACATGTTTTATTTTATCAATGTATATGGTATATGCATTGTATGTCAATGTATATAGTATCAATGTATATACTATATAGTATACAGTGCTTGCACATAGCAGTTGCTCAATAATATGTGTTGAATGATATAGCAAACATTTCCACCTAGCTTGTGTGATTTGAGGTGGATCCCTAGTGCCATTCTAAAATGCTCATTGTTTCCATTTTTTGGACATGGCACTAATTGACAAACTAAAGCTCACCAGGCAAGTCTGGCCTGACACTTATTTTTTAATGTCTAAATTAAGAAAGGCTTTTATATTTTTACATGATTAAAAAAATCAAAAGGAGATTATTTTGTGCCATGGAAATTACATGAAATTCAATTTGTTTATTGACACACAGATTTCTTGGCATATGGTCAATTCAATTTCTTTTAAAGATTTATTTATTAATGCATACAAGAACTGGGGAACAGGCCAGTTCCTGTGTGGGGGATGAGAGGATTCACCAGAGACAGAATAGGGAACATAAAAGGCAGATTGACTGAAATACACTGCTGAGGGCAGCAGCGGGTGAGACAGGAGGTCACTGTTGCGCCATGTGGGTCACTTCCCTGGCTGGGGATAGAACTCAAGCTACAGTGGCTGCAAATGCTTCATAGTGTGATGCTTAACCCCTTGTGCCACCAGAAAGGCACCTGATCAATTCAACTTGTTTGTGAATTATCTATAGCTAATATCTTGCTACAACAGCAGAGTTAAATAGTTGCACAAAGACTGTGTGGCCCTCAAAGCTCAAAGTTTTCAATTTGGTCCTTTAGTGAAAAAGTGTGCCAGCTACTTGAGTTAGGGCAATGAAAAACCCTGTTAAAATGTATTAGTTATCTGAGAAAAGTAGCAAAGTCATTCCCTATCTGCTATCAACACTCAAACTTGGATTTGATTATTTGATCTGTTTTAATCACCCAGAAAGAGCCTAAGACCATAGTCTAGAAATCAAGAGAAGTTTTATTAGAGGAAGAACGTAAGATAGGTCCAAAGCAAAGTATCTCTGACATCTGGGTACAAGAACTACATTTAAGTTGTCCTGAATTTTGAACTCATGAATGGAGACCAGGCAGAGAACAGTGATATTTATGGATGATTCTGGTGCCTGGACAGTGAAGAAGGTGAGGGTGCTCTCCACACATTGTGGGAAAGAGGAAAGTGTAGCTTTCTGCCCACATCACCTCCTCATTATTTGATATTGTTAGTGCCTATGAGTCAGAGATTGCAGCCCAGCAGAAGTTGAGATCCTGCCATGGAGTAGGTCAAGCTCCCACTATGATGAAGTTTTGGGGTGTTTGGCAACATGTGAGCTGGGCACAGTCCACTTGGGAGGAGAAGCTAGACCAAGACTTCATCAGAGGAGACTGAGCATCAGGAAAGGCCCAAGTTCCTGGAGGATCAGGGAAAGAAAAGGACTGAACAGCAGTAGCACTTTACTCACTATGTACTTTGCTGTCCTTCTTACAAATCCTCCAGATTTAGATGTATAGTCACAATAGCTGAAAAAAATCTCATGGCTATGAAATTGTCCATGATCCCTCCACTAAACTCAAAACTTGATGGAATTAGGGCAGAGATCTTATGCCCACTCCAAGAACCTGTCTTATACTAGGGTGATGTCATGCCCCTGGACCTCTAGGGGTCTTCTCTGGAGCGTTCACTCATCTACTGCTTTAGCTGAGTATGACTACCACACAGCCAATTTCCTGACATGTCCACACACTGACACAGTTCCCATTCCCTCCCCAACAGACAAATTATTCCTGCTTCTCAGCATGAGTCATAACATGGTAAGTGCTACCACAAGCAAATATCTGCGTCATCAACCCCAACATGCTGTTTTTGTTGTTTTGTTTTATTTTATTTTATTTTATTTTTTTAAGAAAGGGTGGGGAAACAAGAAGGAGCAAAACAGAGAGGGCACAAGTGGGGAGTGGAACAAAGTGACCAGACCACAAACCAAATGGGGAGGCTCTAGTCTCTTACTTCTTCCTGATGTGCAGGGCCTTTGATGTGTTAAGAAACCTTCCCCATGCTGCTCAATTTTATTTCCCTTTCTCTTTATATTCTGTTTATTCCCTTTTTGATTAAGGAGTTTATTTTCTGCCATGGCATTAGGATACCCAGAGTCATCCCAAAGGGAACTGAGGGAAAGTACCTTATGAACATTTTCAGAGATCTAAATACATAAAGTATAATCCTTCAAAACTAAAGGTACTGTTGAACTAATAAACATGGTGTTGAAATCTGAGGGCAATGTAGAGAATTTAAAACAGTAATAGGATAAGGCAAGCTCAAAGAACCCCTAATGCTGGTGATAATGTCAATAAATTATCATTACCATTATTAAAACACTGTTAAACACCTATGTATCTGAACATAAGGTATATATATGTAAATATGTTTAAAATAATCCTCCTCACAAAACAATGAGGTAGGTACTATAATTAATGCCATATCCCAGATAAGAAAACCAAGATTTCTCAAGTCAAGTATCCCCCCAAAATCCTAGAGTGCTAAGACAGAGTCAGGTTTTGATCATAAGATTATGACTCTGAAGTCCATACCCTTCACCATCATACTGCTTCTTAGAGAATGTATAAATAATTAAATACGTGTGAATGATCTGACTCCAGATAAGAAAGATCCTTGATCTTTTGATCACGAAAGGTGCTTTGATCAACACTTTCCTTCTAGGGCAGAGCAGACATTCTGACATGTTGCTTTCAGGAAAAGAAGGGAAGGAGAGAAGGAAGTAGAATGTGAGATGCTTCCCTTTGCCCTAACTCTTATATGCAAGCACACAATCCCAGTGTCAACTGGGATTGGCAGAGTCTAATTGGCCAGAAATCTTGGAGGCTGGTACTGAAGCTTCCAAAAGTTCTTTGAGTAAAAGCCTCAAGTGGTCTGTGTTTCTTTGTGTATGTAAACATAGATTTGTTGCTACTTACCATCCACCATACTCTCTCATATGAAGAGGTTTATTTAGCCACTTGGACTCTTGGAGTATAGAATACAGGTTGTGAACTTAGAGAGGAGGGGTTTTTGGGTAAGAAACAGAAAAGGAAGAAGTGACTCATAAGTGAAAATTTTCAGTTGGTCAGAACATTCTGTCTGATGCATTTGACCACTGATAGTGCCAGGAAGGAGTCTATCATTCCCATCTTCAAAAAGAAAAGCTGCCTGGGGTAACTATCGAACTTTCCACTGAAACAAAGTTAGCCATCAGAACATTTCTTTTTTAAAAAAAGACTTATTTATTTATGCATACAAGAACTGGGGTACAGGATAAAAGCATTGGGGGTGAGTGAGAGGATTCACCAGAGACAGAGTGGGGAGCAGAACAGGCAGATCCACTGAAATACACTGCTGAGGGGAGTAGCAGGCGAGGCAGGAGAGGCCTGCTACACCATGTGGGTCACCTCCCTGGCCAGGGATCGAACTTGAACTCATGCTGCAGTGGCTGCAGATGCTTCTTTGTGTGGTGCTTAACCTCTTGCACCACCAGGGAAGCCACCCATCAGAAAATTTCTGGGATTGACTCCTAGACAAAATTGTAGTCATGTGTGTCATGTGTCAAGAATCACATCATAGATTTACAATGTTATGAAGGCCTCTGCTTTACCAGCACAATCCAGGAGCTGTACTAAACATTTAATAACAGGTCAGGCCTGGGAACATAGCCAGTCTACTTGTGAAGAATCTACTCACTGAAACACAGCCTCTCTGTCATGGAAAATGGATCACTGTCCCCTATTCAAACAGTTGCACCATGATAAATAGAAATGGGACAACCACAAATTGGGCGGCAGGAAAATGCTATAAAAATGTGTCAAATCATGGCTTTAAAACGAGACTGCAGTTTCTGGGGAAAATACAACCGATAAAATACCAGTTCTCCCATAAGTAGAACTACAGCTGCTGCTCTTTCTAAGGAAATATATTGATAGGATCAGGAAACAAAGAGTTTCAAGATGAAATTATACACCAAAGGATACTATATATGTGGAACATGGATTAAATTAAATTAATTAAAATATTTACTGACCACCAACTTAGACCTAGCTAACTTCAATGTAATAAAGTGAAGACAGAAATATTATAAACCAGCTATTTGTTTCATGTTTTCAGAAAGATTTTAAAGGCATGAGAAGTAAATAAGAAGATGAGATCTGGGATTGTGAAACAAGATTCTTTTAGGATGAAGTTTTGAAAAAATGTAGTGTAATTTTTTGTTCTACAGCCAGGCTAAAATTACTTTTAAGATTTATTTTTATTTATTTATGCATACAAGAGCTGGGGTATAGGCCAGAGGTGTGGGAGCTGAGAGGATTCACCAGAGACAGAGTGGGGAACAGAACAGGCAGATCGACTGAAATACACTGCTGAGGGGAGCAGCAGGTGAGGCAGGAGAGGTCTTCTGCACCACATGGGTCACCTCCCTGGCCAGGGATCGAACTCGTGCTGCAGTAGCTGGTGATAGCTTAATAGCGCTGAGATTTTAACCCCTGTACCACAAGGGAAGCCCCAGACTAAAATTTTTTTGGAAAGAATTTCACAGGGCTGTCAAGATAACTATTTGACCAACTGCCCTACCCCTCCAAGTACCAGAGGTCCTCAAGCTTGGACTTTTGGGAGCCTGTGAAGTACTTGAATTTATATGTAAACTCTGTGCTTATGTGTATGTTTACTGATGTACATGTATTTTTCCACATAAAGAGGTATGTGCTCATTTTATAATAAGGTGAATAATCTTGACATTAGTTGGTATTTTTGCCTTTAACCATGACATATTCACCATTAGTATAATTAAGATGCTCATTTCTGGGCTTAATAGTACCCATGGGAAAAAACATAGCAGATGTAGACTTAAAATTTTTGCAATGGTAAGCTGATATCTGCATCCTGTGGTCAGTAAGAATAATCTGTCTCACGCTATTATCACATGATATATCTGGTTGGGGAAGAAAGAAGATGAATCTGCACCTAAAAACCACCAATTATGTTCTAAGCACTATCAAGTAGAAATGTAGATTGGTCTAGTTCCTATGGAAAACTCTGTGGAGGTTTCTCAAGATCTCAAAAATGGATCTACCATATGATCCCACAATTGCCCTACTAGATATCTACCCCTCAAATAAAAAAAACACAAATTTGAGGAGATTATTTGTGGTCCTGTATTCAATACAGCACTATTTACAATAACCAAGTTATGAAAATAACCTAAGTACCCACACATAAGGGAGTAGGTTAAGAAGATATGGTATATAGGCATGATGGACTGTTACTTGGTGATTAAAAAAACTAGATGAACTCTTGCCATTTGCAACAATATGGATAGAACTGGAGGAGATTATGCTAAGTGAAATAAGTCAGAAGGAGAAAGACAAACACTGAATGGTGTCACTTATAATGTGATATATAAAAAACCATTGAAATCTGACTGCTGAAAGGAAGAGTGGGGGGAGTGGGAGCAAAATGTCGGGAGAAGGCCCAAAGGACTATGGTGGAGGATTATGGTTCCTCAGTAGTGGGTGTGGTATGCTAACATATATTTGTAGAGATGTGAACACATAAACTTAAAACATATACAGAGATGTGAATCAATATTGCCTCCACAGAAATAATTTAAAAACAAATATTGAGTACCTACTATATTTAGATACATTAATTCTTAAGTTCCACATGCTAAGTATTTTTTACTCTACTTAATGGCTGAGGAACTGAAAGTTCAGTGGGGTTAATTAATTGCTCAAGGTCAAACAGGAAGTGTTAAATAGGGTTTCGAATCCTGACTTTGTTGAAGTCAAAGTGTTAGTGGGGTCCCCAAACATGCATGCTCTACACAGTTTCTGCCATCCATGTCAAGACAAATCATACTCTAGTGTGTAAGAACTTCAACAAAAAAGAACTACTATACTGTTAGGTGCAGTAAAGAAAAGGGTAGAAAAAGAGAAAGAATAGAGTTTCCAAAACAAGCACTCAAAGTTAACCATCCCTTTGTGGGTAAATGACCAACCAAACAAGGTTGGCCCACTGAGGTACAAAAACTTGCCACAAGTTTAAGGCACCTTATGATGGGCACCCATGGGAAAGGGGCAGGAGGGCCAGGCAAGTCTGGAAGGAAAGGAACAAAATCAAAATACAAGTTAAGATAAAGGCTGCCACTGTCAGCCTCCCCACAGGTCTCTTTCAAGTGTCTCTCCATGTCTCAACTCATGTGTCTCCTTCCATATCCCTTTAGTCCCTAGTGAATCCAAAGCTGAGAGGTAAGTGACACCTCTTCACATATCTCCTTCAAGTCCCTCCTCTATGTCTTTTCTTTTTTTAAAAAAAAAGAATATTTCTGGCCTATCCATTATCAGACCCTGTTGGTTCTTTTTTTTAAAAAGATTGATTTGTGCATATAAGCACTGGGGTACAGGCCAGAGGTGTGGGGGTTGAGAGGATTTACCAGAGACAGAGTGGGGAACAGAACAGGCAGAACTGACTGAAACACACTGCTGAGGGGAGCAGTGGGTGAGGCAGGAGAGGTCTGCTACATCATGTGGGTCACCTCCACGGCCTGCGGCAGGTACCAAACTGGTGCTGCAGTGGCTGTGGTTTGCTTCATAGTCTGTTGCTTAACCCACTGCGCCACTAGGGAGGCCCTATGTCTTTTCTTGATGCATTTAAATCTTCTCTCCAGTCTTTTCTATCTTCTTATCACTCAGCTTCATCCTTCATTAGGTGGCACAGGGAACATGAAACCTCCCCTTTTTATGGCGATTACACTCTAACAAGAGTGCAACCTCTAATATCATTTTACAAATGGAAAAATTTTAATTCAGACAGCCACAACATGTGACTGGATGTCACAGATAACAAAGTGGTAGGAAGTACTCAGGCTGTCTCAGACACCTGTTTTCTGGGTAACACCATCTGAGGAGTCAGCACCCAAACGTGTATTTTGGCCTCTGCCAAGCACCCTGCTCAGTTTGCCTCCTCCAGAGTAGCCTTGTCCTATCCTTTTGTTGACTGCAGAACTGATTCTATTTATTTTATTTTAAATGTTTTTTTTTATAGATTTATTTATTTATGCTTACAAGCA
>JAGFMF010011865.1:6535238-6547664 GCA_019455555.1 Galemys pyrenaicus | reverse complement strand
CCCTCCCTGGCCGGCAGCAGGGATCGAACTCGTGCTGCAGTGACTGCGGTTTGCCTCATAGTGCGTTGCTTAACCCACTGCGCCACCAGGGAGGCCCCACTGATTCTATTTAGGTGACAGTTTCCACTCACTGAAATGACAAATAGCATCTCCAGTCTGCCAGCTGAATCTCTTAAGGCAGACTTTCCCATTATGGAAAACTTTAAAAAAATCAGCTGTTGGTGACACTATTGTTTTATTTCACATTTTGGCCTACCACCAGGTTATGTTGGAGGAGTATCTGACTTTTGGCTGGCCATTCCACATTTGTAATTGATCAGTGTCTCCCCTTTGAGTGCCTTTCAGAAACCTGAGACAGTATTTGATGTTTGTTTATTAAATTAAGGCTGCTTTTAATCCAACTTACTCCTCACACCAGATTTCTTTAAAAAAAAAGATTTATTTTTATTTATGCATACAATGTCAGGATATAGGCCAGAGTTGCGGGAGGTGAGAGGATTCACCAGAGACAGAGTGTGGAGCAGAACAGGCCCATCGACCGAAGTACACTGCTGAGGGGAGCAGGAGAGGTCTGCTGCGCCATGTGGGTCCCCTCCATGGCCGGGGATTGAACTCACACTGCAGTCCAGCGGATGCTTCACAGTGTGGTGCTCAACCAAAGCAACAGCAGGGATGCCCTCACACCAGTTCTTGAAATTATATAGGCTTGATGATCAAAGCTCCCATGAAACTCTGGGTCATCCCAGGAGCAATCAAGCAGAAGCAGAGGCCATTTCACATTTCACATAGGCAGTTATTCTGTTTCAGAGATGAAATAGAGCTGCTAGCCCCAACATCCAGAGACCAAGGGTGAAAGACTTGACAGGGCACTCATGTAATCAGGATCAAGTCACATGCCTAATTTAAGAAGTCAAATGAAGTTACATTGTCTACAAAATTGCAATGACTGACAAATATATAGAATCGAGTCCTGGGGTCCAGATTCCATTCTTTTTTTTTAAGATTTATTTATTTATGCATACAAGAGCTGGGGTACAGGCCAGAGTCCAGGGAGGTGAGAGAATTCACCAGACAGAGTGGGGGTCAGAACAGGCAGACTGACTGAAACACACTGCCGAGGGCAGCAGCAGGCAAGGCAGGAGAGGTCTGCTGCGCCATGTGGGTTCCCTCCCTGGCCGGCAGCAGGGATTGAACTTGTGCTGCAAGTGGCTGCAGTTTGCTTCATAGTACATTGCTCAACCCACTGTGTCACCAGGGAGGCCCCCAGATTCCATTCTTCGGGTTAGTTCACACTCATGTCTTCTACGTACAAAGAACTTCGGTGAAAAGAGGTCTATAAACATATTTATTCTCATTTCTTTGGGTAGTCTCTCTCCCTCTACTTGCTTTTTCTCAAAAATAGGTCAGAATATATAAACAGGGTGATTTCTACTATGTGCAGGAATAATCTATCTCAACTTTCTACTCAGAAGGTGACTTAGGGAACATTTCATAGAACTTACCTATGTCTCTTGGAAGATGTGATACCAGTTCCTGTTCAAAGAAGTTTTTCAGTTGAATACACAGTAATGAACTAAGTGTCTTTAGTCTGAGTAGCTTGCATTTTCCAAGCCCAGCTATATAAGAGTATTTTTACCTGTTTCTGATAATATTATATCACTCACCCATCAAACACAAAGATAATGAATTTTTTCTCAGATAATAGCACATCTATACATTAATTGTATGTTGTAGCTCTTAACTATGAATCCAACATTAATGTGTAATTGCCAAGGGCTCTAGGAACATTTCACTAGAAAATTATGAGCCTTGAAGTTGTCACTCACATCATTTTCTCAGTTGACAGGCAAAAATTAGAGAGTGAGTTCAGGAATTCTGGGTATACCACATACTATAAATGTCTTTCAAGTAGAAGAACCCAATGGGATAAGAAAATACCCACCTTACCTCATCATACTGTTTTGCTAAGACAAGGACCTCTTCAGAAAACTAAAGGAAAGATCAAATGACACCTGGGCTAATTTCTTTCCCCAGGGTTCATTCATTGGCCACGCTCTTTTCTTTCAAAAGCTCATTGTAGGACCTCCCTGGTGGCACAGCGGGTTGAGTGCTGCACTGTGAAGCATCCACGGCACAGCAGTGTGAGTTCGATCCCTGGCCAAAGAGGGGACCCACATGGTGCTGCAGACCCCTCCTGCCTTGCCCACTGCTCCCCTCAGCAGTGTATTTCGGTTGATCTGCCTGTTCTGCTCCCCACTCTGGTGAATCCTCTCACCTCCCGCACCTCTGGCCTGCATTCCAGCTCTTGTATGCATAAATAAAAAATGTTTAAAAAAAAAAGCTCATTGTACAATTACAAATTTCAAGAGATAAGGGCTGTTGGTGAAATGCTATGGGGCCTCACATGATTGTGTAAGTGTAGCAGTTCCACTTGGTGTATCCAGCTCAAGTTCTAGGAATAAAAGATGCCTTAATTCTACAGAAGTGCACTAGCATGTAAGACCAGACTTAATGTTCAGACAGAAGAGTGACTCATAAAACAATGCGGACTAGATGCTACTACATCTTTCACTGTGCGTGTGTGTGTGACTTCTTGGAATAGGGAGCAGGCAGAAAGTGTGTGTGTGTGTGTGTGTGTGTGTGTGTGTGACTCCTTGGAATAGGGAGCAGGCAGAAAGAGATGTCCTTGAAACGTGGACCCCCATCTGTCTGTATGAAGCACATCACTTTCCCCTTTCTTTCACCTCTCTCATCGATCCTCACCTCACGTCTAAGCTTAAGCCCAGCAATCACTTAGGAAATAAAACGTCGAATTGGTACAGAGTGTAATCTCCATTAAAGGGGGAGCGCCTAGGCTCCCTGACTCATTTGATGGAGGGTGCAGTGGAGCAGGGAGAAGCTGAAGAAGACTGGAAGGAGACTTGGAGAAGACACAGGAACACAGAGGAGGAGGCACATGGAGCAGGAGACATGTGAAGAAGTCAACTTGCTTCTCAGCCTTGGATTTGCACCAGGGACTTGGGGACATAGAAGGAGACAAATGGAGTCGAGGCACGTAGAGGCACTTGGAAGAGAAGTGTGAGAAAGACCAGGGTGGGAACTTACAGTGGCAACCTTTAACTTGATTAATACTTAGATGTTGCTCCTTTCATCCCAGACTTTCCTGGCCCCCTTTCCTGCTCCTCTGATGGTTCCCTGCCAAAAGGTGCCTTAGACTTTTGACAAGATTTTGGGCCTTGGCAGTCCTGCTTTGGGCCAATCCTGTTCGGCTGGGCATTTACCCATGAGGGGATGGGTAACTTTGGGTGCCTCATTGGGAAACTACTATCCTTTCTTCTCTGTCTATGCTATGCACACTAATTATGTTAATGCTCTTTTCCATTAAAGATCTTACACACTAAGAGTTTACTTTGTCTTTATGCAGCAGATAACAGGACATATTTAGAGTGTGCACGTTTGGGGGCTTCAGGGTGCCCCTCAGTTTGCATACTAACAAATACACTTTTGAAAGCAATCCTTTAGGGGGTTCTTAATGCCGTGTGTGGCTCAGACCCGTTAGTTCATTTTTCTCGGAGCCACAGCTGCTTTAGAGCACTTTGCTAGGTCTTCGGACTCAGAGAGTCCATGGTAGTTCTTGATCACATAATACACATAGCCCAAGGCACAGAAGCACAGACCCATGGTACTGTCTGGGCACAAAGGATTGTTCATGTTCATTATCTATCAGGACTCAGGAACCAGTGCCTCTCTGTCTAAAACAACTAGCCTCTGTACCACCCCAGGAACTCACAGGCCTCCCTCCAGGTGGAAGTATATTTATCCAAGTTGAATGTGACAAACTTAGAAAGAAGGTGAGGTGCTCTCATGAGGGTCCTCAAGGAGCGAGGGTATGTAGGAAGGACTCAAAGGGAGGCGAGGACTCCCTGGCTCAGGAATCGACCTCAATTCAGCTACTGGATTCATGTGCACATTGCTTTCTTTTAACCTCTAGCTTCTGAGCCCTCCTCTCACTCTGCCCCTACCCCACCCCCAATTCAGCCCCCGTCCTATCAACCACCTGGTCTCTGCTGCTGGGCGGCAACTCCCAGAGCACAGGGGTTAAGAGGTCAGGGCAGTCACCCCATTAGCCATACCCTTGGGACTGTTGGGCTCACTGCCCTTTCAGAAAGGCAAACCTAACTGAGGGGGAGGTGTGAGGGGAAGATCTAGAGAAGACTGTAAAAGAAGATTAGGAGTACAGGAAGGGGAGGGCCTGCCATATGTCAGAAAGGAGGCCTGATTAAAAAGATTAGCTGCCCCTCAATCAGAAAAGCTGGGGTGGGGGAAATGCATCAGAAAGCTGTAAAATCACAAAGAGCCTCATGGAGTGAACCATGAATTCCAAGAGAAAAAAGGAATACTCCACTTTCAGTTTATGAGGCAAATTTAAGCCAAGAGTGTGCATGTTTGGGGGCTTCAGGGTGCCCCTCAGTTTGCATACTAACAAATACACTTTTGAAAGCAATCCTTTAGGGGGTTCTTTTTTTTAATATAAATTTTTAAATTTACATATATTTGACATCAATTGTAATCTCCATGTATTCCCCATCACCGTAACACCAGTGCACCATCACCTCAGTCCCCCGTGCTCCCGTCTGCCCTCCACCCTTCCCCTCTTTCCTCCCCACCAAGTGTCCCCAGTTTGTCCTTTTCTTTTCATTTTTGGTTTTTGTTTCTTTCTTGTTATTATTATTATTATTGTTCTCATTCCTTTCCTTGATCTTTATTTGGTTCTCTTATATTCCTTCTAGGGGAGGAACCATCTGGTATTTTTCTTTTGCCTTCTGACTTACTTCACTGAGCATAATCCCTTCCAGTTCTTTAGGGGGTTCTTAATGCCCTGTGTGGCTCAGACCCGTTAGTTCATTTTTCTCGGAGCCACAGCTGCTTTAGAGCACTTTGCTAGGTCTTCAGACTCAGAGAGTCCACGGTAGTTCTTGATCACATAATACGCATAGCCCAAGGCACAGAAGCACAGACCCATGGTACCTTCTGGGCACAAAGGAAGTCAAAGAATTGTTCATGTTCATTATCTATCAGGACTCACAGGCCTCCCTCCAGGTGAAAGTATATTTATCCAAGTTGAATGTCACAAATAAACTTGGAAAGAAGTGGAACACTTCCACTTTCAGTTTATGAGGCAATTTTAAGAGGAGTCTGATTTTACACTGGCAAGGAAACTTAAGAGAGTCCATCACAGTGAGAGATGGCACAAGCTGGGAATATAAATCACATCCTCCAAATGGCATACACAGGCTCACCAGTAACAAACCGACCATGGATGGTTAAAGGGAGTGACTTCTAAAAGGCTTCCGCAATCCTCCCTTAACCCAGCCCTTAGAGCCTCTGTGAAACAAAGACCCCTGAACTGAAGAAGGGAGCAGTTTTTTGCTTTTTGGGTTCTAATGCAATGCAGTAAAGATCGTTTTGTACTCTGACACCTTTGGTTTGGGAAAAAATAATCATCTTCCAAGTCAAATTTCTGCAATCTACTGTGTGATTAATAACTTTGAACCTGGAGCTGCAGACATCATTTATACAAACATCCTGTCCTAGGTTGTAAAAGTGATGAGTTTGGGTCCAAATGAAATAAAGTTCAAAGATCTAAGAATCCAAATAAAAGTGGAAATCTACCACATGCTTCAATTTTGCTAAAGTGAAGGAAATGTTTGGGCCAACTACCTAGCTCATTGTAAAACTCCAGGGGCAAGTTTGAGCAAGGCTGACTCAGAATGAACTGCCCTCAAGAAACGGTCACTTCTGCAGCTCTCAGAATGGTAAGTGGCAAGTGGAAAGACAGGAAAGACTTATTCTCACCGTATCTCTCTGTCTCTGTTTGTGTCTCTGCCTCCTTCACACACATGATGCCTGGCAAGTGCAAATGATCACTGAGGAGGTTTAGAGTCGAAAACTTGGGATGGAGGCGTCACAGGACCAGAGAGTGGAGGTGAGGTAGAAATGATAAACATAATTGTTAAACCAAATAAGAAGTGAAAAATTCTGGGCCTCCCTGGTGGCGCAGTGGGTTAAGCAACGCACTATGAAGCAGACCGCAGCCACTGCAGCATGAGTTCGATCCCTGCCTCCGGCCAGGGAGGAGACCCACATGGCATGGCAGACCTCTCCTGCTGTGCCCGCTGCTCCCCTCAGCAGTGTGTTTCGGTTGATCTGCCTGTTCTGCTCCCCGCTCTCTGTGGTGAATCCTCTCACCCCCCCACACCTCTGGCCTGTACCTCAGTGCTTGTATGCATAAATAAATAAATCTTTAAAAAAAAAGAAGTGAAAAATTCTTAGGTGCAAACTGCTATTGCAAGGGCCAGAGTGCACTAGAAGGTATCTGGAGGTGCAGATCAGAGGTGGGGCTATGGCGATGGAGGGCCATTGTGGAGAATCACCAGCGCTTACAAAACAACCTAGTCTCAGCCTGAAAGTAAGTGATTTAACAATAGATGACAATTCCACAAAGGAATGAATGAACCCCTCCCCCAAAGAAGAACACTGTATCGGTACCATTTCTGCACTGGGGAAGCACAGTTCTTCTCCCAACACTGCCCACCTGTGTCTTTGCAGGTGTTGCTCTTTTTCTTTCCCCTTTTTCTAATAAACCTGTCCTTCGCCTGCCTGTGTCTGTGCAAATGTCTTGTCTCCCGGGTAAACTCGCTGCCTGCTGCTGAAAGGGGAAGCCTGCTGAAACTTTTCTCAGAGGGAACCCAAGGATCGTACTCACCGAACCCCACATCCCATCAGAACAACATCAATTAATGTGGCTGAATTCTACCTTGTCACAGGTACTCCCAGAAATGTCAACGAGTCAACCAGATGGCACTCAAACTTCACAATGGCCCTCCACAGGTGCTAGATGTTTATGGTGCCCTTTAAGGTCTGACTGTGCTATCATAACTTTTAGATGTTACAGAAAAATTTGAATATTTTCCTGAGCGGTTCTTTTAGAGTTACTGGGATGTTTTTCAATTACTTGAATAACCACCAAAGGAGACATTAAATTGGATGGATAATTTTGAGTGAGTTTAAGGAACTGGCAGGGGACCTGTTGAAAGAATACCTTTTCTTTGCTCTCCAGATTTATTGCCAAAGGAAGAGCCATTTGCTGTGGTAAAACCAGTTAGCTTTGGTGACTGAGGCCAAGTAGGCTGTTAAGAGAAATGCCTGAGCATTGTTGCTGGTAAAATAGAACTTTTACTAAGAATTCCAGGAAGCCAAGAGGCTTCTGGGTAATGTATAAATCATAGAACAAAAATCTCTTTTTCAGACCGAATGTCACTTCTCCGGTGATGTAATAAGTTAATAAGGCATGAGGCCTTTGTTCTCTTGAAGCTGCTTTAAGTTGGCCATTTAAAGACCTAGTACTCTAATGTATCAGAAACACCCTATCTGAAGGTTTCAAGGAATGAACAGGAGGGAAGCGCCATCCTGGGATTAAGCTGTTAGGAGCTGCTCCCTGTGACCTAGGGACTTCCTCTCTTCAGGAAGGGAGGGGACCTAGGTCTTCACGAATGAGCCCCTGGGAGTTCTTAAGCCAACTCTCTTCCCAGAAACTCGCGTTACCAGGAGCTCTGTGAGCAGCAGATGGGACATTTATGTTCATTTCATGTCTTCATGTCTGCACCTGACATAATCTTCCTCTTCGTAAATGGTTTTGGGAATTGACTTGCCAAGCATTTCCACAACTATATGCCTTTGGGATTACATCTTTTGATGTCATCTTTATCCTCATCAGTAATGCGGATCCTCAAATTAAAAAAAAACCACTTATGTTATATATGTTAGTTGTACAGAAAACAATGCATACATAAAAGCACAAGGAAGAAACTTCTCCATAGTTGCACATTCGCCACTCTCAGATTACCACTATATACCCTGTGGTAGTATTAATTTTTCTAAAGTTGCCAACTCTGTCCCTTAGGAGTTCCTTCCCCTGAGGGGGAACATCACCCTAGTAACATCTCAGTCCCATCCATAATACTAGGGTTGTCTCTGCTCCTTCAAACAAGCCCCTTCCAGTTCTTAAGGCTAAATTCCATTTGTTTGCAACTTTAATCTCCTATTTGCTTCAAAGCTTTCTTCCTCCTCCTCTCTGTGCTCCCTGCCCTGCCGCACTGTGGCACTCATCCTCAGCTGTTGGGATGAGAAGAGGAAAGAGACAAAACAACCCCGTGCTGTGGAGGTTGCTGCTTGATCTCTGCCCACAGCAAACCGCAGTTGGACCAACCACAGTCCTCTCAAACCTGCAGTTGGGCTGCTGCTGAGGGCTCAGTGTTTTGTACCCCTCCCAGGCACTGCTGTTCTCTTTGGGCAGGTAGCCTCTCTCTGCATTCCTCTGGTGCATAAGTCTCTTAACTCCATGCTCTTTGTGTGTGTGTGTGTGTGTGTGTGTGTTGAAGGCCTGCAAAAGCTGTAACTCCCAATTTGGGATTGAGAGGATCTTGGGATCCAGAAATCCAAGGAGAAGATTTTTTTTTAAAGATTTATTTATTTATGCATACAAGCACTGGGGTACAGGCCAGAGGTGTGGGGGGGGGGTGAGAGGATTCACCACAGACAGAGTGGGGAGCAGAACAGGCAGATCAACAGAAGTACACTGCTGAGGGGAGCAGCGGGCACAGCAGGAGAGGTCCGCCACGCCATGCGGGCCACGCCATGCGGGCCACGCCATGCGGGCCACGCCATGCGGGCCACGCCATGCGGGTTCCCTCCCCGGCCAGGTTCCCTCCCGGGCCGGCAGCAGGGATCGAACTCGTGCTGCAGTGGCTGCGGTCTACTTCATAGTGCGTTGCTTAACCCACTGCGCCACCAGGGAGGGCCCCCAAGGAAAAGATTTTTGCACCCACTTCATCTGACAGCCCCAGCAAACGGCTTACCCACCCATGTGGGTTCTTTGAGACCTCTGTCCAGTGGACAGGATGAGCCAATTCATCCCAGCTTGAAAAACTGGTTCTTAAATTTTCAGAAAATTTGTAGCCAGTTGACGCCACATGCCACATCGCTATCTTCAAATTGACCATGGATGGAATGTTTACACTTCAAAGATACCTCTGCTAGCTTGTTAAACATTTACCAAAATGCCACTGTTTCCTTTCCAGCAAGGAGAGGGGAAGAAGGAATGGGGGTAATCTCTCACCATCATTGCAGTTCCCAAAAAGCAACCTTTATTTTCCTTCCAAGCCATTTCTAAGTGGGTGGTTGGAGTGGAGGTAATGACAGAACCAATTCAGTTGAAATGGGACCTCTATTAAGTAGTTTGTCTCAACAACTGGAGCTAATTAGATTGTTTTCATGGCTTCCTACCATTTCATTGTACCAATACCCTATGATCTCTGACATTGATCTTATTTTATACATTTAAAGTATTTCTAGTTTTTCCACTTTGTTAAGCAATGGTGTAAAGTACATACTTGCATGAATGCCTTTGTTTGATTAAATGCTCAATAAAGGTGGTGATGATGATGATGATGATATATAAGTGGGGTTACCAGGCTAAACTCAGCAGCCCTTCTTTCCCTTCGATACCCCAATGCTGGCATTCAGGTTTATACAACACAGGCAGGTAACTGGAAGTTTCCTCTCTGAAGAATTTGGTTGGCCTAAGAGAAAATGATGCCCAGACACTGACCTTTGTAGACTCTGTCAATGAAACGGTCAGACCTACCTCAGGATATAAGATATAAGATATATATATATATATAAAATAAATCAACAACTAAGACACAAACACGCACACAATTTCTCAGTTGCTTCACTCTCAAATACAAATGTAGAGTTAAGGATATTCTTTGGAAGAAAAAGAGACTGAAATAAACATTGAATAAAAAAACTAGGAAAAAAATAAGAACAATTCAGGGAGCAGAAGAAACCATGGTGGTGGGAGGGCCTTCCTGGTGGTGCAAGGGGTTAAGAAAGGCACAGCACTGTGAAGCCATCCACAATCACTGCAGCACGTTTGATCCCTGGCCAGGGAGGTGACCCACATGGTGCAGGAGTCCTCTGCTGTCCTACCCACTGCTCCCCTTAGCAGTGTGTTTAAGTCCATCTGCCAGTTCTGCTTCCTGCTCTGTCTCTGGTGAGTCCTCTCACACCCCGCATCTCTGGCCTGTACCCCAGTTCTTGTATGCATAAATAAATCTTTTTTTTTAAAAGCAGCCATGGACCAAACTATGTTATTAATATTCTAAGGGAAGTACATGAATACATTGTATACATGAAGCACTGATGTTAGAAACAAAAAAGAAACATTCTGAGAAATAAGAACTAATTCTTCCTGCCTTCCTGGTGGCCTAGGAGTTAAGTCTCAGCCCTACCACCCCTATGGCCAGGCCAAGCAAAGCACAGTGAGTTCCATCTCCCATCCCTATCATCCACAGGAAACTAACCCACATATGGTGCAGCAGACCTCTCCTGTCTGGTCCTCTGCTCCCCTCAGCAGTGTGTTTCAGTGGATCTGCCTCTTCTGCTCCCTACTCTGTCTCTGGTGAATCCTCTCACACTCCTCCTCACACCTCTGGCCTGTACCCCGGTTCTTATAAACAAAAATAAATAAAATAAGAATCTTATAATAATTATTTAAAAAGGAATAAACTTCAAAATTCAAACTGAGTAGAATTATTTCTAATTCAGTAGATAGAAGATACATTTAAATAAATTTCCCTGAATTCAGAACACAATGAGGAAGAGGTGAGAAATACAGACATGAGAGGTGAACCAGAGAACCAATATCCTTTAGGAGACAGAAAACAGAAATCTGAAGAGAAGACATAAACAAAGATAGTGGCAAAACACAACAAAAATAACTCAGACTCTATAAAAATATGGCGATTGCCAGAGGGGAACGAGATGGATGGGGGGAGACGAAGGGGCTGTCAGCTTGCTAGAGAGAAGTCACTAGAAATGTGGTGGTGGGTAGGTGAGGCATAAACATATATGCAGCTGTTCTGCCCAAATTCTGTGTTATCATAAGTCAATGGTAAATCAATAGCATTTCACTGAAAATAATCAAAGACACAATAAAGGAAGTCTTTTCCTCAACAGAAGAAGATTCTAGATTAAAGGGCTAGCTAAGTATCCAGTACAATAACTATACACATGTGGTGAGGGACACTGTCATGAAATTTCAGAATACCAAGGATAAAGTCTCAAACAACATACCTCCCATGAACCCCTTTCAATAAACCACCAGGATGAGGGAGGGATCAGAGGAAGCCATAAGATACAGGAACAACATGAGAAACAGATGAAGAAAATTTCCCCAATGAAGGTGAAAGAAAAACCAAGAAAGCCATACTGTAGACTAGACAGGTAAATGGAGGGCTCTGGAAAACTCTCTCCCAGACAAAGATAAATCTTTAAAAAAAAAAAAAGAATGCTGAGTGGTGAGTCTCCCCCCACCCCCCAAGGTCATAATGGCAGGTGCTTGGCAGAACTGAAAATCAAATAAAGAATGTTACGATTGAAAATCCCTGTTACATAGTTTTAGGGGGAAAAGATGTCCTGAATGAACTCTACAAATAGGTTTATGGACTCTATCACCACTCCAGATCAAAGATATCCAAGACACCAAGAACTACAAATCCCATCATGTCATCATCACCGAAGGGAGGATCTCTGGGACCTGGGAGTGGAGTTGAGTAGCCAGGTTTGTTATAAAACCAGACATGTGGACTTTGGGGATCTCTTGTATTTTTTTGCCAGTTCTCAGCATGTCGTTGGTTTCCAGCTCAGGGGAACTGGTAGGATACATTTACAGATTTATCTCCCTCTCTGTCCTTGAGTTATTCATTTCTTCATTTCCCTGTCTTTTGTAAATAAACCCTTTATTAACCTTTGTTGTGTGTGCCTGCAGGTGAGGACCCATTTTCTATCAGGTTGTCCTGTAACAATCATAGGTACTCAAATTTTTTAAAGTGCAAAGTTGTTATAAGATTAGTCACATAAATTTATAATCAGGAAGGCAAATGAATTGTATATTGCCTTCAAAGTCAAGTGATTCCTGGTCTTTTAGCTATTTTGGCTAAATTTTCATCAAGCCTACTTGATGAAAGGTTTTGGAATGGTTGGATGAGAAAGCAAGAGAGAGGGAGAGAGGGAGAGAGGGAGAGAGGGAGAGAGAAAGAAAGAGCCAGGCCATGTTTCTGACCAGCAGGAACTTTTTTTTTATTAATATAAAATATTTTTTTAAAATTTACATATACTTGCCATCAACTGTAATCCCCATGTACTCCCCATCACCACCTCACCTCACCAGTGCACCATCACCTCAGTCCCCCGTGTTCCCATCCTCCCCCAACCCTCACCCTCCCCTCCCCACCAAGTGTCCCCAGTCTGTCCTTGTCTCCTCATTTTTGTTTTTTGTGTCTTTATTGCTGTTATTATTAT
>JAGFMF010011865.1:6518450-6534920 GCA_019455555.1 Galemys pyrenaicus | reverse complement strand
GTATATTCCTAGGAGTGGGATTGCTGGATCCTATGGAAGTTCCATTCTTAGTAGATTGAGGAACCGCCATACTGCTTTCCATAATGGTTGGACCAGCTACCAGCAGGAACTTTTATTGCGCTCCCAGACAAGGTTTCCAGTCCCCAGAGTGGGGGTCGGGGAAGTCGCGCCCAGGTTACAGACTGCGGGGATTTTTATAGGCAGGGTACTTTGGAGTGGAAAATTTTGAAGTTTCTTCTGTTGGGACGGTTGTGACCAGAAGATGTTGTCTGTTGGTGGTGATCCATATCAAGCCCCCGGGTTGCGTTCAGATTCCCCCACATTCCCAGGCTGGGCTGCATTCCACTGGGATTGAGCCACGTTGAATCACATGTCATCCTACTCCATATCAAGAGCGACTGGCTGTGGCCAGCTTAACTTCATCACTGCTGGCTTCTAAGAACCGCTGCTCTGGGGGCCTGGGTGAGGGGTTTGGGTTAGGAGCCTGAGTGAGGGGCCTGTGTGACCTTTCACTTCCCATCCTCTACTTACATACAAGATTGAGAGCTATCACTTCTGGTGTTCTTCCATGTAAGTCCATCTCGTGCATCATGAAAGTCAAGAAAAGTATCTATATTTTTGCTCTTCTGACATTTAGCCTCAGAGTAGAAGTACACTACAGCAAAATAAACGAGGTAGCTTTGATTTCTAGAGCACGAGAGCTTGATTCCTTCAAATAAATGTCTCAGACCCGTTGGGAGTTTTCTCCAGCATTGCGAGGTGCTGGTGCTTCTAAGACTGAAGACACAGCTTCTCCCTGACAGCTGAGTAAAGAAATCTTTGGAGTCTCTGGCTGTGAGAATGAAATGAGAATGAACAGCCTAACAGAGCCATAGCTATGATCTTCACAATTGAAGTGTAGCTGGGGAAGTTCCCCCTCCTACTCAAACAGCTCCTCCCAACTTGGGAGTTTTTAAACCTCATTTTATTTGTTTACTTTTTTGGTTTTTTCTTCCTCCCATTAAATTGCATACTAGAACTATGGTTTGAGACAGTCTGATTTTGATTAAAGGCTTAGTCACACCCGAATCAGGATCATTTTTCTTATACTACAAAGTAGTATAAAGTTTGTAGACTAAAGATAGTATATAGGGGGTATGGTACCCAACACAAACCCTAACTCTGGAGTCTCATGAACTTGGTTTTGAGACAATTCTACCATGAACTGCCACCTCAAGCAAGTTACTTAACCCTTCTGATGGAGGATAAAAATAGAAATGGTGGAAAGAAGGCCCCACAAGACCAGGAATCTGACTTACACAATACCTGGAGGTGGGGGTAGACGTGATTAACATAGTCATTAACCCAGCTATAGGAACTAGAAGTCGTTAGGAACCAGGTGTAGACCCAAGCAAATTGTAAGACTGCAGTTAGTCCAGGGGCACAGAACAGAGATAAAGATATGGCGATTGAGGGCCATTGTAGAATCTCAGGTCCCTTTCAAATTCTACAGTCATCCAAAATCAACAGCAAACATACCCCTCCACAAAGGAAATGAGCCCCTCTCAAGGAGCACACTCTATCAGTGTAATCTGCCCACCAGTGACTATGCAGGTGCTTCTTTTTACTAATTCTCTCCTGCCGGGCAGCAGCCTTCCCGCCTGCCTGTGACCTGTAAGTGCGCTGGCAGTGCTTGTCTTCACTGACCTCCCTCAGCAGAGGCAGCTCTCCTCAAGGCCGCCTGCCTGTGCCCATGCAGGCCTCTCTCTCAGCAAACCTGTCCTTTACTTTCGGGGCAGCTCTTTCCTCCCACTTGTGTCGAAGCAGGCTCCCTTTATTCTTCTCTCCCTTTATTTTATAATAAACCTGCCCTTTTGGATATAACTGTGTCATGGAGAAACTCTCCTGGGAAACTCACCCATGCTTCTGAAAGGAGAGTGCTGGAGAAACTTTTTCCAGCGTGAACCCAAGAACCCCACTCTCCGAACCCAACTCCAAAGACCACTTCAGTTTCATGCTTTATTTTTCTCAACTGGAGAGTGGGGATAATAATTACATCCACTCTCCAAGTCTCTCATGAGGACTAAATGAGATACAGCATGCAAATCGCTTCACACAGCGCCTGGTGCATAGTAAGCACTGAGAACAATGCNCTCTCCAAGTCTCTCATGAGGACTAAATGAGATACAGCATGCAAATCGCTTCACACAGCGCCTGGTGCATAGTAAGCACTGAGAAAAATGCAGTTATTTTTATTCATCACATTTCCTTGGGAAGTGAAGCAGTTCCTCTCCACTGGAGATATGGGAGTCGAAACGTACATAATCAAGTCTAAAGTCTCTCATTTATTATCTACACTGAAACAGCACAATAGCTGAAGGATTTCCAAAATTATTAAAAACACTTTTTATTTCTTCAACCTGACAAAGGAAAGCGGCTTTCTTAAATCACCGGTACTTTCTCACTGAACCTCTAGCGCCCCCTAGTGGCAACATTTCCCTCTGCCTGTTGAGAATAACAGTCCAGTATGTGAGCTCTAAATTTGAGGTGGAGGGGTAATTCTTTAATTTGCAGCTGTGGTGCTATGTTTTTGAACCCACGATTTAAATTAAGGGGCAAAATATTATAGGTGTGTTCAAACTCTTGTTTGCGAGGATGTTTGAGATGGGAATTCTCTAAGGAGACAGGTGAAAATACAGGGTGACCTAATAATGAACTGACAAGATGCCAGTAGCAGCAACCTCAGAGAACACCAGGCTGCATCAACAGAAACCACACTAGGCCGTGACACTCAGTCTTCAGAGTGGCCACAGCAGCTTGTAGATGACTTTGATGTAGAAAATAACATTTTCTTCCCTTATGGACTTTTGGGAAAAGTCATTCAAAGCTGTATGAATTATTCAGCAAGTTATATTTATGTTTTTAAAAACTAAGGCACTTAGATTGACTCCTTGTAACTGAAATCTTTTTAAAAAAATTTTATTTATTTATGCATACAAGCACTGGGGTACAGGCCAGAGGTGTGGAGGGTGAGAAGATTCACCAGAGACAGAGTGGGGAACAGAACAGGGATATCGACTGAAGTACACTGCTGAGGGGAGCAGTGGGAAAAGCAGGAGGGGTCTGCTGCACCATGTGAGTCACCTCCCCTCACCTCGCCTCACCTCCCCCGGAAAGAGGGATCAAACTGGTGCTGCAGTGACTCCAGTTTGCTTCATAGTCCGTTGCTTAATCCATTGTGCCACGGGGGATTCTCGTGAGAGACTTCAAGATGTCAAGACAATTCTATTTCAGTTAAAAGGCAATCTCCAAACCTTCTAATTTGGATCACCATGCAACATTGAGTCTGAAGGGAAAGGAAAGGGAATTTTTGATTCCAGTGACATCAGTAATATCTTGTGTAAGTTCTATGAAATGTTCAATCAAAATGAATGACCCATCTAAACAAGAGTTGGGTTTAGGAGTCAGATTTCAAGTTTCCTGAGACACCATCTCTATAAAACCATTGAATTAACATCATCACTAAATAGTATATTCCAAAAAATGTGACTAAATAACCAAAGTTGCCACAGTTTTAGAGCTTCTAGGAAGGGAGTTGCCTTTCTTGGCAGGCTCTCAAATGGGTCCGATTTCTCTGGACAATGCAGACTACATCATACTCCTTACTGTTGCCACATTCCCTAGGACCTCGATCATTGTGATCTTATTTGTATTTCTGCATATTTGGCAAGTGAATTTTAGAACCTATTGTACCTCCCAGGTGGTCTTGCACCCATTATGTGCTGAGTACAGAACACAGAGTTTTAGTGGGGTACAGAGAGAACATCTTAACAGTAGAGATCATCTGAGAAAACTTGCAGCTAATAAACTGAATAACTTCTGTTATAGCAATTTTTGAAACTGGTTTTGCCAATTTAAATATGAGCCTTCCAAAGCCCTGCTAAAATGTGCTGCTATTCTACTGCCATGGATGATAACGATGACAATCACAAGTGAAAAAGGAAAAACCAACAAAGAAACAGAAACTAGGTCTCCCAAAACACACACACACACACACACACTCTCACACACAAAAGCTAGATGATGCAAAGGCAAAAAACTTACCAGTTGTAAACCCTAAGTTTACTTATAAAAAACAACAACTTGAGCAGAAACTGTATCTTTTGGGATGTTGGTGTCTTCTCTCACAGCCAGAAGATGCTTGCAACCAACCAAGCATGACAGATACACTCGATGAACCCTCTCTATGTTTTATGGAAAAGCAGAAGTTTCTGAAATGGTCCTAGAGTTTTGTTTTTAGCTCATTTCAGGTAGATGGGTTACCCACTTCTTAGAAAATATTGAGCTTCTCCCACTTCCCTAAGACTTGTGCAATATTTTCATCACTGTTTGTAACAGGAACAAGATTCTGCAGGAATTTTGAACCCTCAAAGAAAGACTCAATCTTGCTTAGCAGAATTTCAATGTTAGATATATTTTATTAGGGCCTCCCTGGTGGCTCAAGGGGTTAAGCACTATGAAGCTATCCACAGCACGAGTGCAATCCCGGCCAAATAGGTGACCCACATGCCACAGCAAAGCTCCCTGTCTCTCCCACTGCTCTCCTTAGCAGTGTATTTCAGTAAATCTGCCTTTTCTGTTCTGTCTCTGGTGAAACCTCTCACCCCTGCACTCCTGGCCTATATGTATATGTGTATGTATATATAAATAAATAAATCTTTTTTAAAAAAATATCTTATTGCCTTCATATTCTTTTAGACTGGTAATTGTCATGCCCAACACAAGCAATTCCAAGCTTACAAATAGAGCTGGATCCAAAAATGTTTTACTAAAGACCTATTTTGAACTCTGATCATTTTTTCCTAAGAATCGATGACACAAATGATGATAGGTTCCAAGTCAGCCCACAAGAGCTTATTTAACCTTTAATGATGATGAAATGCAGAAACGTGGCCAAAGAAAACAGCAAAAAATGGTGGTAGCAGAACCAGTAATTAAATGAAACAGAAAGAAAATTGAATAATTATTTTTCATCTTTTTTATTCAAATGGCAATGCAGAGTAAAGCAAGTCTAATTACAGAGGGATGAGGATATTGATGGAGATTTTTGTGTCAATTTAAATGGGGTGGTTTCTGCAGGGGTTCTGGCACTTCATGACACTGGTGCCTAATTGTGCTTTACTGTCAACATTCCTCTAGTATTTCAGAGGTAGTTTGTGGTACTCGAGAATACACCTGATTCCTTGTTAGAACAACTAAATGGAATGATGTAAATCAAAGCTTCTAGTCTCCTGCACAGCACCCAGTCCAAAACCTGGCCAGGTGGGATGCAATTAATGACCACAGGGTGAGTCTGCATGGTAGCAGCAGGTATTATGTCTAGAGTGTGGTGACATTCCCAAAGAGGTGGTCATGAACCCTACAGTTTGACATCATTAAAGGCAATAATACCATTTTTTTTCAAATTTACATTTACAGAGTCAACATTTTTAATTACTTGAAAACACTTGTTTAATTTTTTTTCAATTTTTAGCTTACCCAATGTGATTAAAATAGATTTAGTTTGAATTTTAAGCAATAGCTATATTCATTGCTAAGCTTACTGCTTTTTCTTAAGATTGTATTGTACCATTCTGTAAATTTCAGGTGTGCATATTAAAAACCAGGAGGTGTATAGGGGCCTCCTTGCTGGCACAAGGGGTTAAGCACCACACTATGAATCATCCCCAGCCACTGCAGCAGGAGTTTGATCACAGGCCAGGGAGGGGACCCACGTGCAGCAGACCTCTCCTGTCTCAGCTGCTGCTCCCCTAAGCAGTGTTATTTCAATAGATCTGCCTGTTATGTTCCCCACTCTGTCTCTGGTGAATCCTCTCACCCTCAGACCTCTGGCCTGTACCTAAGTTCTTGTATGCACAATTAAATCTTTTTAAAAAATCAGGATGTGTATATACAACAGTAAATTCTAACCACCATATTATTGTCCCTTTTACCCGCCCCATCCCTTTCCCTTCTGGTAATTGCTATTGAGATTATAGTCTAAAAAATTTTTTTTGTTTTATTTAGTTGATCCATTTGCTTCTTTCTTTATATACCACATATGTGTGAGATCATATGGTGTTCGTCTCCCCCCTTCTGAATGATTGCACTAAACAATATACCCTCAGGGTCTAACCATGGTGTTGCAAATGATAGAATTTCAACTTTTTTAATAGCTGAGTAATATTCCATTTTGTATATATCCATCTTCTTGATCCAATCATCAATGGACATGCAGGTTGTTTCAACTTTTTGGGCAAATGTGAATAGTGTTTCGGTAAACATGAGTGTGCACATATATCTTTGAATTTAATGCTTTTGTCTTTGGTGGCTAAATACCCAGAAGTGAAATAACAGGGTCATAAGGAATTTCCATTTTTAATCATTTTGAGGATTCTCCATAACTGCTTTCCATAATGTTTGTACCAGTTGATATTGCAACAGTGCAATGTAATTCTCCAAGAAGATATACAGTTTGCTAGTGGCACATGAAAAGTTGTTCATCATCTCCTACAATCAGAGAAATACAGATCAAAGCAATAGTGAGCTTTGTTCCACATCTGTGAAAGTGCTATTAGCCCAAGACAAGAAACAGGTGTTGGCGAAGACTGGAAAGAACTTGGCTTGGAAGGAAAGGTCATTCATTGGGCTGCAAGTGACAAAATTCAGTGATGGTAGGGTGGGAATGAATTCCATGGATTAATATTCTACACGTGCCACCACAGTTCTGGAGGCACCTGCAGTCAGGTCTCGTGGCGCACATACGTAAACCAAGACCCTGCTGTAAACAATATCTGGAAATCAGTGTTCTCAAGGGAGGTCTGATAAGGCTTGAGTACTGGGCAGTCTAGCTGTATAGTACTTGACCCCTGGCTTTTTCTTTCTCTCCTATATCCCAGTGAGCAGGCTGGTGAGATCTGTGATAGCAGTAACAATGAGCCCCAGTCCTGGCATCTTGCCATCTCAAGTACTTTGTTCAGTTCTCACCATGCATCAGCTCATTCAATGCTCATAAAACCCTGGGAGGTAAGTCCCTCTCTAGTGTCCATGCCATACATGAGCGGACTGAGGTTCAGAGAAGTTGAGCTGCTTGCCCCCAAGCCACAAAGTTAGAAGCAGCAGAGTTTGGACTCAATCCCACACCTATTTGACTGCAAGGGCTGGGACCCGAAACACTTAATTTTTTCCCCTTTACAAGGTGGTATCACTTATTCCCTTTGGCTAAGGCATTCATCACTGATACTAAAAGCAGCAAGACTTTGAGTATTTCTTTTATTCCAGACTCAGGATCTGCTCCCTGGGGTCTTGGCGTTCTTGAGACCCTGGGCCACGGGCATGGGTGTGCCTGTGGGCCAGCCTACTGTGTTGCTCAGTCCAGAAACACAATGAACCCGTTGGCTGCAGGGACTCTCCCCAACTGATCGAGTCCTCAAGGACTCCTGCCCTGGAAACAATCTGACATGTAACTGTTTCAGCCTTGAAATAGAAACAGGAGCTGAGGGTTTGCTTTCTAACATTTTGAAGGAGACACAGAGTCTGTACGAAATATGCATACAATTCTTTATTTAACAACTGTAAACACTTCGCTGCAAAAAATCCACGGAGGTTTGCAAACATTTTGTAAATGTATATTGCAGTGAAGGAAATAACACCGTTATTTATGCATGATACTGACAAAATTGGCACTTATTGAAAAGTCCTGTACAAAACAAGTTTGAAATCTTAAAGTCTCATAGACCAGGCTGGAAAGAGGATGGAGGCCAAGGGAACAGACAGGATTCTTTTTTGTGATTTCTCTCAGGAAAAATCATGGACCAGTAGTGACATTTGGAAAAAAACAAGCAAAACCAAACCTCCCAGCATTACTACCATCATGCACTTTGCTATTATCCCACAAGCACTTATGGCACAATTAGCAGAGAAATCCAGGCTGAGTGGCAATATTTCTGTAACTTTTAATGTGCTTCCATCAGTTTGTGTTAAAAACACCTGAATGTTGTCAATTATGAAGCTAAATGGCATACTCCAAACTGGAAAAAAATGCCTCTGCGAAGTGGAGGAATGAAGAACCTGTAGGAGAAGATGCTGGAAATTTTGAGACCCTCATAACTGGGAAGTGACAGTGCTCACAATAGCTCAATTTCCAGGCCCAGAAGCCAGGGACATGGAAGGTGATTTTAGAACAGACTGGAGGAGAGACCCCTCAGACTTTTAGAACACAACAGGCCAGGTTTTCCTCTTCTGGGTTCAGAAGAGAAAGCAGTATGAGGTCCCATGCAAGGTAAGGAGTTTTGGGGGACTTGAAGGTAATTGCAGTGCATTGTATCTCCCTGAGGAAGTTCACAGGAATTGATTCCAGGATCTCAGGGATTTTACAAGGAAATCATTGGTAGACCTAGGCCACCCTGGTCTGAAAATAGGACTAAGTCAAAGGTCAGATGTAAGGATTGGGGACTTGGGGCTTCCTAGGGGTTCCTTGAAAACTTTGAGGAACCTCAGAGAGGCTGTATCTCACTTCAGCAGTCTTTGGTGCTGGGAAATAGACTTTGGTAGTAGTTTCTGGGTTCTCCACATTCCTCACCCTCAGTTCCTGTTTATTAACAGCCTTTGGTAAGATGGCCTCCAGGACAGCATTTCTGAGGAAACAGCCTGGGAAGGAGTGGCCGTGGGAACTTGGGGGGATAGCTAGGGTATTGAGTTGCAGGCAGCTGCTGTTCCCGTGACCATTTTTTAAAAAAGATTTATTTATTTATGCACACAAAAGCTGGGGTACAAGCCAGAGTCCAGGGAGGTGAGAAGATTCACCAGAGACAGAGTGGGGAGCAGGACAGGCAGATCAACTGATGTACACTGCTGAGGGGAGCAGCGGGCGAGGCAGGAGAGGTCTGCTGTGCCATGTGGGTCCCTCCCTGGCCTGGGATTGAACTGGCGCTGCTGTGCAGCGGATGCTTCACAGTGTGGCGCTCAACCCGCTGTGCCACCAGGGAGGCCCACCCTGTGACCATTTTTACAGAATTTCTGGACTGTTCTTAGCTCACATCTGGGGACAGTACACCAAGTAGGTATACTGCTGAAAAATGTGGTAGGGAAGAGGCTTAGGAGTAGTTGTGTCCTGTACTAAACCCAAGGTAACCTTGTCCCAGTGTTTATTCTTTTTATTCGACAATCTAGTCTATATGCCACACAAATCTCTCATACATGGCTCTTATTCTTTGCACATGCCCTTCCCCTCATCTTTATTTCCTATTTGTTTCCTTTATATTTTGTTTGCTATTTTTTTCAATGTCCATGTCAACTTGTCTCTTCCCAGAATAGTTTCTTGATGTTTCCCTCAATTCTGTTCTTTTGTTAACCTTCCCCTCAGTAATAATGTATCAATTTCTACAACAGCAAGCACTACCATAATTCTGTCTACCAGAGCCCTGAGAGAAATGTTTCCTTCCAGAATCCTCCTCCCCTGCAAATGATGAGATGTCAGGAGAGGAATTCCATTTCAGCTTTCACCTAAATTGTTCTTTTTGATTTCTAAACATTTCTCCCAAAGTAAGAAGGGCCTCTAATTCACTGACTTATGACTTCAGACCCTACAGAGTGAAGCACATCCTTAACCTCTCCACTGCTCCTAAACTCCAGAAAAGGTTACTCTTTCAAAAGAAGGGTTACTCAACTGTGTCTTTGAACAAAGTCTGTTCCTACTCATTCAGTGAACTAATGCATGGGTTGGACAAGTAACTGGGTTAAAAGTGGTGTCAACATATGAAAAGAATAAGCCAGTAGTTGATCTGAACCTTCAAGTAGGTGAGACTTCTTCACCTGGAATGACTATTAGCATAGTTCAACAAGTGGTAGTTCAGTGAGTATTTTTTTCCCGGGGGCAATAGAGAACAAAGTGGTAAAAGCATGGGCTCTGAATTCAAATCCTGACTAAGGTTTAGGGATCATGTGGCATTAACTAATTCACTTATGGTCTCTATGCCTCAGTTTGACTATTTGTAGAATGGTCATAATAATAGTTCCTACTTCATAGGGTTATTATGAGGATTATGTGAATCAGTTCTTTATAGCCAGTGCTTTATCAATGTTAATGATTATTGTTATTCGCCCTCTCATTGTCTCCTACTTATGAGAGTCTTGATTCTTCAGGACACCAGGCCTGAGAACGGCGGGGGTTCAAAGAATAAAATTCAGGACACTGGTGTGCCATAGATCAGAAGAGGAATTGCAGTTGAGAGAGCCAGTAGGCTGGATTAAGGCAGAGGGACCCTACACCGATACAAATACCAGACAGTAAGAGGCCTAGTAGAAGAGTTGCAGGACATGAAGACAAGAAATAAAACATGAGGCTGAGTCAGCTTGCTGGCCCTGTTTCTCTTGCCTCTTCCTCACTCCACCCCCACTCCCAACTTGGGCAAAGCCTAATCTTAAGTGAGCCTGGTACAGAGGCAGCAGGTGGTAACAGGAAACTAACCAGAACAAGTAGGGTCAAAAAGCAATGCAGCCCAGTCTACAAAGGTGATTTCCAGATGCACCAGTGGAAAGAGCTAAGATAGATTCATGAGAACTCTGCAAGTTTACATAGTAAGGGTGGATCTTCCAAACTTACAACATTTTGAAGAAGCCTGAGCAGGAGAGTGAGTCATGAGTTTACTTTGTAATCAATATTTTCATGAACAGAATTTATCCTTTCATTGCCCAATTTCTAGCCCTAAATGAACAAGAATCCTGCCTTCCGGTCCCTGTGGTGACTTTCAGTCAACTTTGGGGTTTGGCGTTCTTCATTCCAATGCGATCACACTGCCAAAGCGAGCACGGGGTCGGGTAATCAGCAGACGGCAGCTGTTTCCAGGCGCTGGCCCGGCCGGCATGTGAGGGAGTGCTGTTGTCTGGTAAAAGGAAGTTATGTCTAGATGGCATGTAGAAAGTGTCCGTACTTTTGACTCATGGTCTCCAAATAAAATATCACACAAAAATCATACTGCGCTCACGTAAGAGTTGTCTTGCTACATTGGACATAGGGTTCCTTTTGGTGGCTGAAAATGACACAGACACACATGTCACACGCTAAGAAACTCTGTTTCCCCGGCTCCTTCAAGTATTTTCAGTCTGCCCCCTTCTTTTGAAGCAACCACTCTCACCTTTTTAAAATTTAACTTTTATTGTTGAAATTTTCAAACATATACAAAAGGAAGAGAGACAACTGTTAGGAACTCCTACCCAGTTTTAACAGTTGGCAACATTTTGCTCTTCTTTTTTTCTAATAGCTAAACCTCTCCCTAAAAAATGCTTGGTTGGTTTATTTGTTTGTTTGCTTGTTTGTTTGAAGGGAAGAAATGCTTTAAAGCAAATCTCAGATATGTCATTTCAATTCTAAAAACATCAGTGTATATCTCTAACATTAAATGGTTTTCTTTTTTAAAACAATCACATTTCTTTCTAGTCAAAGGATAAATATGATCTGGGGACGAGAGGCACAGCAAAATAAACTATGGTTAGCAACACTCTTGTATTTGGAAATTGCTAACAGAGTAGACGTAAAGAGCTCTCATCACAGGGAAAAGATTTATAAGTGTAAGTATTGAGGTGATGATATTAACTAAACTTGTTATAATAGTTTCATAATATGTATATATAGCAAATCATTTATGCAGTGTTAATATCTCAATTAAACTGGAATAAAAACCATATCCCAATACCACACTTAGAAAGTAACAGTAATTTTTAAGTATCAATTGATACTTTTTTTCTTTATTTATATATATTTAACATCAATTGTGGTCCCCATGGGTTTCCCACCACCATTTCACCCGTGCACCATCACCTCAGTCCCTTGTGCTCTTTCTGCCCTCATCCCATTCCCTCCCCCCCCACCAAAGTATTTCTGATTTGTCCTTGTCTTTTTGTTTTTGTTGTGTTGTGTTTTATTTTTTATTGTTATTATTCTTTTCCTTGATTTCCTTGATTCCCTTATTTGGTTCCCTTATATTTCTCCTAGGGGTGAGACCATCCGGTATTTTTCTTTTGCCTCTGACTTATTTCACTGAGCATCATCCCTTCCAGTTCCATCCATGTTCCTATGAATGCGTCTAGTTTTTCTTTTTTGATTGCTGAGTAGTATTCCATTGTGTATATGTACCACAGCTTCCTGATCCACTCATCTGTTTTTGGGCATTTAGGTTGTTTCCAGGTCTTACCTATTGTAAAGAGTACTGCAATAAATATAGGGGTGCAGGTATTCTTTTGAATCAGTGTTTTTGTGTCTTCTGTGTATATTCCTAGGAGTGGGATTGCTGGATCATATGGGAGTTCCATTTTTAGTAGTTTGAGGAACCCCCACACAGCTTTCCATAGTGGTTAGACCAGTTTGCATTCCCACCAGCAGTGCAGGAGAGTTCCTTTTTCTCCACATCCTCGCCAACAATTGTTGTTGCTAATTTTTTTGATATGTGCCATTCTCACCAGTGTGAGGTGGTATGCATAGTGGTTTTGATTTGCATTTCAGTATCAGTTGATACTTAGTCCAATTTCAATTTTGTCTCATTGCCAAGTTCTGCTCCAGCAGAAAAGGGTTTTTGTCGGTTTTTTTTTTTCACAAAGCATATCCCAGCTTGAAACAGAAGAGACTTTCAAAATGAGGAATCAGAGGCTCTGAGATGTGGTGTGTGTTGCCCAAGTTGAGTCATGAATGAAACGGCTGCGACTAGAACCCAGGTCTCTTCCTCCATGGCCCAGTGTTCTGCCTTCTTCATGCTTTGTTTCACTTTCTACTGTCCCCGCACTACCTCTGATGGTCTCTCTTAGCACCCGCCTCCCCTCTGCTTTCCATCTAATGGAACAGTTACCAGTCTGCATTTTAGAGTGAGAAAAGCAACAATAAGAAATAACATCAAGGGGCCTTCCTGGGGGCGAGGTGGGTTAAGCAACACACTATGAAGCAGACCGCAGCCACTGCAACACAAATTCGATCCCTGCTGCCGGCCAAGGAAGTGACCCACATGGTGCGGCAGACCTCTCCTGCCTTGCCTGATGCTGCCCTCGGCAGTGTATTTCTGTTGATCTGCCTATTCTGTTCCTGACTCTGTCTCTAGTGAATCCTCTCACCCCCCACACCTCTGGCCTGTACCCCAGTTCTTGTATGTATAAATAAATAAATCTTTAAAAAAAAAGAAATAACATCAAAATCTTAGAAGATTCCCTACCAACCATTTAGTAAGAAATCAATCAATGCCAGTGCTGATTAGTAACCAGCTTAAAAAACTAGGACAACTTCCTATTCACATATTAAAGCCAGTGACATTCCCATGTCTCTGTCTGTACGTGTTTGCTCTTGTGAGGACACTGCTTCAGCCTTCGGACACTTGGGAACTTTGCTAATACTTGCCCAGGATTTCAGCACTTCTTGAAACTGTGGCACACCCTGGCACAAACAGGAATGTTGTAGGGAACAGGCAAAATGCACTACAGAAGTTTGGAGAGGTTGGACAGCAAAAGCTCTTCATAACAGCTGCTGATCAGGATTGCTGAGGGTGGGCCGGTGGGCCTTAAAGGCCAAGGAAATGGTCCAGGAAAAGAAGGGCTAGGTGTGTTCTGCAAGAGGTTTATATAAAGATCAGTCTGATTAAAGTCTAGGTCCTGTGTTGAAAGTCTGTGAGATTACCGGGGGGCAGAGTATGGAGTGCCAGATGTGTCAACAGGGTAATTTGAATTTTCTACAAAGTCTTAAACAAGCAAACAAGCAAACCAACGCCTGGTGGTGCAAGGGATTAAGTCTCAGTACTATGAAGCTATTGGCAGCATGAGTTTGATCCCTAGCCAGGGAGGGGACCCACATGATGCAGCAGACCTCTCCTGCCTCGCCCGCTGCTCCCCTCAGCAGTGTATTTCCATTGATCTGCCTGTTCTGCTCCCTGCTCTGTCTCTGATGAATCCTCATACCTCCTGCACCCCAGCGCTTGTATGCATCAATAAAAAAATCTTTAAAAAATAAAATAGAATGTTCTATTAAAACTTGGGTTATAGATTACATTAAAATGCAGGTAATTGTGTCTTCTTTGAGCAAATAGCTCCATGAAATGTTTGCATGATTTCAGTTTTCCCTCATTGTGCTATTTAACCTGAAAGCAATGCAACTGCATTGTTGGTCTGAAACCAAACTTTGTTTATTTTTTTAAGATTTATTATTTATGCATACAGGAACTGGGATACAGGCCAGAGGTGCGGAGGGTGAGAGGATTCACCAGAGACAGAGTGGGGAACAGAACAGGCAGATCAACTGATGTACACTGCTGAGGGGAGCAGCAGGCAAGGCAGGAGAGGTCTGCTGTGCCATGCGGGTCACCTCCCTGGCCAGGGATCAAACTCGTGCTGCAGTGGCTGCAGATGCTTCATAGTAGAGTGCTTAACTTCTTGCGCCACCAGGGAGGGCCCTGAAAGCAAACATTGAAAGTAGATCCACCATGATATCACCCCTAAGTCAGACTGTGGGATTTGGTGTGACAGATGGGATTTGGGCCACACTTAGGCACCTAGATTTTTGGTAGCACCTGGAAATCATTAGCTGTAAGTGAGGAAGAAGGCAGGCTGACCCCTTCATTTATTGGAACATGACAATTAGACACTAGCAACCTAAGGTTATGTTCAAATAACCACACTGTCCTATCACACCAAACTCAAACTATTTTTCAGAGCAGCTGTTTCTCATCCTTAATAAAAAGACAACATTTAATTTAGTCTGGCCTGATTATTATGCATAATCAGGAGAAATAGAGGTTCAAACATCTCGGCCCATTTACGACAAATACTAACTAGTATAGTTCCTAGTAGAATCCAAAACTCAAATCTCTTCATTTCTTTCTCCCTCTACCTTAGTTTCTATATCTATTAACTGAAATAATAATTCCTTCCTCATAAAATTGGTGTTGTGCTTCAATGAGTTAAAACAAGAAGTGCTCAGTAAATATAATTATTCACTCATTTACTGGCTCACTTAACAAGTATTTGTTTGCTACCTACTGTGGATGCACACAGAACTGAGCTGGGCACCACTCAGTTATGCAACAAAGTTAAAATAGGCTCCTTCCTTCAAAACGTTCACAGTTTGTGCCTCCCTGGTGGCATAAGGGGTTGAGGCACAGCACTAGGAAGCTCTCTGCAGCCACTGCAGCACAAGATCAATCCCCAGTCAGGGAGGTGACCCACATGGCACAACAGACCTCTCCTGTCTCCCCCACTGCTCCCCTCTGCAGTGTATTTCAATCTATCTGCCTGTTCTGTTCCCCACTCTGTCTCTGGTGAATCCTATCACCCGCCCCTGCACCTCTGGCCTGTACCCCAGTTCTTGTATGCATAAATAAATAAAATAAATATTAAAAAAATAGTTCACAGTGTTGTGGGCAAAACAAGACATCACTGGCCTATATGTTAAATGTGTAAAAAATTATGAACTTTAAGAAAGGAGAAGACGTAACTTCCAGCTAAATTTTCCTCTTCTTGAAATCACCCCAGGATTCATCTCCTCCAGGAAGGAAGAAAACTTCCTTCCTGCCATCTTTCTTCATCCCACCCCTAATCTCTGCTGCCTGACCTTCCTCACTCTCCCTAACGCCCTAGGCACAACACTCCCATTCCTGCTCCATTATGCAGGAAATGGTCAATTTCTCTGTCTCCCCCACTAGACTGTCAGTGTTTTAAGAGTCCAAACCACAGCTTACTCATCTCTGAGACATCATACAATTACAATGTCTGGTCCGTAGCAGGTGGTCAGTTCTGTCGAATGGATGAGAATTTGCTGTCATGAAAAATTTATTAGGGAGTCATATAACATAGGTTCTGGTCCCATCTCTGCTACTAATCTTGGCTCTCTGGCCTTTAGTTTCCTCATCTGTGATACATGAGAATCGAACCAAGTGAGTTTGAAGAGCATTCTCCCAGTCCTGTCATTCTAGCATGGAATGAAGGGGGCTGAGCTGCGACTGTACCCCTCTTCCCTACACTGACTGTGGGCTGAATGTTGTCATAGAAGCTCTAGACTCTCAGGAACGTTCAGCCTTTCCTCCTAGGAAAAGTCATCTTTCTGGATCATGTTAGCAGGAAAGAGAGACCCTAGAACAATAAACAGTGTGATGTTGTTTGTGGTATGTGTTTCTCTAGAGCTATGTGAAAGCCTATGCCTCTACTTGTAAGAGCAAGAAGCAAAACAATGGATATCCAAATATGACCTTCCCTTCCTTCCCCTTTCCAGAAGGCCCATCTCAGAGCCATTCCTCAATGGGAAGCTTCAGTTCAGTAGTTTCTTATAGTTCACTTTTTGGGAAAGAACGACGGAGAGGAAAATCATTCTGAGCCAGGGAAACCATGAACCTGCCTTTGCTCATCCCTTCTTTGCAACTTTCCTATCTTTCCCACTGTTAGTCCAACCTCTGACTCATCTTCACCCAGGCTCCAATGCCCTGGAGT
>JAGFMF010011865.1:6506850-6518068 GCA_019455555.1 Galemys pyrenaicus | reverse complement strand
AGTTATACAAAGTTAATAGGGCATAAAGCTCATAACCTATATAGGGACCCTGTAAGTAACTCAGGCTATCTAGGGCATAAGGACAGAGTTGGAAGTGATACTGGAAAAGTGAACAGGAGACAAATAATGAAGGGTCTTATATGCTGTCCTTAGAGTCTGGATTTTATCCAACAGACTAGAGAGAGCTATTGAAAGTTTTTAGGTAGGAGATTAGAAATCAGATTTAAATGAAGAAAAATCATCATGGCATCAGCAGGAAGGATGATTTGAAGAGGAAGACAACTACTAGGAGGAGGACTTGTCAGACACTACTGCAATAGTCTAGTTGAAAGGGAGAGAGAGGCCTGAGTCACAGCAGTGGTGATGAGAAGGTGTAGAAATGGACAGGTGCGCAGTTGTGCGGGCGGTTTGGGAGGCAAGACATAGTAAGTGATTATATGAGAGAGGTTTCAACTCTGTTGATCGGTTGGATGACAGTGCTGTTGATTAGCACAGGGGACACAGAAGAAATCAGGTTTGGGGGGAAAGACACACTTTGTATATCCAAAGACACACCGGCTATGCCTGTGCAAAAGGACTTCTTTCAAGTACTATTAGATAAACATCGCATGAAAGAAAGGCAAGTACCTTGTAAGTAGCTTAATGAGAAGTCACATGATTTGGTATGGTCATAAAACTGAAGATTAAGTTAATATCAATTTCTTGATTTCTTAGTGAGAAGCCTATTGCATTTAGAAATCTTCATTCATTTAAAAAGCAATTTTAGAAACCAAAGCTTTTATAAAGCTGGAATGCACACAAGAGGGAAAAAATACATTTATCTTGACCTTATTAAGTTTCTCCTGTAGAGCTTTTTAGCTGAGTTGCATGAAATAAGTCGGCCAACCCTTCACTCTTTATTATAAAGTCTCTTTTTCCAAAGACTTAGAGCCAACTCAATTAGCTATGCTGATGGAAAGCAGAATAGCACAAGTAATTGAAAACCACAGATCATTCAAAGCTCCATGGGCGACTCTTTGGAAAAATGTGGCCTCCTGTAGTTCTTTGGAACTCTGACTTGACCTCACTGGCAGATACAAATGGTCAGGCAGAGGCCTTCATGGAAAGTTTATGTTCTAGAAAGTCTGAGTTTATAAGTAGGATGTAAGAGAAAACAGTGGAGGAAGGAATCACGTAACAACAACGGAGCTGTTGGTGGGAGTTGGATTATATGATTGAAATCCAAAGGGTGAAAACATGGAATAGTGAGTGAGTGAGGCAGCAAGGACAGAGTTACACACGGCATTTTTGGAGTTACAACCACATACAGTCACATGTTTTCACACAGCCCTAAAGATCTCTAGAGTGATCTGAAATGAGGACAGATATTTGTCAGTCAGACCAAAACTCTAGGAGTTATGTCTGTTTGCTCTTTTCCCCTCCACATAATACTTGGTACATCAATATGTCCTGATAGTTCTACCTGCAAAACATGTCCTGAATCCACCTACTTCTCTGTTACCACCTAAGTCCAGACCACCATCACGCTCTCTTTGGGTTTGTGCAGTCATTTCCGACCACGCTCTACTCTTATCCCACCCCACAGACTATTCTCCACCTGTAGTCAGAGGACTGCAAAATTCTAACCAGGTCATGTAATTCCCTTGTTTAAAACCCAGCAAGGCCTTCTCACTGTTGAGGGAATAAAACACCAAACTCACTAAAATTGCCTTTAAAAAACTCTCTATACTATTTTCTGTCTTCTTCTCCATCTTATCTCTTATCATTTTCTTTCTTATTCATTAACCAGCAGCGACATAGACTTCCTTCCGTTCCTCAAAACAAACCAAGGTCTCCTCATCTTCAGGGCCTCTACACTTGCCATTCTCTCTGCCTGCAGCCCTTTTCCTCACCTACTCTATGAGTCAGCCACTTGCACACTGTTTTTCTTCTTTTTAACCATTTTACTGTCACCTTCAGATCAGGAGCAAAGTTTTTTCTCAGGCATTCATGATCGTACACAACAAAATTCACCCATTTTAAAGTGCTTCCAGCACCCCAAAAAGCAACACATACTCTGTACTGTAACTATGATTGTCCACCACCTCCTCCCCATTCCTAAGCAGCCCTGACTCTCCTGTGTGTGTGTCAGTTGACCTGTTCTGGATATTTCATAGAAATAGAGCCCCACGATGTATAAACTTCTGTGACCCAGCCTCTTATGATGAACAGTTTTGAAATTCATCCCTATTATAGGAGAGCCTCAACATTTCTCACAGTTGACTATTATCCCATTGTAAAGATCTATCATCTTTTGTTTATCCAGTCATCAGTTGACACACATTAGAAAGTTTCCACTTTCTAGCTATGATGAATAATGCTACCGGAAACATCCACATACAAGTTTTTGTGTGGACACAGGAGAACATGGAGGTGTGACATTGCTTGGTCATGAGCAACTCCCTGTGTAACTTCACTGATCAGGTTCTTCTCAGAACTCTGCTCAGAGGTAAAGTCCTTTCAAAGCCTTCCCTGACCTCTCCATCAAAAGTAATCACCCCAGGGCTTCCCTGGTGGTGTAAGGGGTTAAGCACTGCACTATGAAGCATCCTAAGCCAGTGCAGCTGAGTTTGATCCCCAGCCAGAGAGTGACCCACATGGCGCAGCAGACCTCTCCTGTCTTGCCCGCTGCACCCTCAGCAGTGTATTTCAGTATATCTCCCTGTTCTGCACGCCACTCTTATCTCTGGTGACTCATCTCACCCACTCTTATCTCTGGTGACTTATCTCACCCGACGCACCTCTGGCCTGTACCCCAGTTCTTGTATGCATAAATAAATAAATCTTAAAAAAAATCACCCTACCACTACCACCAAGCTTCATTGCCTTACCCCATTTGGCTTTACATGGGCCTTAGTGCTCGCGAAAATAATGTTGCTTATTTTGTTAGTTTACTTATTTGCCATCTGTCTCTTCCGACTAGAACATGAACTCTGCAAGGACAAGGGCCTACTTGGTCTTGCTCACTGCTGTTTCCTTTGCACTTTGGACAATGATCAGCACACAGTGGGGTCACAGTCCTCATCTATTGACTACTTGAATGAATCTATGGCAGAAATCTTTGGGTTTTTTCCACTTCAGGGCCAATCCACAAACTCACTAATCTAGTGGTTTGTGCTTTTCTAGTCCCTTAATAGTTCTTTGGGAAAAGTAAAAACTCAACCCTTTAAATGATTAGAAGAAGTAGCTGTAGCAAAAATAATAGGGGGTAGTTTGGTTTAGATTTGCACCCCTCATCTCACCTCTCATTGCCCCAGGGATTCAGGAGCAAGATCACATTCCTTTAGTGACAACTCCCTAAGAATGCAGTGAACAAGGATGGTATAGGATGAAAATGCTAGAAATGGGAACTGAGATGCCTAACACAGCAGAGCTGTAAAATGAAGCTATCTCCTTTGAACAATAAGTACTCTGCAACATGTCTGGCCTTCCTATCTTTAGATATAAATGAAAACACACCTTGCAGTTTTCATATGTTTTTAAACTAGAAATCTTTCTAACAACAACAGCATTAGCCCGTTATATTTTTATCTGGCGAATGACAAGAGACGTTGTGTGATAACCTGTTTTGACCCCGATAATCATCCATTTGCATAAAATAAATGGTACCAGTGTTGGAGGAGGAGAGAGCAGATTATATGAGGGTTTTTCCGCTTGGGTCTTAATAAGGAAATGAAATACAAAAGGTTTTCCTAACTTGCTTCAGTTTGCCTTCATCTGGCCCATTTGAGAATGGAGACTTAAGAAAATAAATCAGGATGCAGAACTGAATAGGTGTGAATTCTAAGAGGATAGCTCATTAACATTTCATGAGAATCCAAGCTGCCTGTGTAATATCTGCATTCTAATACCTTCCTGACACGATTCTGCATTTCAAAGGTGTTAAAACTCCCTTCTAAGAAGTGTTCCCTGTTCAAAATTGCTGGATATTTTTAAATCTCAAAAAGTTTGCGGTGGAGCCGTGGTGGAGAATGGAGGCCAGGCAGAGGAAGTAGGGGCTGTGTTCTAGAGATTACTTCAAGAGGAGTGATTCCCCCAAACCTAATCACCTCTTCAAAAGTTTCAAGTACAGGGCCTCCCTGGTAGCCATGTGGTTTAAGCAACGCGCTATGAAGCAAACTGGAGTCATTGCAGCACGAGTTTGATCCCTGCCACTGGCCAGGGAGGGGCCCCACATGGCGCAGCAGACCTCTCCTGCCTGGCCCGCTGCTCCCCTCAGCAGTGTGTTTCAGTCAGTCTGCCTGTTCTGCTCCCCATTCTGTCTCTGGTGAATTCTCTCACCTCCCTGGACTCTGGCCTGTACCCCAGCTCTTGTATGCATAAATAAATAAATCTTCAAAAAAAAGTTTCAAGTACATAGTCCCAAAGAACAGAAGAAAAGTAATCACATGTGTAAATGTAGATAAATATGTCACTATCATTTTCTTTTGCAAGCATTCCTAGTGATTATAATACAGCAGCACGGGGTCCCCCTGGTAGCACAAGGGGTTAAGCACTGCACTATGAATCTTCCGCAGCCACTGCAGCACGAATTTGTTTTGTTTTTTAAAAAAGATTTACTTATTTATTTATGTGTATAAGAACCAGGGTACAGGTCAGAGGTGTGGGGCTGGTGAGAAAATCCACCAGAGACAGAGTGGGGAACAGAATAGGCAGATTGACTGAAATAACATGCTGAGGGGAGCAGCAGGCGAGGCAGGAGAGATCTGCTTCATCATGTGGATCACCTCCCTGGCTGGGGATTGAACCCGTGCTGCAGATGCTTCAAAGTGCAGTGCTTAACCCCTTGCACCACCAGGGAGGCCCTGCAGGATGAATTTGATACCTGGCCAGGGAGGTGACCCATGAGGCACAGCAGACCTCCCTTGCCTCGTCCACTGTTCTTAGCAGTGTATTTAAGTACATCTGTCTGTTCTGTTCCCTCACTCTGATTCTGGTGAATCCTCTCACTGCCCCCCCCCCGCCCTACACCTCTGTACCCCAGTTCTTGTATGCATAAATAAAAATCTTTTAAAAAATACAGCAAGCACTGTTGAGCAAGATATATTGAAGAAGACTATATTCAGATCATGGTTTCAATGATGTTTAAAATAATCCAAAATAACATTATATATTGTTGATGGACGCATGTATATGGAGTAAAAAGTCCAGTAACATGCTTGGGAATAAGAGTCGTTGCATTCAGGACTTCTGCAGATAGTAGGAGGATGAGATTGGAAGAATATATTGAAGCTATACTTGTATCTATCAGATTTTTGATAAATGATATTAAAATGTAACATTCATACAAAGAAAGTGTTCCAAATTAAAAGGGCACCATCTAAGAAATGTTCACATAAAGTGTATACCTGTGTGACCAGTGATGTGTCTGTAGCTTTGATTGGGTGGTGGATATGGGAGTGCTGGCTACATTAGCTGTACTTTGTACATGCCTGAACTTTAAAAATATTATTTAAATATTATTTAAATATTATTTTAATTAGACTATTAAGAGTTCAATTCCCTTTCAGTTGTACAAGCCTACGAAAATCCAGTGAAATAGGGCAAATGAGTTTAAAACCATTATTTCTACAAGTTATAACATCATTTGTCATTTTGTGTCATTTTAATGTGAAGTATAATACCAAACAGTAAACAACCATATTGATTTGGACCTAATGCAAGGGAATTTAATGTATATGGCAACAATCCTGCCCTTTTCCTTTTTTGACTACTTTCCAGATCAACCCTGAACTTCTACAGAGCTGATGGGGCTCGGTTGCCTATTGCCAGAGAATCCCTGTCTTCTTCTCCAAGGGAAAGGACTATTAATTTAGGAAAGGAGACTTGAAAGCCAGGTTATTTCAGCTTGGGTAGTGCTGATGCTGCCCTCTGCTGGCAGAAGTCTCAATGTGCAGCTGACCGGTTGCATTCTTTTCCTGCTATGAACAACCTAGGCCATTCTCCATTTATAAAATAGGGTGTGCATGTTGAAATATTACCTGCATTTCCCCCAAAACAGAAGAACTGTTTCATATAGTTGAGGTTGAACCGTTATATTCATTCTCTGAAATGCCCCAAATATTCAAAACCTACCCATGTTGCTATGGAAAAACACTTACAATTGGAATTCACCAAGTGTCTTCTGTGATGAGGCAGGATAAGACTAACTAATATAATTTAGACTGACTCCTTACCTTTAAGAGAGAGATTTATTTTGAAGCGGGGGATAAGATACTAGCATGAATGACTATGGGAGACAGACTTTTTGAAGTGCCAGTTGGAGAGATATACGCAGAGAATAGTGAAGATGAAAAAGAGGAAGATACTACATCTGGAAGAGAGATGAGGGGAAGCTGTAAGAAAGCAGTGGAATTTGAAATGAATGATGGAGCTAAAAGGGATAAGATGTTTGAAAGGGTGAAGCAACAGGGCCTCCCTGGTGGCACAGCAGTTTGAGCACTGCACTGTGAAGCATCCGTGACAACAGCGCGAGTTCGATCCCCAGCTGGGGAGGGAACCCCCATGGTCTCTGGTGAATCCTCTCACTTCCCGTGACTCTGACCTATACCCCAGTTCTTCTATGCATAAATAAATAAATCTTCAAAACAAAACAAAAAAGAGTGGAAGGCATGGAAAAAAGCAAATAACTCTCCAGTTGAACCAGAATATTTTACATGCTTTGAATAATCCAGACTGCATTTGACAGCTGGAAGAGAAAACCTCCACCTTCAGTCCCCTGTTTGGAGCTGAATATCAACTCTTTTGGTTAAGTGGGGCTGGGTAAATCCAATGGATTGAAAGGTGTGAGGTGGTGGGGGAATAGTCTGGGCTATAGAATGTAGATTTGAGGAGAAGCACTTAGTTAGGACACATTCTGCCTCCCTTCCCTTTTCTTTTGTCCCCTATCTAGGGACAGGCCAAGAAACTGCCACTGAAACAGCAAGAGGGTAAGGAGGGGAAACTTCTATGGCAGCAGGAGAAACAAGGTAGGATAGAGTTCTCTTTCCTCTCTTTCTCCCTTTGACCCTGCCATCAACTGCTGGGATGGGGCTGGGTGGTGCCGGTAGCAGTCACAGAAAGTTGAGAATAGCTGTGGAAGGCAGTGGTTGAAGATTTCCCCTTGCATTCTTTCTCATTTTTTGGAAGATGGGCTTTGTCATTATCATCCTGCCAGATCCCACACAGTGGGCCTACTGCAGGGGTTGGGGGGATGAGTGGAGATGGAATGGGGTCTCCTCCAGCCTTGTGGTTAGAGTGGCAGTTCCTAGGTGGCTAGCGTAGGTGGTTACTCATACATACATCAAAGAGACGCACTACCTCTTTCTTCCACTTGAATGTAGAAGTGACATTATTGCTACATTTGGAATATTCCTCGCGTGGAAAGAGAGAACAATCTACTAGAGAGGCTAAGGAGATATGCATTTAAAATTCAGTTTGATAGCTCTAAAACAGCGGTGAAATAGCTACCATTTGTTGAGGAAATGGCTTGTGGCAGGCACAGAACATTCTTTATCTCTTTTAGTCCTCACAGAACAAGCAGTACAGATGCAAGCCTTGTGGTCAAGTCAACCTGACTCTCAGTCTTGGCCTCACCACTTGGTAGCTCAAGCAACACTCAAGAACTCAAGAAACATGAGACACGCATTAATCAACTAAACAATTGGTTTTAATAATTAACTCATATCACAATGTATTGTGTAGAGACACATCCATTAGCTATTATTATCCTCTTCTTATAAATGAGGCAATAGAGGTCCTCTAAGGAGATTTTACAAGTTTACACAGCTTCTCAGTGTCAGAAACTGAATTCAAAATCAGTTGCCAATACAGAGTTCCTGCTGGGGTTGATGACAAAGTTCTGGAATTGGGATAGTGGTGATTGTGGTTGCAGAGTATTGTGTATATGCTTAATACCAGTGGATGGAACACTTAGAAATGGCGAGAAAGTAGTAACCTGTTATAGGTAGGTGATCACACATATCAAAAGGAAAACCCCAGTCGTCAGAGGTTGAGATTTTAATCACCATGTTATATAGACAGTTTCCTAATGAACATTTTCTATCATTCCAGAGGTCCCCCAGTGGCACAGACCAAGGATTTGATTTGTATTCAGAAAAGTTCAAATACCACATTTGTTTCTGACTGTGTTATCAGGGAGTGACTAAGCCTTGTCTCGGGTTTTCTTGGGTAGAAAGGGGAACTAAGGCCCATGCCAGCTTCTCTCTGAGGGTTTCTATCAGTTGGATGTACGTAGGCCCTGGTTATACTGCTGACTGGCCTTGGGGAGATGGGGCCCAGGCAGCCTTGAGCCCCCATGAGGAGGGCAGCTAAGATTTAAGCCAATTTAGCCATTTTTGGTTACTCCTTTCACCAAAGAAAATGTGGCAGCAACTGGGTGGGAAGCCTGAGAGGAAATGAAAGAGTTACTGATAGCGAAGTTGAGGAGGGCCTCTTTGGAAAGAGGAAGGAAGAGGAGGTCATAATGAGATAAACCATTTTTTGGGTGGAGGGAGGATGAACTCCAGATAAAAACTGTTTTCACATACCACAGAAGAGAAACTCACACCACAGGTAATCCTGGTAGCTACTTTTGCTGCAGAAATTATCATTTTCATATAAGGATTTTTTGGAAAGGAAGTTTGAAAAATCCTCATTAGCCTCTGTAGTCCCATGTGTTTGGGTTTTTTTTTCCTTTTTAATGAACACAACTTTTCATTTTATTTATTTTCTTTTTCCTCTTTTTCTTTATTTATATATGTTTGACATCAACTGTGGTTCCCATGGATTTCCCACCACCATTTAGAGAAATACACAAAATGGCCTAGTTCCCAGACAGATTATGACACGGTGGTAAGAGATGATGACACACGAGGAAATCCACACTACTTCCCATTTTCCAGACCACAGTCCCCAAGCCCCCAATTCCTCTGGCGCTGGCAATTAGATTTGTAACCCGTAGGCGCCGCCCTTGCTGGGAAGCCAGTCTTCCCCGGAGGCTACCTGGCGAGCCCTGGTTCCTAAAAGCCCTCTTGTGTGTTAATGCTTTGAAGTTCATAATACATGTTCCTATGAAAAATCAATTCGGGTGCCCACTGATGTGCATTTATCCAAAAGAGAATGTGCAGGAACACCTCGCACAGGACACCAGGCCCCAAGGAGTTCATTACCCGCGTGACACAGGACAGAGAATACCTATTACAGCCCAGAGGAGGAAAGTACAGAACGCCTCACTGGCACTTTCCCCACCCTGGCCCCATTAAGTAGGTTCGGTTTGTTCCCAGAAGAACAGGCACCACTAAGCTCGCCGGGGCATCCCGTGCCTGTGTTCCACGTTCGCCTTCATCAGCTCTACCTACAGTCCTATCTCCATGCATCTTGGTCCCTGAACCCCAATGGACGCAGCACATCCAGTATGCCTCTCTGTCTCCTGCCTCCAAGTCTCACGTTTGCTGGGCCGCTCCACCTCAGCAGGCTCTCTCAAATGCCGTTGTCGTGTTCGTTTCCCCACAGCCTCACACACTCACCTTGTGCCCATCCCCTTGGCCTGAGCTGAGCTGCTCCCTGAGTCTGAGGATACCAGAGCCCACCTATTACTGACTCAGAAGCGAGGCTTCTGTTCCATCCTGCGCTTCAGTGCCAGGCAGGAAGGCTGAGGATCTTTTCTCACGTTCTTCTTGACCTGCCTTCTCACCACTGTCGGCGCAACCATCAAAGAGTTTAACAAGAGAACCCACGCGGTGCAGATTGTTCCGCGCCGAACAACACCGAAAACTCTGAGTCAAAGGCTTATAGGGGACTATTGCATACTCCTTTGTCCCCTCGGGGCCATGCATACATCCCATGAGTCCGCCTGGCAAGTCATAATCAAGTGTGCAGGAAAAGAGGTTCGCTTTGCCTCCTTAAGCCATATAAGCCACAAGTGCGGGAGACAGTCCGGCAGTCCACTTACTTAGAGAATGAAAGGAATCGTTGTGCAGAGAATTTCCTAGATCTGCCGAATTTAGGAATTTCTGGAAGTTAACAGCTATTATCCGGAGGTGAAGGCTGTCCCCATTACTTGGCCACCACATCCGACCTTTCTCTGGGAGCCCAAGGGAAGACAGAACTTTTGTACTTGGCTGCCCCCTGGTGGCTGTTCTATAGCAGCAGCAGCCGCAGCCGCAAGCGGTTAAGCTGCTTCTCAGGCGGCCGCAGGGCGGCAGGGTTTTGTGCTTGGGCTCAACGTGCTAGGTTCAGGTGGTTTGGGAACGAAGTTCAGCTCCTCATCAAGTCTTGTGCCTCCACGGGTCTGCATCCACCTGGAAGTTGACCTCCTTTTCTAATTTGTCTACCCACAGGGGCTTTTACTAATCCTAATTGTGTTCTCATTTCTAAAGGTACCATGTAGGTTCTTGCTGACCCTATCTGAGAAGCCCACAGTGCACGTGCACTCAACCTGTGGGAGCGCCATCTCCGTTTTTGAAAATTCACTTATCCTACAAGAATAACTCAGAGTGTGTGTGTGGGAGGTGCTAAAAGGAACAAGAAATGCCTAGTGTCTTCCTACGTGGTAGGTACACTCACAAGCCTTGGAAAATCTCATGTTTCAAGCCTTAGTTCAGCACCTCTGCTGTACATCTGATGTGACGGAAGCCCACTCTCACAGGAGTGGACATCCCCAGTGGACACTCCAGCTGGATGTACTTATTAAGGCGCCGGTGTCGCTGAGCCTGAAAACCTGGCAACAGCCCACATGGCAACAGCTGTTGCTAGAACCAAGTGGGAGAAAGATTTATTTATTTATGCATAGAAGAACTAGGGTGTAGGCCAGGGGAGCAGGGAGTGAGAGCATTCACCAGAGACAAGAGTGAGGAACAGAACAGGCTGAAATACTGAATACTACTGAAATATACTGCTGAGGGGAGCAGGGGTTGAGACAGGAGAGCTCTGCTGTGCCATGTAGGTCAGCTCCTTGGCAGGGGATTGAACTTGTGCTGCCCTGGCTGTGGATAGTTTGATAGCGCTGTCTTTAACATTTATGCCACCACGGTTCCTCAATCTACTAAGAATCTATGATCCAGCAATCCCACTCCTAGGGATATACCCAGAAGACACAAAAACACTGATTCAAAAGAATACCTGCACCCCTATGTTTATAGCAGCGCTCTTTACAATAGGTAAGACCTGGAAACAACCTAAATGCCCAAAAACAGATGAG
>JAGFMF010011865.1:6493682-6506743 GCA_019455555.1 Galemys pyrenaicus | reverse complement strand
ATATGCACAATGGAATACTACTCAGCAATCAAAAAAGAAAAACTAGACGCATTCATAGGAACATGGATGGAACTGGAAGGGATGATGCTCGGCGAAGTAAGTAAGAAGGCAAAAGAAAAATACCAGATGGTTCCCCCTCTAGGAGGAATATAAGGGAACCAACTAAGGATCAAGGAAAAGAATGGGAACAATAACAATAATAATAAAAACCCAACAAAAACAAAAAGACAAGGACAAATTGGGGACACCTTGGGGGGAGGGAGCAGGTTGAGGGCAGATAAGAGCACAAGGGACTGAGGTGATGGTGCACTAGTGAAATGGTGATGGGGAATACATGGGGATTACAATTGATGTCAAATATATATAAGTAAAGAAAAAAATAGAAAAAAACAAAAACAACACTTGCGGCACCAGGAGTGCCCCTGGAAGAAACTTCTTTGATAGAGCTCACATGCTTTCTAATTAACTCAGACTGTTTCAGTATTTTATCTGCCTGACACCTAGACACTTGAGTTCATGATTCCTGTGACCTACATCAAAAGAACAAAGAGTGTAAAAATGGCAACCCGACCAGAACACGCACATAGTCAATGCAGTGGAGACAGCCTTCAAAATCTATTCTCCTCTTCTTCCATACCAGAATTGGACCTGGGGCATGACTACCCAGCTAGGAGTTCCCATTCCTTGCCATAAACCCCTTCGTAATCAAGGCAGTAATGTAACTAACTTTTCACCAGTGACACAATAATAATATGTGTGCTGCTTCTACACCCGGCCTGTAAAATATTGTCAATTGCTTCTCTGTGATCATTCCCTTCCCATGAGCTGATAAGAAAGGTACACTTGGCCTGCTCAAAATATACCATTAAGGTCAAAGTTCAAGGGGCAATGGAGAAATGAAATAAATTGAATTAGGATCCCTGAATGACCACATGGATCAGAGTGTTCTTGCAAATTTGAACTAGTCCCTCTCATTATTTGAAAGAGATAAATTTCTTTAAGCCATTGGACGATTGTTGTGTCCCTTTGTTACAGCAAAGATTTATCCTGATTAACACAGTAATCTGTCAAAGGATTTTTTTTCTTAATTTTATTGATTACTCACTCATCTACATAACTATATAATTTGAGAAGTACATCTTCACCTTTCCATATGTCTTCCACCAAAACTTCAGAGATAGTGCCCTTTCACCTTTAAGCTCCTAGTCTAGCAAAAATATCTAACTGGTCTCCATGTTCCAACTCTCTAAGTAAATGGTTTATAGACTTATAAAATTGCCCAGACCTTAGTGTTTACTCAGTGTTGAATTTTCTCTTAAAAAAAAAGCCTATATAACACCTTTTAGATGAAGACTCTTGCCCTCAAAAAACCAGAATAGGTTTGGTTATATCATATCGCTCATTTCATTCCCCTCTATTAGTCTCCACTAAGTGCTTATCCATGTTTCACCAATACTGACCTTTTCCTAAGTAGAAATTTTAATGAGGTAATTGTAGAATCACATGCAATTATAAAGAACAATACAGAGAGATTTCTGTACACTTTGCCCTGTCTCTCCCACTGGTAAGATTTCACAAGACTGTAATATCACAGCCAGGATGTTGGCGTCGATCCACTCCACTATTATTATTCAGATTTCTCCAACTTTCCTTGTATGCGTGCATGTGTGTGTGTGTGTGTGTGTGTTTAGTTACCTGTGTAGATTCATCCCACCACCACAAGAATTCCTTATATTGCCCCATTATAACCATATTCGCTTACCACCATCACCCCCCACTCGCTTTCTTTATTCTGGGTGACCAGTAATCTATACTCCATTTTTCTAATTTTGTCATTTCAAAAACATTATATAGGTGGAATCATATAGTACATTACTTTGGGGATTGGCCTTTTTCATTCAGCACAATTTTCTGGAGATACATCCACATTATTGCACATATCCATTGTTTTTTTTTTAATTGCTAAGTTGTATTCCATGTGCCTCGCTTTAACCATTCATGCCCTACAGGGCATTTTAATTATTTCCAAACATCCATGTGCAAGTCTTGAGGAAATTAATTTCTCACGAGTAAATGTTTAAGACTATAAATGCTAAGTCATGTTGTAAGAATAGACTTAATTTTTAAAGAAATTTCCAAATTGTTTTCCAGCACAACTATATCATTTTTTATCCCCACTAGCAATGTATGAGCGGTCCAGTTTCTCCACATATTTACCAGCATTTGGTGTTGCTGCTATTTTTTATTTTAGCTGTTCTAATGAGGTGGTGTCTCATCGTGGTTGCAATTTGCATTTCTCTGATGATTAATGATGTTGAATACACTTTTATCTGCTTATTTTCCATGTGTATATTCTCTCCATTTTCTAACTGGACTTATTTAATATGCAGTTTGGGAGCTCATTATGTTTTCTAGATATGAGTTTATTGTAGAATGTGTGGTTTGCAAATGTTTCTCTTCATTGTCTTCCCATAGGCTTTCCCATAACAGAAACATTTTTAAATTTTGATGAGATCCAAATTATCCATTTTTCTTTTTACAGATTGGATGGGAAAGACAGGCTTCTAGCCTTGGGAGTTTTGGCAGAGGGTAGTCTATGTGGTAAGACCCAGTATCAGATCTGGACATCAGAGTGTACTTGTCTTAGAAACAAAGTTCTTGCACTAGAGGTAAGGTGAGAAGTTTGCCGTTAGCTGCTAACCAAATCTCCTTACCTAATACCCCTCATGTGACAGCACTATAGGTCTGGGGCAGAAGTTTCCAGTCAGTGGAAAATATGAGAAGAGAAAGAGTGTGCACAAGTAGGGCCATAGTGTCATGGTTCAGAGGACAGGCTCCAGAGACGTAAAGCCTTCTGTCTCCCATGCTATGTGGCCTTCCACAAATTGTTGAGGTTCTCTGAGTCTCCATTTCTGCCAAGAAGACAATGATAGCACCTAACTACAGGCCTGGGGTGAGAACTGAATGAAAGCTTCCATGGAATGAATTCAGTCCAGAGCCCAGTCCATGGTAAGTGCCCAGCAAATGTGAGCTGAATTCCTTATCCCTTGTCTGAAACTGACCTTGAATAATGTAAGCCCCATCTCAGCGGTTCCTTAATTAGTGACAATGAAAGCAGGAGCCTTCATGGTTGCTTAGAAGTTACAAAATCACATTCTAAGGAAGGTCTCATTAATATTCTTGCCACCGTTTCTTCCAGACAGCACCAGAGGCTGTAAGACTGTCAGAGATTTATCTAACGTGGACAACTTAAAATCATAATTTCTGTAAGCATACACACAGCCAGCTTTCAATTACTCACTCTAATGGAGAAAATCAGTGCCAGGGGTAATCTAACACTGTGCCAGGTCCAAAGTCATCTTTGTTTGACTTGAAAATGAACTAGATGGCCTTCTTTTGCAGCACATTTGTCTTTTGGATTCTTTTCTGTTTGGGCTAATAATAAAATGAATTTACATTCTTTATGCGCACTAGCAAGCAGCTCGTGAAAGTGTACATAAATATTCTTGGGGAAAAAGGAAGCTAATCTCATGATATCAAATTTACTGCAGCGTAGAGTGAATTTATTATACATGTTTGTCAGTGGTTCTCAAAGTTTAGGAGATAAAAATCTCATGAAGAACTTGTTAAAAATGTATATTTGCAGCACCAGTCCCTGAAGTTTTGACTCAGTAGCCCTGGGATGGGACCTTGAACTATTTTTTTTTAATTTATTGTGGTAAAAAATACATAGCATTAAATTTGCCATCTTAACTATTTTTATGTATGTAATTCAATAGTGTTAAATCTGTTCACATTGCTGTGCAACAGATCTCCAGCAATTTTTCATCTTGCAATACTGAAACTAATACCCATTAGACGTTGATTTCCCCTGCCCTCTTTCTGAAGCCCTGGCCACCCTTTCTGAAGTCCTCGCCAACCTCTTTTTCTCTTTTCTCTTTCTATGACTTTCACTATTTAAATACAGTGACAGGATACAGGATTTGTCTTTTTGTGACTGGCATAATTCACCATAATGTCCTTGGGTTTCATCTGTGTTGTACATGTGACATGATTTACTTCCTTCTTAAGGCTGAATACTAGTCCGTTGTATCTACCATCTTTTCTTTATCCATTCACCTATTGGTGGATGTGCTTTTCCAGTAAACACCTTGGTTGATTGTCATACTGGCCCTCATAATCGCTGTGACAATTCAGTGAGTTGGTCAGCCTTTGACTTTCTGTAAGTGAATGCTCTCTCTGAGCAGAAGAGTGTGGCATGCTGCTTAAGGCTGCAGGACTTAGTGTTACACTTGTCTGGCTTCAAATTCTAAGTTATTGCTAACTGAGTCATCTCGGGCAAGTTTTAAGTTCTTCACCTCTCTGTGCCTCAAACTCCTCATCTGTAAATTGGAAGTAATAATAAGGCTGTTTTGAGGGTGGCATACAAACAGCTTTTAGCAACCACTCAAATTGCATTTGGTAATATTTTCATTTTCAGGGTTTCTTGGATGGTGGATCCTTTCCTCTGAAAGTTCAAATTGAGAGAGTGGCCGATTGTACCTGTTTGCCTAGAACTCAGAGATTTCCTGGGCCAAGTAACTTTCAGTGCTAAAACCAACAGAATGGATTGTAATGGCACACCTCTCTTCTGAGATCTTTAAGCACTTATTATATTTTTGTTAAGATTTATTTATGCATACAAGAACTGGGGTAAACACCAGAGGTGCAGGGGTTCCAGAGAGAGAGTGGGGAGCAGAACAAGTGGATTGACTGAAATACAGTGCTGAGGGGAGCAGCGGGGAGGCAGGAGAGGTCTGCTGCACCAAGTTGGTCATTCCCTGGCTGGGGATGAAACTTGTACTGCAGTGGCTGTGGATGCTTCACAGTGCTGAGACTTAACCCTTTGCACACCAGGGAGGCCATCGAAGTATTTATTTGCGTGCATTACTTTTTACTGGCGAACAGAAGTATAAGCCTCACACTTTGTTAATTCAACAAGAAATAGTTGGTGAAGTTTATCTGAGTATCTGTGAGCTACTCTAGCTAAAATTTCTAATCTGGGTCACTTGGAAAGCACAGGGGAGGGGGCACATTTCTAGGATCCCTGGAATTCACTATTTCTGGAATATGCTCAATATAGGTCTTGATTAGGTCATATTTCTTTTGAAAATATTCAGGTATATCTTCCAGTGCTAGTTGATGACCCAATAAATGTCAGCTGCGTGAATAAATGACTTCCAATCAAAACGTCTTTCCTGCGGTGTTTTGTGGACTTGATTTATGAAATTGGGAGATGATTTGAAAGTTTTCCCTTTCTCAGACAGCAATTTCCTTGCTTGTACAGCACTAATTCTCTCTTAATGTGGGTTCCCAGAATAAAAATATGATGCAAGGCAGTTCTTTACAATGCCCTGATGAAAAGACCCTTGGTATACCTGTAAAGAGAATTTGTAGAGTTTTTGAATTTGGCCATTATGTCATCTGAGATGCAAATTATGTGTATACATACATATAAAACAAATAGACCAAATTTATATACAGATATATCTATTTATTTCCTTTATTAATACCAACTTAAATTCATGTATCACATCCTGCTGTGTTGCCAGTGGGACAGGACCTTTGTTGTACATACTTTGTTGTAGGATAATGTTTGGTGTCAGGGTTGAGAATCGAACTGGTTTTTCCTTTAAAGGTCCACAGTATGTTTTGAGGCTGCAAGGACTGTCATTCACCACTAGATGGTTCATCATTCAAAAAAATTTCCTTCATTCAAGAAAGGTTTATCAAACACATTTCTCATAATCCTTTGAGTAAGATCATCATGAATTTTAGCTCTATCACAGCATACTACTATATACTGCTTTTAACATATTTTTAATTGGCTTAACTTTTAAATATGCCTTTTTTATAAGTAAATTGGAAAATGGTTGGGGGGGCATGTCAGTGAAAGAGAAAGGTATTACATGGATGAAAGGCACAGTGGCTCCAGAGAGAAAAAGCTATACCAAAGATTCATGAGAAGGGATAGGGCTCTATGATTGGAGAGCATGCCTCAAGGGATGAAGATCAATAACAGAAAGATGGAGGAGGCAGGTGAGAAAGAAAGGATTTTTAAAAAAGATTTAATGCATACAAGAACTGGGGTACAGGTCAGAGATGAGGGGGGTGAGAAGATTCACCAGAGACACAGTGGGGAGCAGAATAGGCAGATCCACTGAAGTACACTGCTGAGGGGAGCAGCGGGTGAGGCAGGAGAGGTCTGCTGCGCCATGTGGGTTCCCTCCCTGGCCAGGGAATGAACTCATGCTGCAGTAGCTGCGGATGCTTCACAGTGCGGTACTTAACCCCTTGTGCCACCAGGGAGGCCCTGAGAAAGAAAGAATCTTAAAACTGAGAAGGAAGAGCTGAGCCAGAGATAAGGAGAGGAAGACAAAGAAAATGAAAGGTGGGAAGGAGCTGAATCAAATACAGAAAAGTTGGCAGAAGTTTGCCTAAGATGAGCCCGCCACTGAGTTAGGAAAGCAAAAGAGCAGAAAAGATGGAGCCTAAGGAAGAGGGGTGCAGGTGGGGCCAAGGGTAAAGGAGGATAGAGAGATATGCCTCACTTCCAGTGTCTTCCAGTGTGCATCTCCTTCTCTGTCATCCTTCCTTTGGGGAACAGTCAGAAGCCCGGCTCAGTAACAAGGTCCTGAACTGTGGCCCCAAACACATACCACATACTTACATTGCCTTCCCTACAAACTTGTGACGTTGTGTATTTTGCAATTCAGAATTGTTTGGATTTTAGAAAGGTAATATAAGTGTATACCAGACATTGGGTCACATACCCAGTGTGGCCTGGGGGCAATATTGCCTAATAATACATGTTAATATTTCTGCAGTAAAGAAATATGTGATTTGTGAAAATTAGTGGAAAAGACAGGGGGCTCTAAAATAGTCTCGGGTCAGTGCAGGTTAAGTTTTGTTACCAAAAGAAAACCCCTTTTGGGGCCTTCCTGGTGGCGCAAGTGGTTAAGTCTCAGCACTATGAAGTTATCGCCACCACTGCAGCCTGAGTTCAACCCCCAACCAGGGAAGTGACCCACGTGGTGCAGGAGGGCAGACCTCTCCTGTCTTGCCCGCTGCTCCTCTCAGCAGTGTATTTCAGTTGTTTGTCCTGTTCTGCTCCCCACTGTGTCTCTGGTAGATCTTCTCATTCCCCACACCTCTGGACTGCACCCTAGCTCTTGTCTACACAAAAAATTTTTTATAAAAAGAAAAGTCCTTTGACTTTTAGAGACTTTCTGAATATGCATATTTCTTATGTCTTCATTTTTAAGCCGTGTTTTGGGTATGTGCATATTATATTAGCATTTATACCTTTCTGTGTGTCTGAAATATTAATTTTGAAGACCTGTGATTACAGGGGCTCACGCCTGATTGGAGAGGGTGTGTGACATGGTACCTGATGCAGAGCAGACTTGCTAAATATTTGTTGAATTGAGTCAACTTGATTCAGCCCTCCCACACTCATTGTTATCCCGACCTAGAAAAAGCAACAGGTGCCCTGCTGGTTGGGGAGGTTAGTCTCGTTCTGAATAGGAATACGACTTAAACTGCAACAAGGACTGGCCCCAGGAAGAATTCATTCATTATTTTATTCATTGGTTCAATAAATAGTTACTGTGGATTACTATGAACCTAGGATTGTGCTAAAAACAGAGACACTGTGGGAAACAGCACTTAAACAAAATTTCATCCCTGTCATGGAGAAATTTCTGGCCTAGAAGAGGGGGCTGGCTGCTCACACCTGCCTGTGATTTCACTGGCCTTGTGCCACGGAGAGGAATCATCCAATGCTGTCAGATGTGCTGTCTGCCTGGCATGTGGACACTGGTGCCTGAATGAGGATTTTTTTTAAAGAAAATATGTATTTTATTTGTGCATACAAGGACTGGGGTACAGGCCAGAGGTACGGGGGCTGAGAGGATGCACCAGAGACAGAGCGGGGAGCAGAACAGGCAGATCGACTGAAATACACTGCTGCAGGGAGCAGCGGGTGAGACAGGAGAGGTCTGCTGTGCCATGTGGGTCAGCTCCTTGACTGGAGATCGAATTCTTGCTGCAGTGGCTGCAGATAGCTTGACAGTGCTGAGATTTAATCCTTTGCACCACCAGGGAGGCCCTGCATGGGGATCTTAAGAGAGGAGCTGAGATTACCAGTCTCCACACCCTGCAATCTAAAAAGGCAACCTGTTCTCACTGCTTCCTAAACTACAGGGGTCTTGCATCTTTGTAAAATTAGATTTCTGAGGTACCCAGTGCCTCCTCTGTACCCAAGAAAGAGAGCAATGGAAGATGGTGGTTAAGGACTTTCTGGTGCTTAATGAGTACCATCTTAAATGACCCCCTGGGGCAAGTGATCATGGTTTCCTGCATGATATAGTCTAAAACCTTTCCCTACTTGACGGCCTCCATTGCAGAGAGTCCTGCTCCAATAACCTACTTTCTTAGTGGTTCTCTGGAGCCCAGAGGCAGTGGAAGTTCTTTAATGGCTGAAGACCCTCTTTTATCTCTTCCTTGATCCCAGCTTAACTCAACTCAGCCTGGGTCCATCCATACTATGATGTGAGTCACTAGATTTTTATCTGGGGATAATAAAAAATTAACATGTATAGTACTTAAAACAGCACTTGGCACATAGTGAGCAATGCAGCAGTGCAGCTGCCGCACAGGGCTAGTGTCAGACTTCACAGACTATCCTTGTAAAGTGCTTAACATCCAATGGTGTTAGCAACTAGTGTGTATATTATCATCTTGGTCAAGGCATACCCAGTTCCTGTGCATTCTCCCCCTGAATCTACAGCTGTAGGAAATGCATCCCAGTGGGGTGCATGCTTCTATTTGGGAAGATAACCTAGTGCTCAACACCAGTCCTATAAAACCCACGATGGCACACTCATCACATAGAGGAGCCTGGGGCTAGGACACTTCCCATCCCCAGTGCCATGACTTTGACCAAGATCATCAATCATCTCTTTCTTGTTAATTTCAGCAGATGGCTTTCAACCCTTATCTCCTGTGACCTTCCTCTTTCAGTAGATAGCACTGGCACTGTTGAGTCTTCCTTCTCTCCTTCATGAGACCCTGGGTTGACTTCCAGGACACCCCACACTCAGGATTTCTTCTTTCTCTCTGACACTCCTTACTCTTGGAAGCTTTTTCTTCCTCCATCCATTTTGCAGCTGCTGGTAACTATTAGGGTTCTTCCTTAGGCAGCATTTTCTTTTCACTGCACATATTCACCCATGGACCATCTTATCCACGCCCATGACTTTAGTGACCCCTATGCTGACGACCCAAAATCTCTAGCCCAGATCTCTCTTCTGACCTCCAGACATGTATATCTCACCGGATATTTCCGCAAACACCCTGAACGGCACACTGTTTAATTTAATTTCCTATCCCCCCCACCTCACCTCTACAAACAAAAGACTTAAAGACTTCATCCCTTTTCCTAGATTCCTATCTCCCTCCACCTCACCACCTATATCTAATCAATGTGAAGATGGTTCTACTTCTAGAATATACCCTGCATACAAGCACTTCTCCATTTTCACTGCTTCCACCCTGACCCAGCCCACTGTGATCTCTCTCACCTCCTACTTATCACCTCTCCAATACACCTTTCCACACTGAAATTGATAGATGTTTTCTGAAACTATAAAGATGATCAGGTCACTCATCTGCCTAAAATATTTTGACAACTCCTTATCATTTTTAGGTAATAATAAGTATAGCTTATATTTAGATAGTTCTTAATATCTGGCAGGAATCCCTCTTACTCTGAGATATATATTGGCAACATCTAATGAAGTACTGAGGATTAGCAACTATGAGTGAGCTAGAAACTGGATTATCCAGTCCCAGTTGAACCTTGAGATGACTGGCCCAGTCAACAGCTTGATTATAACTTAAACCCGAATTACTGAGATAAACTACTCCCAGACTCCTGCCCCAAAGAAGCTATGCGAGATATTACATGTTATTTTAAGCTGCCAATTTGGGGGAAATTCATTACACAGTAATTAGAGAATTAAAACACCACTCTAGTATATTACCTCAGACTTTATTTGTTCACTCACTCATTTATTCATTCATTCAAGCAACCACTATAATGAGTACCAAATATGAAAACTACTCTGTCTACCCTCCTTACCTTTGTCACCACCCATGAGAATGATCAGGAACCAACCCTCAATCCCATGAGGAGACATGAATTTCCAAGTTTTTTTTTTTGTTTTTGTGTGACTGGAGCTATGCTTTGCTTCTTTCTTAGTGTGGCTACTGCCTTGTCTCTCAAAGTCAGTTCCTGTATTCCCTTCCTATATTGTCTGAGTCATATGCTGCCATCTTGTGCTTCATGAACATTTTATACACATCTCTTAAAGCATTTACCTCACCATAGTATAATAGACCTTTTCCTTGTCCAACTGCACTGAACCTTGAGGGAGAAATAATGTCTCGCTCATCTACACATCCCCAGTACCTGTTTACAGGATCATGGAATGAATGAGTCATTCTCAATGAGAGAATGAATGTAAGCTCTAGGGAGGACAAGGATATTTGTCTTCTTTGTTCACTGATGTAGCCCAAATGCCTAGCACAGTGCCTGGTACAAAATTTAAGAGTTCAATAAATACGTGTCTAATGAGGAAACAAATACGTGAATACAAACAGCCCTTAAAAATACACAAAGGTGTTCAACCACACACTCACAGTAAGTATAAATTAAAACTAATTGCACATATGCTTTTTCTCCTATCCAATTTGCCAAATGTTCTTAAACAATCTCATTTTTAACAACCAAGTGTAACAAGGAAATGAGTACCTTTGCTTTGCTGTTGGAAATGCAAAATAATACAACCCCCATTAAGGACAATTGTGCAATATTTACCGGCATTCTTAAAGCACTTACCCTTGTGAGTATTTTATCTTATACATGAACCATCATACTTAGGAAAAAACTCATGGACGGGGTTATTCATTACCATGTTGTTTGTGTCAGTGAAAGTTTAGAAGCAAAGGTGTCATTGTTAAAAGGCATGACTGAAAAAACTTTCTCTGTATTGATACTGAAATGTTTTTATGATAGATAACACAGTGAAGAAACACACAAATAATTGCACAAATATTGAAAGATTATAGAAGCAGTTAACAAAAGTGGTTACCTATTAGAAGTCAGAGGACTAGACATAGAAAGGGGTAAATTAAGGCACAGTAGGAAGAACATTTCTTTTTCAAACACTAAATTTTGATCAAGGTAACATTGGTTGATAACATTATGTAAGTTTCAGGTGTACAGCATTATGATTCAACATCTGTATACACTATATCATAATCACCACTGGAAATTTACTTTCTGTTCATCAACATACACGTCACCATCTTCACCATTTCACCCATGCTCCTGAACTCCTTCCCTTATGGTAACCACCAATCCATTTTCTGTATCGAATAGTTTCTGTTTTGTTTTGTTTGTTTCTTTGTATTTCACTTATGAGTGAACTCATACTGTGTGTGTCTTTGTCTGTCTGAGCTATTCATTTAGCATAATGCCCTCAAGGTCTATCCATGTAGTTGAAAATGGCAAGATTTTGTCTGTTTCATAGCTGAAGTATTCCATTGTGTATATATACACCACATCTTCTTTATCCACTCATTTGTCACTGGACACTTCAGCTGTTTCCACAGCTTAGCTATTGTAAATAGTGCTGTGATGAACAAAGGGGTGCACATATCTTTTCAAATTTGTGTTTTTGTGTTCTTTAGATACTCAGAAGTGTAACAGCTGGATCATATGGGGGGAGTGGGAGGGGGAAACTTTTTCATGTATCCTTTTAAAACAGTTTTGAATGTTGAATAATATGAATGTACAACCTATTTGAGAGCATTAAGTTAGAAGGAAAACAGCCCTGCTTGTAGCTCGTTATTCATTTGACAAGACAAGCTTATTCCCTGACACATATTAATGTGCTTCTCTAAGGACATGTAGCTTCAAACAAGGAATTGAACCTGAAGCCAAAGTAATCAGACTCGCATAGTGAAATTTCAGGCAGCAGTTCAGTGAGAGAAAGGGATGAAGCCTCCTCAGTTCCCGGTGGTGATAGCCCACCCTCTGCCTTGCCGCAGGCCTGGCGTTGTTTCCAAAGCACTGAGCCCATCCCCTGCTCACCCCCCACCCACACGTTCAGCAAATGGCTGAGAATGTTGTCCCATATATCCCAGGGCTTATACTAGGCCCCCAGTTGTCCCAAGATCTGCAAATGCTAACCCTGGTTAGTAGAGATGGATTTCTCTTGCTACTGGAGGATCAAATTTTGGAAGAAATGCAAAAGTGGAAAGGTGCCCTTGGCCTTCCAGAAAGAGAAAAAAATAATGATCGGACAAAGAAAAGCTATTGCCGGTCATTGATATCAAAGCCTGAGCAGTTTATTTGGTGCAAATCCTACGATCATGAATGTCTCAGAGCTGTAATTCTATCTGATTACCCTGTGCTGTCTGGGAGGTGGAAAATCCCAGAAGATTAATGTTTAGTGTGGCAGTAAGGTGGCAAGCCTGCAACTCTGAGCTTATCTCCCATGAATCAGGAGCCAGGCAGAGAGGCTTCAAGAGACAGTGACATTTCATAGTGATTTTTTTCTGTGTGGAAAAAGACCTGTCAAGCCCAGACTCATTAGTCTCTGCCACTGTTCGCTTCTTTGGTAGACGGGCCAAATCTCCTTGTGCACAAACCTTCTCCATTTGTTTTGTGGCATCGGGCTATCTAGGAAAGAGTGGTATGTATGAGCTCGGATTCCTAATTTCATTAAAAAGCAGATGCTGCATAATTGGCGGTAGTTGTTTTAATGGGAAGCCAATTTTGTAACCGCTTATAGGTCTTCCCCAGTCCATACCAGGAAAGGGTGGATTTATTTATTTTATTTTTTAGCACCACCCCCCCCCACCCATGGGTGGGTCATTTTATTTTAATTTTTTTTTAAGATTTATTTATTTATGCGTACAAGCACTGGGGTACAGGCCAGAGGTGTGGGGTG
>JAGFMF010011865.1:6446438-6492507 GCA_019455555.1 Galemys pyrenaicus | reverse complement strand
TCCCCTCAGCAGTGTACTTCCGTTGATCTGCCTGTTCTGCTCCCTGCTCTGTCTGTGGTGAATCCTCTCACCTCCCCACACCTCTGGCCTGTACCCCAGCTCTTGTATGCATAAATCAATAAATCTTAAAAAAAAAAAGAAAGAAAAGTTACTTCACTTCTCAGAGACTCAATTTGTGCATAAAATGAGAAAAAGTCTATCTAACAAGATTGGAATGAGGTAAACAATGTGTCTGCATGTGGCCTCATTAAATAACCATCGTTGTGGCAGTTATCAGGGTTCCTAAATTAAGCCCACCATTTACTAATGGTGTGATGTTGGGGCAGTTAATCAACAGCTTTAAACTTCAGTTGTGACATCTATAAATTGGAGATAATAATCTTCACAATGCTACGAGGTAGGTACCACAGGTTAAGAACTTAGCTCAGTGCCTTGCATAATAATAAATAAAGAAGTGGGAGCAGGGGCCAAGGTACCAAATGGAGTAAGGTGAAGGACTATGGGAACTTTGGTGAGCGTGGGGTGGTCACATATATCTGAAGAAGTGTGAACCTGCTCCCCTAAATCATACACAGTGCTGTCAACCAATGTTACCTCAGTAAATGGTAATACCAAAAAAACACAAACAAGTGAGAACTGGTCAGGACAATAACAGATGGAAGAGGAAGAGGAGGAAGAAAGGAGGAAAAAGGAGACAGACACCAGAGATGTGCATGAAAAGTACAGGAAGAGAGATAGAGATCTGCTTCAGACATAACAGCTTAGTCATTAATTTTTTTCCCCAAAAACAGAATCCTCTTGCTTCTTTTCCTAACCCTACCACACACACATGCCATGAATCAGCCATAACTCTGACCTCTGGAAAGGGGGGATTGCTGGGAACTAAGGGTGGGATTAAGTAGCCATGCTTGGTATAAAACCGAACAGCTGTGGGCCTGGGCGACTCGGTTTCACTGCCTTCAGCGTGCACCCAGGATGCCAGCTTTATTATTGGTAGGTTGTATTGACCAGTTAATCTCATTCTCTCTGTTTCCTCCGTCCCCACCCTTTTCATTTCGCTTGTAAATAAGCCTTTTATTTATTTATTTATTTTGTAAATAAGCCTTTTATTAACCTTTCTCTGTGTCCCAACGCTTGGGCCTTTTTCTGAGTTTTTTTTTTTTAGGGCACAGGTGAGGACTCACACCCAGCCTAGCCCAGCCCATTTCCCTGTAGGGTTGCCTGTAACAGTACCTTATGCTAAGCACCTCACCTATTATTCCCATGAGACTGTAAGTTCCATGAGGGGCAGGACTGTTATCTCTGGCTGTTTCCCACCCTCGCTCACCTCCAGGGTCTAATGAGGTGCCTGGCACACAAAGGGCCCTCAATATATACTTCTTGATGTCTGTGTGATTCTAATCTTCACAATAAATCCATAGGTAGGTTTAACTATCATTCCCATTACAGAAAAGAAACCAAGGCTTACTTACATTAAATAAGTCATGAATGTTGTGGAACTGAGATTCATTCAGACCTCAGTTTGACTCCACAGGGTCTGCGTGAGGCTAATCTCTTTCCCCATTCATTCTGTTACAGGGTAGGGAGAGGAGCATTTCAGAACTTTTAAACTTGTTTTTTTAAATGGGTTTTGTTATTTGTTGCATTAAGACAAATATATAATTTTTTTAAAGACTTATTTATTTATGCATACAAGAGCTGGGATACAAGTCAGAGTCGCGGGAGCTGAGAGGATTCACCAGAAACAGAGCGGGGAGCAGAACAGACAGATTGACTGAAACACACTGCTAAGGGGAGCAGCGGGCCAGGCAGGAGAGGTCCGCTATGCCATGTGGGTCCCCTCCCTGGCCAGCGGCAGGGATCGAACTCGTGCTGCAGTGGCCGCGATTTGCCCCATAGTGTGTTGCTTAACCCACTGCGCCACCAGGGAGGCCTCAAATATATAAAATTTTTAATGGAAAGGAATTTTAATACAATTAGGGTATAATATAGAAAGGACAAAGAATATAGTTACTAGGCTAAGCATTTAAAGTTACCCATTTTCTTGAGGGTAAAAGTTTAGTGAAATAGGATTGGCTTAAAGCAAGGTTTAAAAGTCTGTTACATGTTTAAAGGACTTTTTAGTAGAGACCTATAGAAAAGGGTTAGAAAGTGTTAGACAAATTTGGGAGGAAAAGAGTAAAATTAAAATTAAGATGAAAGTTGCCATTGTTAACTTTTTTACGGGTTTTTTACTTACACTTGTTTTAACTAGTTTAAGACTAAAAAGTAAACGCAATTTCTTCACATGTTTTTCTGTTTTATGTGCTTTCTCTAGGTTTTTTTGCTGCTTTTTATCCTGGTTCCTTTTTCCTCCCTTCCTTCAGTTTTCCTCTTTGCAAATTTTTTTTTGCTTAGCTTTACCCACCTAGGGTGGAACTGGGATTTTGGAACTTTTTTCTTTTTGGGGGACCACCCTGTTACAATTCTCCCAGTGCATGCCATCAGTCCTCATGCCTACATTCTTCTGCTCATGCAGCCTAGAATGTTCTTTTCTCTCTGTCCATCTGATAAGTTCATCCTTCAGACCCACAAGCATCATTGTCTTTAAAATTAATCTACTTTTTATTTCAGGATTATTTCTTAATCCTGAGAAATATTTGAAATAGCTTTCAAAATACATAAATTGGGGAAATAACAGGTGATAAAATCATGGGGAAAAATACCACACAGCTATAAGCATAAAAGATAGTCTTGACATTTGTAACAACATGGGTGGACAATGAGGGAATTATGCTAAATTAAATAGGGCAGGAGAAAGAGCAATACCAGGCAATTTCACCCATACGTGGAATAGAGAGAATGAAAGCAATGAAATAAACAAAACAAACACAAAGTCTTAGACTCTGATAACAGAATGAGGGCTCCTGGTTCCTGGAGAGACAGGGGTTGGGGGAGACAGAGAGTGTTGACTGGTTGGTGGTGGATGGGAACTAGACATCTATGTGGTGCATAGAGTTATTGAGATGAGAAGCTGTATACCTGAAACGTACACAGCTTGCAAATCAGTATTACCTCGACAAAAGAAGTTGCAGCAAAAAAAAAATCACATAAGAAAAGGAAATAAAAATTGAAGGAGGCAAGATTCACCTAAAACAATGCCTGCTAAGATTCTTGTGTTCTTGGGAGGTAGACCTTGAATTTATTTCTAAGCTTGCTGGTAGCCCACCCAAAGATATAACCCTGATTAGGTATAGGATTCAGAGTATACGTAAGTTAAAAAAAAAAAAGAAACGCTCCCTCATTTTAAAAAAGTATCCTCCCACGTAGATTTAAGAAAAACACCTTCTCAGGGCTCACAAACAAGGGAGGCTGTAACATACAGCAGATGGCATTAGCGACAACTGGCCTCTGATGATTTTGATATCAAATTGCTTTGTGACAAACCAAAGGGATCTTTCGCAGGGGTGGAGGTAGAGATCGGGATGAGGGCAGAAAGAAGTGATGGGATTGAGGTGATGGTGCACGAGTGAAATGGTGGTGAGAATTCCCTGGGGACTACAAATGATGTCAAATATAATTAAATAAATCAAAAAACCAAACCAAAACAAAATGCTTTGTTTATTTCATCATCATAAAATAACAGCTTCCTCTGAGAAATATTTCCTTCCTCCCACCCCTAACCTTTCAGGCTGGTATAGGGGTCCTTCTGTGTTCCTATAACATCTTGTATATCCTTCTCTCTGGTTTCATTACAGTTATTTGTATATCTGTATTTCTCATTAGACAGAGAGCTTTTAGAGAACAGGTAGCATGTATTGGTTACCCAGGCATATGCCTCCTTCTCCATAAAAAGGGAGATAATGGTACTTATCTCCTGAAGTTGTTACAATGAATAAATGAGTTAATGCATGCAAAATGCTTGGAGCAGTGCCTGCCTGCTGCAGAGTAACCACACAGAAAGTTTTAGCTTATTATTTTATCCTCAGCAAGCACAACACCTGGCATCAGGCATTCAATCAATAGGTGTTGAATGAATGCATAAATGGATCAATGCGTGAACCTAGGAGGGAAACTTGTGGATTCTCTTTGCCTAAAGAGCTCTCAAAGTATGGGGAAAAGCCATTAGTTTTAAGTTGTTTATTCTCCTGTATTCCAAGGTCACTATTTAGTGAGGCTTTATCCGAAACTTGCTATCTAAAATTGCACTCTGAAACAAGTCCTACATCTCTTCCCTGGCTTTAAATTTTTACCTTAGCACTTCACACTATCTAACACACTCTGTGTGACTGTTTAATCATGTCGATTCCTGCTCCTCTGCATTAGAACATAAGCTCTATAAAGCCAGGGATATTGTTTTGAGGTAAGTACCTGGCAAAGAGTAGATGATGGATACATATTAATGGAAAACATAATTGTATGGCAGCAAGGCAGGTGGGTCACTTGGATGAGGTGTGGTGGGGTGGGGTGCTTCTGCAACAGTTAGGGAGACACTCTCAAGACAGTGTGCTGAGCTTTTACGGGGAATGCCACCTTATGTCTTGCAGCTAAGTTATATTGTTTGTTCACCCTAGTCCTAGCCCTAGCCCTGAAGCAGGGAGTGGACCCGATGACCTAGTGGGAGAGGTAGTAGAGTGCTGGTAAATGATTATCTACCAGTTCTTTAGGAGTGGGGGAAACCTGGTTTATACTGTTTGTCAGTTCCAGTGGTATAACTATTCCCATCAGGATGGATTTCAGGCTATCAACAAGATATCTCTGCACAGAGTTGGAAAACATTCCCAAGCAGCTCTTGTGCGACTGGGGCAGAATTCTTGGAGTTTTAATAAATACAACGAGGGCAGACATGGAGGACTTAAAGAAGAGATTAACAGTAAAGGGTCGATCAGCCTTCTCCACCTCCACCAGTGAAACAAGGTCCAGAAGTACGTATCCCTGAATGGAGGCCTAGTGGCATGACTGCTAGGTTAGGAAGGAGGGAAGGAAGGAATCTAGTATCATCTGAGGACTATGAACCAGTCCCTGTGCTGAATATACAAGTCTATAAAATAGCTACTAATATCATTCCCATTTTACAGATGAGGCAAACGAAGCATAAAAATAATAAATAACTAGTCCAAGGTCACATATGTAACAAGTAGCATAACTAGGTTTCAAATATGGTGCTACGGCCTCAGAATATGCAAAATCTTCCCAGGTATGTATATAAAAGCTTTTGTAGACCCAGACACGTGTCACAGTGTTGGAGGTCAATGTGCGGTGTTCTTGAGTCCCTCTGAGAATGAATTTACCAGAATCTCCATTCAGTGGCACGCGGCAAGTTTATTAAGAGGAGATTGCTGCATAGAGACGGGTGGGCAGCAGTCTTAAAGGGCAAGTGCTACATTTTGCCAGAGCAAGGGGTGTCCTTATATATTGCTCTTTGAGGAAATTACGTTGTGGAATTTGTTGCTTTGGAGTAGGTCGGGTTGTTTTCTGTAACAACTGATAATCCCTTTTGCTCCAACCTCTGGTTTTTGACCTTGTGAAAACTTCCATCCTATATTTTGTACTTTAACCTTCCATCAGTGGCATATTACAGCGAATTTTCCTCTGGTCTGGCTAATTTTCACTCACTCCAGAGGACAGGAGTCACAGCTATTTTGTTCAGTGTTCTATACTCAGTGGCTAGTACAGTATCTGGATGGTAGTGAATAAATAATTGTCTAAGATGAAAGGAATAAAAAGAAAGGAAGTAAAAGGGACTGAAGAAATATAATTTTGTTCCATGGATACTGTTTGTATCTATGTATCACTTGAAAAGACTTTCAACAAGAAATTTGCAAAGATATCCCCAAGCAAATTCCCCTTTCCAACTTGTACTAATTAGAGAAAATTAAAGCTTGGATGGATTCCTTCTTATCTGCTCTGCCAGAGATTCAGGGGAGCATGAAATTTGGAGATGAATTCTGGGGTTATCTTCACCGCTGATTTGCTTTCCTGTTGTGTGCACGGGCTGGTCCTCTTCTCCCCACTCCAGTGTGTGAATGGCAGGCAGCATTGGGGATATCTCAAGTGTTAGGAGGAAAATTGAATAGTGATAGTTAGTGGTTAAATTTCAGGACTCTTCCACTTGGAAGCCTTTTTTTTTTTAAAGATTTATTTATACATACAAGAACTGGGGTACAGGCCAGAGTCCAGGGTGGTGAGAGGACTCACCAGAGACAGAGCGGGGAGCAGAACAGACAGACTGACTGAAACATACTGCTGAGGGGAGCAGCAGGGAGACAGGGGAGGTCTACTGGGCCATGTGGGGCCCCTCCCTGGCCAGTGGCAGGGATTGAACTCGTGCTGCAGGGGCTGCAGTTTGCTTCATAGTGCGTTGCTTAACCCACTGCGCCACCAGGGAGGCCCCCACTTGGAAGCCTTATCCAAGCACTTTTCATAAGATTTTTTAAGACAGGACCTCCTCACTGGTAGCACAGTGGACTGAGTGTCACACTGTGAAGCATCCATGGCACAGCAGCACGAGTTCGATCCCCAGCCAGGGAGGGAATCCGCATGGTGCAACAGACCTCTCCTGCCTCGCAGTGTATTTCAGTCCATCTGCCTGTTCTGCTCCCCACTCTGTCTCTGGTGAATCCTCTCACGTCCCACGACTCTGGCCTGTACCCCAGCTGTTGTATGCATAAATAAATAAATCTTAAAAAAAAGATTTTTAAGGCATGTAGAAGTTGTTCTAGCTTGATGTCTCCCTCTCTCCCTCTCTCTCTCCCATCCCCCTCCACTTTCCTCTGAAGCCCTTCTATTCATGAACACATAATCAGTGCCAATACAGAAGTTACTCACGCTTCACCACTCTGGACTGATTCAGTGCCTGGGATGCTATATTCTCAGGACCCCCACCCAAAGTGGCACACAGGCTGAATGCATCCCAAACATGTGTTTAGCTTTGCTCGCTAAATATCTGAAATCTCCAATTTGGTCAGTTGAAAATATTAAAAAGCAAGGAAATTTTGCATTAAAAAATTCTCTTGATGTTGGGGTGGGGAGGAACTTGGAAGTTCTGCTAGCCTCTGTGCACATAGTTTGACATGCAGCCACACTGGGCTGGAGCTGAGTAGTGGTTCCCTGTTTGAACAGAACATTCACTCCGCCATAAGTCACCTATCCTGCCACTTGGTTGTGCGGGCTTGCTAGTGAGGCAGGCCGTCAGGTGCTGTTTGCTGCCTCCCTTTGCACTGCTATTTCATAATTTACATGGGGATGTGCTCTCTAGTTTGCCACAAGACTCTCCTGCCACACCCATCAGACTAATCTCCTTGCCTACCTGGCTCCCATAGTCACTAGGTCAGCGTTTGACTGTCTGACCCCTCCCCCGAGAGCACAGGGCTGGTCTTACTCACAGGCAGGGTTTGTAGCTGCCAGCACAGATGGACGGGCTCCATCACTAACAGCTCTGATGACTCAAAAATGGCTCCCTGGTGGCTGGCAGGTCTGAAATCCACACTATCATCAGTCACTTCTCAGGGAAAAGAACTGAGTCTTCCCCTTTCAAAATGAAAGTGTATTATTTGGGAGGGAGGGAGGGAGGGAGGACCCCCCGCTAGCCTGTTGGGCTAGTTGCTAGGAACATGAAGGTGTGAGGGTCTTGGAAGGGACTTCGGACTGCTGATGCTGCCTCAGGTGACTTGGTCCCTCTGTGGGTGGCACAAGGTCCTGTGGCTGAAGGCACTGCCCAAAGGAGGACAGAGCAGCACAGCAAACCGCTCACCTCTTGTGGCCAGTGCACCTTCAGAGAGAGAATGAACTCATTCTTTAGATGAGACTGCTTGGTTGGGTGGAACTCACGGGTGGCATGAAGGCCGGGACTCTGTAACAGATCCTTTTACAGTTACCAGGGCTGGTCTTTTTTTTTAAAGATTTATTTATTTATGCATACAAGAGCTGGGGTACAGGCAAGAGGGATGGGGGCGGTGGTGAGAGGATTCACCAGAGACAGAGCGGGGAGCAGCACACGGCTGAGAGGAGCAGCGGGTGAGATAGGAGAGGTCTGCTGCACCATGTGGGTTAGTTCTCTGCGGGGATTGTGCTGCAGTGGCTGCTGACAGCTTCACGGTGCTGCGACTTTAACTCCTGCACGACTAGGGAGGTACACCAGGGGCCATTTTGACCCTCAAAACATCTTATGCTGGGCAGCCGGTGCCCCGCTGGGAAGCACAGAGTCAAACAACACAGCAACTGGCAGCTTCCCGGGGAGAAGGGCTTTTCATTTTTTTTCTACTCCCAGAATACGTGGACCTGTTCACCACTTCCTTCCTGCAAACCAGGCATTTATTGGCTACCGTCCCCCCCTTAGCACCCTTGAGCCCTGAGCAGTACAGTAATACATGTGAACCTGGCAAGTTCCTTCACAGCCAGGCAGCTGCCCAGATCAGCTCTTCCACCAGCCCTGGCCCTGTTTCTCTAGAACACAACTGGGCAGCCGGGTCCCTGGGCTCTCCTTCACCTCCCCACCTCACAGGCCTTGCTCATGGGCAGTAGAGTGAGAGGAAAGTAATCAGGCTTTTCCGCCCTCCCGCCATTGGTGTGATGATGCACACCTGCGCTCCTGCACGCATGCCTGATGGCAGCCCCTCAAGTAGGGTGTGGGCATGCGCAAGTGGGCGCACCTGGGCTTAGACATGGGCGTATAAGGGCGGCGTCACGAGGGCACCAGCCGTGGAGAGAGAACAGAAGAGCAGAGAGAGCCACCTCCTCACCCCCTCAAACCCCCCCTCCCACCCCCGGCCTTGCTGCCCGCTGTGTACCTGGTCACTAATGATATAGAGGGTAATAAAAGCCTAAAAAAGCCACCGAGGGCCCCAGGCCGCCTCCTTGCCCTGTCTGCTCTGATCATAGAGAACCTGCTCCATGCCTTGCTGGTACCACAGGTAGGTACTTCTTGCCTCTCTGAGCTGGATTTGCTTTGGGCCTTCCATTAGAATGGGCTCAGCATCCTGGGGAAATGGCATATTTGAATCCACAGGGAGGGGGACAACCAGAAGGGGAGCTGCTATTTTGGTGTTTAGAGAGCGCTAACCAGAAAAGATCTGTGCAACCTGGGCAGGAGACCCAGTGTGGTAAATGCGGAGGCAGTGGAGAAAATGAGGTAGTACAGGCAGGTGGTAGGAGGGGCAGAGGAAAAGGCAAGGGAAGGACTTTCATTACGGCAACCTTTTGCTCCAGCGCCCCCTCCTTTGCTGACTTGCTGCTCAGGCATGCCCCTGTGTCTCTCAGCCCCGAACTTTCACTTGCTTCCCATTGTTCAGGGGCCCAGTTCTTTTTTCCAAGTTGCCGCCTACTACCTGGGCACAGGCTGCATCACGCTGATTTACAGATTCGTCAGATGAACACTTAACACCCACCTCCCCTCAGCCTTGGCAGCTCACATTTCCATGAGAGTGACAAGTAGGGGTGGGAATACTTATTATCTACTTTATTTTACATTAAAGCCAAACCTCCCAAGGCTCACACTAGTCTCCTCCAGCAGAGCTGGGTACTTGGAGAGGCTGCATGAACTTTGCAGGCCACTGGGACTGCTCGGGAAGGAGTAATCTACCAAAGTCAATCCTTGATTCCTCTAGTGATTTATCCACGTTGTGGATTATCTGCAGATATCGTCTCTCTCTAACCTGACTTCCCCTGCCTCCCAGCCAGTTTCTGAACTGTCTTTTCCCTTGCTCTCTTGACAGCCAGTGGATGTGTGCTTAAGGAATGCAAACTTGAACATTTGCCTACGCAAAATGGAAATACAGAGGAAAATTGGATAGGAGGTAAGGGTACAATCCTCTAGTTCTTTCCCTTGCGAGCCAGAAATGGTTTGGGGGAGTGCATACTATGTGCAAAGACCCTGTGTTCGTAGCTGGAGAGAAAACACTTTTTTTTGTTCTACCTGGTTTTTTTGTTGTTCCTCAAAGGTCCCAATATTGTTCAAAGGAGGGCAATAAAGATGATTGAGGCAGATAAACCTTATACACATTACACATCATCATCACAAAGATCACTGACACTTGCATAGGACTTATTATATGCCAGGCACAGTTCAAAGGGTTTTCTATTTTTAAAGATTTATTTTTATTTATGCATAAAAGAACTGTGGTACAGGCCAGAGGTGTGTGGGATGAGAGGATTCTCCAGAGCCAGAGTGGGGAGCAGAATAGGCGGATCGATTGAAGTACACAGCTGAGAGGAGCAGCGAGTGAGGCAGGAGAGGTCTTCTGTGCCAGGTGGGTCAGCTCCCTGGCCAGGGATCGAACTCATACCACAGTGGTGATAGCTTGATAGTGCTGAGCCTTTAACTCCTGCACCACCAGGGAGGCCCACTCCCACTCTTAATCTAATGTTTTTCTTTCATTGATATTCATTCATTATTTATTGAGGGTTACTCTGTGCTAGGCACTGTTCTAAGCATTCAAGATACAACAGTGAACATGTCAGAGCAAAACACCTGCCCTTGGGGAGCTTGCATTCTATCAAAAGGAAACAGAAAAAAAAACTAAAAAGGCAAAAAAAAATGTTAGATGATAAGTGCTACTGGAGAAACAAAAAAGAAAGGGAAGTGGGCATTGGGAAGCTGAGGGGTTACAATTTTTAGCATTTTTTTTTAAGTAGTGTGTACATGGAATGCCTCTCCGATAGTAACATGTGAGCAAAGATCAAAAGTGATGAAGAAGGCATTGTGTTGAAAATAGTTTAGGAAGAAGAGGACTGACACAATGAGAACAGATAGGGGTCATGGTAGATTGGTTATTCTTAATTTTTCACTCTTCCTATTATAGAATTTTATATACATTATATACGGGAGATATTGGACTCTGCCATATCTCCTAGAGCAAGCAGGGTAGATTTCACTACCACATTGCTGCTGAACAGAACCATGTTGGTGTTGTGTTGATGACATGTAGGGTTCAGCGAGCAGGGTCCTTTGGTTACCTTGAGAAAGTTTCTTCAGATTTCTCCTTTCAGCTGCACATGGTGAGTTTACTCAGGAGATGAAGATGTTTGCACAGACATAGACAGGTGAAAGTTACATTTTAAAAGGACAGGTTTATTAGGAAAAGGAGAAAGAAAAAGAGGCATCTGCATAGTCACAGGTGGGCAGGAGACCTGCTTCTGCTGCATTGCAAAGGGAAAATTTTTTATGAAAAGAAACACCTGCTAGTCCCAGACAGGCAGGAGAGCAGCCTCTTGCCAGTACAGAAATCGTACTGAGAGTGTTTTTTTGGTGTAAGGGGCTTGTTCCTTTGTGGAATTATTAGCTGTTGTTAAAGTAATCATCTTTAGGGTGTGACTTAGGTTGATTTGTAAGGAGCAGGGATTTTCTATAAGGGCCCTAAATCTCTATATCCCCAATTCTGGTCTTCTACTCCAGGTGCTTTGTATAGCAGTCTGCGCCTAAGGATTTTCATTTCTATGGCTAGTTTAACAATTGCTATTTCTACCCCACCTCCAGTTTCCGATCTTGTGATGCCTCCATCATAAATTTTCTACTCTTAGCCTCCATCACATAGGACTTGCTATGTCTAATGGAATGACAGTGGACATGATGCTAGCAGAGATTTTTAATGTGCTTGTCTGATTGAGTTTGGCCTCTTGTGCACCTGCCATCTGCTATGAGAAGAACATGCCCCAGCTGGCTGCTGGTCTGAGAATAAAGAGATACACAGAGAGAGTATGAACTCGATTCTCAGCCTGAAGCAGAATATTCCAGCCAACCCATGAGCAAGCAAAAAAATGTAGGCAATTAAGTTTTACAGTTGTTGGAGATAACATTGTAGTTTTAGTTGACAGAGGAGCTCATGCAATAATCCAGCTAAGAGATGATCAAATTTTTAGACCAAAGTGATAGCAATGGGGATGATGGGAAATGATTAGGTCCTGAATATACTCTGAAGGCAGAACTGATAGTTTGCTAATGAATTAGATATGCAGTATGTGGGGAAACAGACAGAGGGAACATTCCAGGACAACTCCAAAAATTTTGGCTTCAAAAACTGGAGAGTTACCATTTCATAAAATGGAAATGGTTGAAGGTGGAGAAAGTTTTGGGGGAAGGAGAACATCAGAAATTGAGCTTTGGGCATTATTGTCTTGGCATGCTATTAATTGCCTCATAGTTCAGCATCTTTCCCACAAACTTGTCTTGCCTTGCCTGAAAAACACAAAAACCTCCACCCTAGCCTGACCCAGCACTCCATTTCCCATTTAGGGGTGGTTTTGAAATTTCTGTGTTGGGGCCTCCCTGGTGGCGCAGTGGGTTAAGCAACGCACTATGAAGCAAGGCGCAGTCACTGCAGCACGAGTTCGATCCCTGCTGCCAGCCAGGGAGGGGACCCACATGGCGTAGCAGACCTCTCCTGCTGTGCCCGCTTCTCCCCTCAGCAGTGTACTCCGTTGATCTGCCTGTTCTGCTACCCGCTCTCTGTGGTGAATCCTCTCACCCTCCACACACACCTCTGGCCTGTACCCCAGTGCTTGTATGCATAAATAAATAAATCTTTTAAAAAAAAAAGAAATTTCTGTGTTGAAGAAGCTTAAAGGAGGCAATCTGTGTGGAAGGGGGCAAGGGAATGTTTTTGGAAGCTGCCTGTGCATAAAAAACACATGGTTTTAACTTGGACTATGTTGTATAAAATAATAGAAACATTTTTTTCTAAAGATGCTTTTGTTTAAACATTACATAAGATTGATAAAATACCAATTTTCTGTATCACATAATACAAATCAAGAAGAAATTCTTATGGCCAATCTCATGTCACACATTAGACCAAAGTCTCCTAACAGCTAAATACCACAGAACACCACTTAAGGAATGTTCCAGGAATTGTGCTAGGTGATAGAATGCAGTGGTACACAGATTACATTTAATATTTTAATTTTTAAAATATCTAATATTTTTGTTTAAATTTTTTTGCTTTAAACATTTTTTTTAAAGATTTATTTATTTATGCATACAAACACTGGATTTTTTGTCACCTAGGCCTAAGGGTACATTACAAATCTCCCACTCAGGAGAGGCTATGTGACTTGCTTAGGCGAATGAAATATGAGTCGAAATGACCATGCCACATCCAAGTAGATGCTCTCAGAGACATAGAATGATAAACAGCATGATCTTCTTTGCCATGAGAAACTCCATATCACAGATAAGGGGTTACACTGAGAACCTGTGTCCCAAACTGAAGATATGTGGAGCACAACCATACCCAACTCACAGCCAAAATGCAACATGAGCAAGAAAACAAACCTTTTGAAGTGTCATTTGTTATCACAGCATGACTTAGCTTCCACTGACTACTACACATTGTAAATAAGCTAGGTTATTGCTCTTGTGGAAGGTCAAATTCAGTGGAGGAAGCAATAAGTAAGTACAGAAAGTGTGTGTGTAGAACTACTTTATTTAGGTAATCAGCTAAAGTATCTTATTGATCCCTGATCCATAGAGCAGAAAATCAACACTTCCTCTGTTCTCCATCTTCTCCCTTTTTTTAAAAAAAAAAGATTTATTTATTCATACAAGACTGGGTATGGGCCAGAGGTGTGTGGGGTGAGAGCATTCACCAGAGCCAGAGTGGGGAATAGAACAGGCACATCTACTGAAATACACTGCTGAGGGGAGCAGCAGGCAAGACAGGAGAGGTCTGCTGTGCCATGTGGGTCCCCTCCCTGGCTGGGGATCGAACTCGTGCTGCAGTGAGTACGGATGGTTCATAGTGTGGTGCTTAACCCACTGCGCCACCAGGGAGGCCCCAATCTTCTCCCTTTTCCTCTTGGCATCCCTATCATCGGTCTCATCTACCTTACATTCTAACCTTCTTCTCCATGATACTGTCACCAAATTTTATCCTTTTCTTTTGACTACCCACATTTGTGTACATCCATACATGTGCACATATGTGTACATTCATATCCACTTTCACAATGTACACATACATAGAGGCAGTGCTTTTGAGATTGAACTTGATAATGATAACCCTGGGAGCCCTGCTTATCCTACCAGAATTGCTACACTGCTTTAATTAGAGCCATTATTCACAATACCTCGCACATTTCTGTCTTGTTGACAGTATTTGGGAAGCAGCAGCTGCTCCCTTACTTTCACATTGATTGCTACTGTTTTGCCTTGCAAAGAAATATTAAATATAACAGTTAAACACAAATCTTCTTCAAGACAGCTTCTGCTCCCAGCCATTCAGATCCTGTCTCTCTCATTCAGCTTAGCTCTAAAGAGCACTTTCAGATTGGCTCCTCTGATTGAGCAATTTCAAAATGTCTAGTTTTGATTTGATTCCAGCCACCCTTCAAATCCTCTTACATCTCTATTCCCTCTGCTGTGACTTCTCCAGTTTCTTTCAGTCCATCTCCAGATGACATACCTATCCAAAACCAAATTTCTGTGACTTTATTTACAAATTCCTTGTGGTTTTGAAGGACTCTGGAAAAACTCATGCCTTCCACCCAAACTCATGGCTCCTGAAATGACACAGTTAGAAATTCATTCCTTTACTATAATGTTTCTAGGCCTGCTGTTCGCACAGCTTTTTAAAAAAAAGATAATGGACCCACTGAGGTAAATTGGTACAGCTACCATGGAAAATATTATGGAGATTCCACTAAAAAATTGAAAATAGAACTATTGGATGATCCAGCAATTCTGCCTATGGGTATTTGCCTAAAGATAACAAAAACACTAACTTGATTACCTATTCCTTCATCCCCGTATTCATTACAGCGTTATTTACTATAGCCAGGATATGGAAACATCCTAAGCGTCCATTGAAGGATGAATAGAAAAAGAAGATACACAGTAGAATACTATTCAACCATGAAAAAGAATGAAATCTTGCCATTTGCAAAATCATAGTGGACCTTGGCAGTATTATTCTAAGCGAAATAAGGTAGACAAATAGAGATAAATGCTGTATCATTGCACTTCTCTGTGGAACCAAAAAGGGAAAAAACACCTAAACTAAATAAAAATCATAGACAAAAAACTAATTGGTGGTTACTAAAGGGATGGAGTCGTAGGGAGAATAAGTGATGAGGGTGAAGAGAATCAAGATGTATAAATTTCCAGTTATAAAATAAACACGCATGAAAGCGTCCCAAATGACATTAGCTGTTGAAGACACCGATCTCCCTGAAAGAATGCATCAGTGGGAATGAATGTAAAAAAATCATTCCAGAGGTTTTAACAATGAGGGTAACATGAGGATGCAGGAAAACTTAGGTGTCTAAAAAAAGGTTGCCTAGCTTCAATGCTGCCATTCCCCCATCCTCTGCTTTCTATAATCTGACCCATAATCAGGTTCTTTCCTCACTACAGCCTTTTCCCCCCCAAAGTTTCTAATGCCCAATGGCATTTCCCCAAAGCATTCAGGATGGACCACCGGATATGAGATTTTCCCTTGTGGTTTGAAGCTCTAGGCCAGTTGTCAAGGCTGATTCAAGCACCAGCGGGTTTCCCTAAACCCATTCTTTTTATTTCTGAGATCTATAGGAAGCATGTGTTTTCAACCTGAGGCTGGATTGATGATGTGGCAATGACAGCAGTAGACACTGGTCTCTGGATTTAACCTGTTAGCACTTATTCACACAGTTTTGCACTCATGCTGGCCAGTGTTAGAAAGCTGCTGGATTTTCTCGGTGACTGGTGAGATCTGACAAATGGTAAAAAGTAATGCAAGTGGGAAATCATGTGCTTCCTGCCCTGGAAGGCATTCTAAGCCTCCCCTTGATTTTTATAAATAAACAAGCAGGTCTAGGGCAAAAGAGTGGATATAGAAAACTGAAGCCAAGAAGCCTAGCTGAATGAAAGATTATAACTCCATAATTATAACTCCATAAATGTAAAGGAGATTTTGGGGAGTATGATTATTAATGCTCTCTGGAGGAGAATGGGAGGCTGTAAAGGAGATGGATAGGGAGTCTGGATAATTCCCAGGCCACTATTAGCCTTGCAACCTCAGGCAAACCACTTTCTCAGCCCAAGTCTCAATTTCTTGAATCTCAGAATCAGGCAGATTGATGGCTCTTCTGTCACTTAACTATATTATTCAGGTACTTCTTGAAACTTCTCACCCAATCAAGCAAGTGAGGTGACTACTTGGTTCATAATCTCCCCTTCTCTTAGGAAGTCGCTATGGTTTAGTGGATGAGAGCACAGGGTCAGGGAATAGACTGGTTTTCTCACCCTTAGCTCTGTGACTTTATAGGTAAATCCCTTGTAACCATTCTAAGCCCCAGTTTCCTCATCTGGAATATGGGAATGAGAATATTTCCTCTTTAGTTTGTTACATGCAATAAAGCACACTAAATAGACCAGTTCCTGACATACAATAAACAATAAGGGGGCCTCCCTGGTGGCGCAGTGGGTTAAGCAACTGACTATGAAGCAAACCGCAGCCACTGCAGCATGAGTTCAATCCCTGCCGCTGGCCAGGGAGAGGACACACATGGCGTAGCAGACCTCTCCTGCCTCGCCCGCTGCTCCCCTCAGCAGTGTGTTTCAGTCCATCTGCCTGTTCTGCTCCCCACTCTGGTGAATCCACTCACCACCCTGCACTCTGGCCTGTACCCCAGCTCTTGTGTGTATAAATAAATAAATCTTTTAAAAAACCATTCAATAAGTACCAACTATGGTGATTATAATCTAAGAATGACCCTATTAGCCATAAAGGCAGACCGCCCCCCAAAGACACGCCTCTGCTAAGTGACTGGCCTTCAGTCATAGCTGACTAACTCTGGGATAGAGCCTAAGCTCAGACTGAGTCAATGGAATTTTTCTCTCCAGAAAACATGAACTTTGAATGGAACAAGGCAGAGAGGACAAGTTGTCAAAGCTGAGTCACTTAATAGTGGCACTTTGGAGCAGAGACTGAAGATGTGGGTTTTTTTCCCCTTTTCTTTACAAAGTTTTACTTATTATCTCTAACATGGCTTAGTAGTTTTTTTCCCTTCTACTTATTCATGTATATTTGACATCATTTGTAGTCCCCAGGGAGTTCCCACCACCATTCCACCCGTGCACCATCACCTTAGTCCCTTGTGCTCTCTCTGCCCTCACCCCAGTCACTCTCCTACCCCCGTCCCCTGCCAAAGTGTCTCTGATTTGTCTTTGTCTCTTTGTTTTTATTGTGCATGATTTGATTTTTGTTGTTGTTGTTCTTTTCCTTGATCCCTTATTTGGCTCCCTTATGTTCCTCCCTTATATTCTTCCTGTAAGTGAAACCACCCGATGTTTTTCTTTTCCCTTCTGACTTATTTCACTAATGGCATAGTAGTTTTTAACCAGGAGTGTTATACAATCCACAGTTCTGACTTCTCTGGGTCTGGCAGAACATGACCAAAACCTTATACGGCAGTAATTGACTAGAGGGAAGTAGCAAATGCCCTGGCTCACTATAGTCTACTTCAACCTCAGGTGACCCCCAGAGTTTATGATCCCATCTCCTCAAGGGCGTGATACTGCAGTGCCCAGTGTTCCTGCTATTCTTGGACCTTGATTGTCTCAGTCCACCTTTGGTTCTATAAGATACCCCAGAATCCCACAAATCATTCCCCTCAGCACTTTTTGTTCCCCTGAAATACCTTAGAGGCTCTTACATAGAACCAGAAGATGCAAAGAATATTGGTAGAGCCTCCAAAACAAATGTCCAGTAGATTCACTGTAACTTATTTATTACAAGCATTTCCACCACATACTTAGTTGGCCAAAAGGCAATTTTGCTTTACACGCATCAGGAATCACATAACCATTTATTTGGGGTGGGGGTGGATAGTAGAAGCTTAATTTTTCTTGTTCCTCCAACATCTACGTTCTGTGATCAATTTAGTAAAGACAGCATTAGAAAACAAGCTGTTCTATCTGAATTAGCTAAAGAACTGATAATTAATGCTCTCAAAGACCGTTGTGGTTACTGTGCCTCTTGTATACTTATGATAGATTAGGAAACTTTTCCTTTTGACAAATGGGAGGAATGACTGCTCACCGAAGGATTTGGAAATTGATGTTGTCATTTTCTCATGTAGTTTAATGTAGCTTTATCCTCATTTATTTCACACTTCCAGTAAGTTTTATCACCATGCTTTCCATGAAGTTGATACACATAGTTGCTATTGGCCACATCTACTCATTACTGTAGAGACCATTATCAAGGCTAAAATTTATTTTATAAAAATGGGTGTACTACATGATACCAATCTTTCAAGTTATTTAATCTTTATGACACAATTGCCTTATAGTTAATTAGTAACAGGGCAGAAATGCTTGTGGCAAAAATGCTTGAGGCAAAGAACTTACGGCAAAACCAGCGAATTCCACGAAGCAGTCTTCAGTGTACTGAGTTAGGTCTCTAAATGTCAATGATTGCATTTATAAATTTCTCTACCTGGAGTTTCTACATACAGATACCTAAGAGAACTTTTGTTTTGATCTGATTTCCCTAGACAGATCTCAATTCAAGCACTTGGTTCTATTATTCCTAATATTACAGTTGTGTTTTCTGATCATGTGTACTAATCTGGGAATCAAAAAATACACTTATCATCTACTTCAAAACCTAATATGTTTTTCATAATTTCAAATATCTCTGAAACATTAGGAAAAGAGATAATGAAACCACTCAAAAGCAATTTTTAAAGTTTTATTAAAAGTAGAGATGGATGGAGCTGGAAGGGATTACACTCAGTGAAATAAGTCAGAAGGAAAAAGAAAAATACCAGATGGATTCACTTCTAGGAGGAATATTGGGAGTCAAGGAAAAAATACAACAAAACTACCCACAACAAAATAAAACAAAAATAGACAATTATAAATCAGAGACATCCTGCAGGGGAGGGGTAGGGAGAGGGATCAAAATGAGGGTGTGAAGAGCACAAGGGGCTATGGTGATGGTGCATGGGTGAATAGGTGGTGGGAATTCTATGGGGACTATACCTAGAAAAGAGAGAAAACACTGTAAGAAATAAACACAAATAAATATATATTTTTTTAAAAAGTGAAGTTGGAGATCTTCTTGGATGTGCATATTATCTTCTTTCTGCCTACAATACACTTCACCACATGCAAAAATCCTATCTTAGGCTTCAAGGATCACCCTAAATGTGACCTAGATAAAACTTCTCCCACCCACCTTGGGCGACTATGTACTTCCACATTGTATTTCCATAGCTTTTGTTTATACTTTCATTACAACAGCTAAGTATGATAGCACAGGGGCCTCCCTGGTGGCACAAGGGGTTAAGCACCACACTATGAAGCATCCGCAGCCACTGCAGAGTGAGTTTGACCCCAGGCCAGGCATGTGACCCACATGGCGTGGCAGACTTCTCCTGCCTTGCCCGTTGCTCCCCTCAGCAGTGTATTTCATCAATCTGCCTGTTCTGTTCCCTACTCTGACTTTGGTGAATCATCCCACCCCACACATCTCTGGTCTGTACTCCCGTTCTTGTATGCATAAATAAATCCTTTAAAAGTTTTTTTTAAAAAATGATTATACCATCATCTCACTAAGAAAAAAAATCATTAGGGGCCTCCCTGCTGGCGAAAGAGGTTAAATTTCAGCGTTATCAAGCTATTGGCAGCCACTGCAGCATGAGTTAGATCCCCACCAGGGAGGGGACCCACTTGGCACAGCAGACCTCTCCTGCCTTTCCCGCTGTTCCCCTCAGCAGTGTATCTCACTCAATCCACCTGTTCTCCTCCCCACGCTGTCTCTGGTGAGTCCTCTCACCCCACCCCTGTACCTCTGGCCTACACCCCAGCTCCTAAATGCATAAATAAATTTTAAAAATCTTGAAAAAAAGAAATCACTAAACATTTTTGGCTACCCATTATATAAACTTATTTTTTAAAAATGTTTATTACATTATATTTCATATTTGTACAATATGTGATTTCCCCATGAAATTGCCACCACCAATTCACCCAGGCACCACCACCATAGTCCCTTGTGCTTTTCCCACCCCTGTCCTGGTCCTTCTCCCTCCTCCTCCCCTACAGCATGTCGCTGATCTATAGTTGCCTGATTTTGATTTTTACTTTATTATCGTTACTTTTTTTCCCCCGATCCCTTATTTGGTTCCTCATTTTTATGGTTTGTTTGAATCAGGACAAATACAATCTACATTTTGCAACTGTTTATTATGTTTTTCTTTATGTAATATTTGTAAAACTTCTTTATGTAATGTTCCTAAAACTTCTTTTCCCTCCAACTTTGTTGACATAAAATTGTGTATGTCAAGATATATAAAATGATGATCAATGCTAACCACCATAATGTTAGTTAACACATCCAACACATCACATAGTTATCTTTTTTTGTGTGTGTGGGGGGGTAACATTGAAGAGCTGCTTCAAGTATCTGTAGTACAGTGTTATCAACACAGTTAACATATATTCATCTTCTAATTGGAAGTTTGTAGGTTTTGACTAATATCTCTCTATTGCTCCCTGGCAGAGTTCCTAGTTTCTACTCTCTGTTTCTAGAGTTTGACATTTTTTTTTAGAAAGACTCCACATATGAACAAGACTACATAGTAATTTTTTTCTCTGACTTACTTCACTTAGCATAATCCCCTCAAATATTATCCATGTCACAAAAGGCAAAATTTCTTTCTATTTACCACTGAGTAACATTCTATTGTGTGTATATATATCATATAAATCACATTTTCTACATTCATCCACCAATGGACATTTAGGTTGCTATTTTCATGTCTTAACTATTGTGAATAATACTGCAATGAATATAGAGGCACATGTATCTCTTTTAAAATACTGATTTCACTTCCCTTAATTATATAAACTCACAAATGGGATTGCTGGATCATATGGTAGTGCTATTTTTAAATTTTTGAGGAATCCACATACTATTTTTCCTTAGTAGTTGTACCAATTTAAAATCCCGCCAACAATAAACAATGGTTCCCCTTTCTCTACATTCTTGAAACATTTTTTACTTCCTTTCTTTTTTGATAATAGCCATCCGAGTACGTGTGAAGTGATACTCATTTTCCCTAGTGATTAGTGATGCTGAGCATCTTTACCAAGTCTCCAATCTATCTACTAATCCCTATGCATTCTCTCTTTCTCTTCTTTCATTCTTTATAATGTATTTGTTGAAGAAAATAAGCAATATGTCCTGTAGAGGTTCCCATAGCTTGGGTTAATCCAACCTTTTTGTGTGTTTCCTGGTTTCCCCAAGGAAACCCAAGATAGCATCTCTTCCTTCTAGAAACTGTGCTTCCCACAGCAATCTCTAATCCATTAATGATATTAATCTTAGCCAACTTGTTTTTTAAGTTCTAAGTATGTCCTTGCTCATTTGAAAGAAGGGATAACACCCCTTATATCTCCAAGTTACCTTTTACCACCCAACCTAAGAACTTGCACTTATATACTGCAGACTAAAAGGTTCAATTTCTGTTGGGCTGTTGGATTGAATCAAGAATGTGCTGTGGTCTGGATGGCAGTTGGAATACAGGCTTACCTAGTAGAGAGGGAGTTTTACTCTTTGGAGAGAAAACTTTGCTGAAGAAAGAAGGATGAGAAGGGGTAGGAGTAGGACCTGGATTCAGACACACATGCATTTGCGGCAAAATTTCTGACTGGCTGACTTTGGGCAAGGCATTCAACTTCTTCGTGTTAGTCAAGGTTCTTAATTGCAAGCAACAGAAACTGACCCTAGTTGATTTAAGCAGAAAATGGGTTTATCAATGTAGTTATTAGAATAATTGAAAGAGATTGAGAATAAGACTTGAAGCAAAGAAACCACAAGCAATATCCAAAACCAAACCATGATCTCATGAGGAAATCAGCACAACCACCCAGCAGTTTCAAACACTACATACTACAATTTGTAATGATTGAATTCCTGATGATTTCTACCTTTATGCAAAGTGTTGAAAACAATGCTGGTAATATATGGAGGCAATTTAGAGATTGCATTTGATCTATTGGTGTCCTGACAATTCCATCTCATTGTGATGTAATGAGTAGGATGTGGTCAAGTCCAGAAGTGAGATTTGGCATGTATTAGAATGAAAGCCCAAATTTTGGTTCTACAGTTTATCTCCCTATCACGTGGAAGGCAAAAGAGCCTCATTCTTTCCCTGTGATTCTTCCGGAACTACTTCCAAGGTCCAGAATCTTCATAAAGCAACTTCCTAGCATTGGATGCAGAGATAGTACTGCCTCCATTAGTATCTTTTTTCTTGTCATATAACTCCTGCCCATCTGGGCCCCATTCTCTCCAAAGTGAATCTCACACACAAATTTGATTTAAGAGGTTAATGATTCATAAAGCATCATTGTGTTGGATTTCCTCCCCTATTCTAATAAAAGCTATCAATTAATTCTTTCTTTTACTCAGCAAACATTTATTTAACTTCCATTGTGCTCAAAGCACTATGCTAGATGTTAGAGACTTGGGAGTGAAGTAAACAGTCTTGGCAGCTGTACTAACAGACCTGATAGCCCCGTGAAGACAGATAAGCAATCACATAATTATAACAAGGTATATGGTGGTTTTAAAATGTGTCCACAAATTATTTTATGCTCTTCCGTTCAAGCAGTGGGATTTAATTTCCCTCTCCTTGATTGTGTGTGGGACTTAGTGACTCACTTCTAACAACTTGAATGCGGCATGATATGTTAACTACAAGGCTTGTCATAGAAGCATTAAAGTTGCCTTCGTTCTCCACTCACGATGAAGGAGGTCATGTCCATATTGTGATGGCAAGAAGCCTTACACAAAGACTGTATGGAAAGGAATTGAGACCTCTTGCTAAAAATCATACAAATGAGCCCTTCTCCAAGCAGATCCTTCAACCACAGTCAAGCTTTCAGATGACTACAGCCTCTAATCGCAAGTGAAATCTGAATCAGACTTGCCCAGCAAAGAACTCCTGATCTACAGAAACTCAGAACTGATAAATGCTTGTTGTTTAAAGTCACTGCATTTTGGGGTAATTTTTTACACAGCAGTAGCTAAGTAACAGAAGGTGGATAAATACTATGAAAAAGTAACCATGTAATACTATGAAAACATAAAGCAGAGAGTTAATCTAGTTTAGTTAATTAAGTAAATTCTTACCGAGGGGTCAGTTAAGCTGAGACCTGAATAGAAAGGAGGACTTAGACAGAGTAAAGGAAGTTGGTGGAATAGGGAAACTGCTTCTGGCATTAAGAGACTTATGAAGGCAGACAGAAGAAAGTAAGCATGATGTTCAATTCAATGGGAACAAAGAAAAATCTAGAGTCAAGGAAATCAGTTAAAAGAGAGCTTCAGCCAGTAAAATATGAAGGTAGTGGCATGAAATGGGGAAGTGACTGTAAAGGTGGTAAGAAGTGAAAGGATTTGAAAGTTATTTGAGAGGTATGATCAATGGATCTTGTCTACATGGAGATTTGTTAGAAAGAAATGGTCATCTAGTCATTTTCTTCATAGAGGAGGTGAGGTCATCTGTGCAGGTGGTGGGTGGCAGAAGTAGGGAGGATGTGGAGAAGGTCCGAAATCATTGGAATGCAGGTGGGAGAATGCTGACGAAAGAAACATATTAGGATTGCAAGAGAGCATCGAGGACCCAGAAGACCAGAGACTACATATTCATGGAAACACCAATGTGCACAATTATTTGATTTTCTCTATCTGCGTTCAACAGCCCAGGTACAGGAATGGGGAAGAAGATTACTTGACTTTCACTTAATATTGGATTTTTTCCCTGGTCAGGTAACACAGAAAGACAATAGGATAAGGATTTATGTATAGTTGGAGTAATGAATAATGGCATATAAACTGAATAGGGAAGGGGGCTGATAGACTGAGTTGAGATACACAAAATTATGTGCCAACCAGATCATCTTTCAGTACATGACTTACTCCCTTGCTTGCTGGGAATGCTGTCACATGTACTCTTTAACTGTGTTCCTAGGCCCTGTAGGGATTGCTCATAGCTGTAGAGAGCTAGCTGCCTTACTCCAAGCCACACCCTTTCTCCAGTGGCCCACATCCTGTGACTGACTGGCATAGTATAAGAATTGGCCATCCTTTTCCCCCCTAGGAGGAATATAAGGGAACCAAATAAGCAACCAAGGAAAAGAATAATAACAACAACAGCAGCAGCAATAATAATAATATTGATACAAAAACAAAAAGACAAGGACAAATCAGGGACACTTGGTGGGGAGGTGGGAGGGAGTGGGTTGAGTGCAGAAAGAGCACAAGGGGCTGAGGTGATGGTGCACTGGTGAAATGGTGGTGGGAAATCCATGGGGACCACAATTGATGTCAAATATATATAAATAAAGAAGAAGAAGAAAAGAATTGGCCATCCCGGCCCAACTCAGAACTGCACTTAAGGGTCATTATAGCTTCAGAGCTTCCCTATGGGATTGACCAAGTCTATCACTGGGTTTACACTGCATCCCAACTTCTGCCCAGTTTTGCATCCTTCTCCTTTCTGTAGATATTAATCCCAAATGCACAACTTAATAAACATCCTGTAGACTAAACTGCCTTTGAGGGTTTTTTCCCTGGGGAAACCAACCTGTGACCTATTGTCTGTGTACGGAGTCTCAGAAGGTAGAAGAGCTAGTACTGGGGGTAACTGTGTGCTTTGAAAGGATGGAAGAGTATTGTCACAGAGTGGACTACCTTATGATTTCAGAAATGGAGCAATTTTGCATGATGACAAGAACAAGGGTGTGGCCTAGAGAGTAGGTAGTTGAAGTGAGATGAAAGTCATGTCATTGGAGATGAAGGAGTCACATGCATATGGAGGTCACCAAAACCCACTAATTTAACATTTACTATATTAACTAATTTAACAGATCTACTATATTAGCTATTTACTTCTGGGAAACAAATTACCCCAAAATCTAGGGACTTCAAAGAACAAATATTCATTATATCAGTAGTATCTATAAATCAGGAATCTGAGTGTGGTTTAGCTGACACATTTCAGTATCTTTCCCAAGACTGCAATCAAAGTGCTGGTCAGGGCTATGTTTTGAGGTTTGGATCCATTTCCTATTCCCTTTTTACCCAAAAGATTTAATTTATTTATGCATACAAGAACTGGGGTACAGGCCAGAGGTGTGGGGGGGTGAGAGGATTCACCAGAGACAGAGTGGGGATCAGAACCGGCAAACCTATTGAAATACACTGCTGAGGGGAGCAGTGGGTGAGACAGGAGTGTTCTGTTGTGCCATGTGGGTCACCTCCCTGGCCAGGGATCGAACTCATGCTGCAGTGGCTGCCTATAGCTTCATAATGTTATGACTTATTCCCTTGAGCCACCAGGGAGGCCCCCATTTCCAATTCCCTTTCAAGCTCACTCACATGGCTGATGGCAGTCCTCAGGGACTCTCTGAATATGACCAGACGTGTCAGTTCCTTGCCACATGGCCTTTCCCACATAAGGAGAAACTGGCATCTAGTTTCTCTCACAATATGGCAGCTGGTTTCCTTCAGGATGAACCAGCAAAAGAGTAAGGGAGGGCATTCAAGACAGAAGCCACAGCCATTTGTAACCTAATTTCTAAAGTGACATCCATCACCTCTACTGCTTTCTATTTGCTTGTAGGGAAGCAGAGTGTAACCCACACTCAAGGAGAGAGGATCACACAAGGGCATCTTGGAGGCTGCTTACCACACCTACTAAGTGCAGGGCATCATTTTAGATGCCAGGTGACCTAAGACAAGTCTTTTTTTTTTTAACATTCAAGTTGGGCAAGGCAGAGTAAAACAAATAAAAAAAAAGCCATTTACAAATATGAGAAGTGTTATGAAATAATAAAACAGGTTAAGTGAAGGAGAGTGACTGGGTGGCAGAAATAGGGGCATACTTTATGTAGGGTGGCCAAAGAATACCTCTCTGAAGTACTATTGCACCTGTGGACTGGAAGGATGAGGAGCAGCTATACATGCAAAAACTGAGGAGAATTCACCAGGCAGAGGGAAGGGCAACATACAGGGCATAAGGGGATGAGCTTGGTGAGTTCAGGGAATCATGGGTTGTCCAGTGTATCTCGTGCAGAGTGACAAAACCCAAAAACCCTGGAAGAGGGGCCAGGAGTAGATGGGAGCCAGATTGCACAGGGCCGTGTAACCCACACCTGGTGAGTAATATAGACTTTCTCCTCAAAGCAATGGAAATTCATTGGAGAGTTTTAAGCAGATGGGAAACATGATCCAAATTACAATTTTTAAATATTATTTTGCCTGCTATAGAAAGAATGATAGACTGAAATTTTGAAGTACTGAGTGGAGATGAAGAAAGATGGCAAGCTTTGGGATGGAGAGGAAGACAGAGAAGCAGATGCCTACATGTATTCATTGCACTGTGGGGGCTCTAGTAGGTGATTATAATGCACAAAGGGATCTGTGTTATCGCTGGCTGGGGTGCAAGGAGGGTACCTACGCCACCTCCAGGCTTGGAAGTTGGTAGGTTGTGAGAGAGTAAGTGGCCTCCACGGGAGAGGCCAGCTCAGGAAACAAGGTTTCAGTTAAGGCATCACAAGTGAAGAGCATTCGGTGAGGAGATTGATAATGGGCCAAGTAGTGGGAAGGCCTTTTGTTATCTGGCATCTCTCACCCATAACAAAGATTGTTGAGGGCTCGTCTCTGATTTAGAGTGCCCTCATCTAATTTGAGGCGGGAAGAGGCACTATAAATTCTGAGACTTTAAATTTTTGTTAGGAAGATAACCTGCTTTTTGAAATTAATTTATGCTTTAGGCATCATTCTTTGAGCTTCTAATGAGGTTATTAACCAGCCACCCATCACATATCTTCAACTTCTCTTCATACTTCAACTGACAGCTTCTGTGTAAATGACTTAGTGAGGGCAGTCTGCCTAGGAAAATGTTACCTTCCTGCTTACTGCTGCAAAGACTAGAGAAATAGCAGGCTGGGCTGGAAATAAGCAGGCCCACAACCAACTAGATAGTGGCCTGGAGTTAGAGGTTCTTTACCTTTCCCTTGGACCAGTGTTTCTCATCTTTTTCATGTTTGTGTAGCTGTTCCTCTAAGCAGCCTTTTTAGACACCCACCCCACCACCAGTATCTTTTTGCTATGAGATTCTGGTACCATAGATGTGGTATAAATCTGTTCATGTACTTACCCACAAGAAAACCACACATAACTAATATCTAAGTTCCTTTTACTAATAACCAATTTTTAATATCTTGGGGGTTGATATCACTCACATTGAGACTACATTTCCCCTAATGCAAAAAAGCATCTCCAACAGTGAAGATTTTAGGCACAGGGGAAGAGCACAATGTGGGTGAAATATTTTAGATTTGGGAGAAGTTGGGTTTCCCACTGAAACCATATCAAGTAGGGACCATATTGTTGCTGCAGACAGAACTGTCATTAGTACTGAGGTGAAGTTTGGAAATCAGTTTTCTGAACTTGCTTATTTTCTTTGGTTGGTTCCACTGGGATAGTTCCTCTTGATACTGATAACTGGGTGGCGGCCGGGGTAGTGAAATACACCCTACACCAAAGGTGACTATCTTGAAGAACCCTGTTGAGCCATGAAACAAACCTCTCACCACAAGGCCTGGTAGTGCTACTGGGTGGAATTTTCCATCCTTGGTGTGTATGCTAAGCAGCCTGTGCATCTCTGCCTCCTTCCCCTGCTGTGGCCCCTCCAGCCAGCTAACAGAAGGAGCACATGCAACTCTCCAGGAAGGCTGCCCTTCTCCATCTACTCACACGTTTCTTATTAACTGAAAGGTAGCAGTGCAGCTAGGGGCCTGCATTGCAGGGTCGGATCGTTCCCTAGGTAGCAGCCTCGGTCTGAGCTGCATCAAGGGAGCTGGGAGCTCTTGCCTGGGAAATGGAGATGGGGAAGAATGCCTGCCCCCTCCCACCCCCGCTCAGGCTAGTAGAATCTAGGCAAACTTCCATGTCCAGATGCTCTGTTATTAACCAGGCTTTGGTTCACCTGAGCCTCCTGTCCCTGCTGAGCAGCAGCAAGCTGTCCACCTCAATTTTCAAGCCTATGTTTATAGTACAGAGGGCTCAGATAGACTGCATCTATAAAGAGAATTGTTGAATAGCTCTCTCAGGCTGGACTCTTATTTTTTCATCTCCCAAGCATACCCAGTCTGCCAGCATGCTAGCCAATACAATCTAATCTGGGAATAAAACAAGATCATTTCCTAGAGACTCACATGTTGGGCCCATATGATGGATGCATTTCCCCGAACTCGCTGATTTCCCTTGGAGAAGACTTCCAGGCCACGCGAGAAGGATCCATCTAGCAAGGTTTTTGATTCGGACACAATGGGTCCCACACTTCAGTATATATCAGAACCATCTAGAGTTTGTCCAGGCAGAGGTCTCAGATATTCTGCCTCAGTAGGTCTGGAGTGAAATGTGGGCCTTAGAATTTCTATCAAGCTGTGCGAGTGACCCAGAGGCTCAACGGTCAGGACTAGGGTTTGAGAAAGTGTTTTCAGAAGCTCATAGTTGTGCTTCAGGAAGTTCGTGGACCACCAGTACTCTATGCAAATTGTGACTTTGGTGCTTTTGTCCAGATGAGGCCCACACAAATAAGAGACTGTTATCAGAAAGTAGTCGACACACTGTGTATTTCACAGGAAGAAACAGCCAACAGATACTGACTGGGTCAACGAAGAGGCCCATGGATCTCCCGCTATTAACACAATAGCATGCTCCAGAGGTCCCCAGAGAAGAAGGGCTTATCTACAGCAGGTCTCAGGTCCTTCCTAAAGCCTGCTTTGCACATGAGCCACTATACCCTTCAACTACCTCTCCCCCAGCAAGCATGTGCTTTGCTTGGGTTTAAATGAAAGAAGAAGGAGAAAGGGTGGGAGGTAGGGAGAATGATGAAGAAATTTAGAAAAGGTCATTTTGATCTTTATTTAAAAAAGAGATAAAGATAACTCCACATGGGACTGTCCCTTGTCTTCAGACGAGCACGCACACAGGCACACAGTGGGATGGTGTTATAATTAAGCACGTGGTATAATTTGAGAGTCTTCTGCAGAAAAGTGTCATTTTCCTCTTAAGTCACTCTACCTTTAGGCTTCATTTGAGTCTTGAATCCAGAGACTTTTTCTCTTTCAAATTTTCCAATCGGAATTCGAATACCTTCTTGGGGATTGAAATTTAAACCAGGAATTCCTAACTCAGATCAATGGTTGCCCCTCAATTGTGGGGTACCTTAGTGTTTATCAGAATTGTTAAATTGTGCTAAAATGCATATTTCATGTGTCCATCCGTTGGCAAAGAGTCAGTGCCTTCACTCTCAGGAGGGGCTCGGGAGTCTGCATTTTGAACAAAGTTCCTAAGAGACTTTGGTACAGGTAGTCCTTAGGGCATACTTCAAGAAGCACTACTCTTCAAAAGGGAAGTCCCTGAGGTAAATGCAAAATTACAGGCATGTTATATTTGAGTATATTTCTAGGAATTGGGTTCATAGCTCTGTCAGATTCTGAAAGATTCCACGATTTGAAAAAGGGAGATAATTACTAACCAGATAATAGTTTAGGAAGAAGTAAAGAAGTAAGCCTCCCCCCCCCCACAAAAAAAGGATCCAGTATCCATAAACAGGAAAAGATCCTCAATAAATTACTTTGCTTCCTGCTCTGACTGAGAAATGGGAGGAACTGTAAGAAATATCACAACTGAAGAATATTTAACCTGGGGTGAAAGCTTACAATTTATACTACAAAGTATAAATTTCCTTACTATATAAAGGAGCTGGTGCCAATTAATAAAGAAAAGACCACGAAGTCTAAAGATAAATGGACATTGGTTGTAATCAAACAGTTCACAGAAGATACCTCCAATGGTTCCTAAACATGTGAAAATATGTTCAGTGTCTCTCATAAGAGAAACACTATTTCATCTTGCAGTGAGCTCTCATTTTTCACCTGTTAGAGGAATATTAAAATGTTTGTTATTGGTAGATATGTAGATTGGTATTGCTAGGTATCCTGTGGAGGATAATATATCCTTGGTAATATATAATGAAAGTTACAAATGCCTACACTATTTGAGGTAGCCTCTTCACTTTTAGGAATTTATCATAGAAATATTCTCCCACATGGAGGAAAATCTAAATAAATACCTGTTAATATTAGTTGGGTTAAATAATCACAGCGATCCAAACAAAGGAATAGTATACAGCTGAATACTATTCAGCAATCAAAAATGAAAGCCTAGACGCATTCATAGGAACATGGATGGAACTGGAGGTGATTATGCTCAGCGAAGTAAGTCAGAAGGCAAAAGAAAAATACCATATGGTTCCTCCCCTAGGAGGAATATAAGGGAACCAAATAAGGATCAAGGAAAGGAATAAGAACAATAATAATAATAATAACATTAAAGACACAAAAACCAAAAATGAAAAGACAAGGACACTTGGTGGGGACACTTGGTAGGGAGGGAAGAGGGGGAGGGGGAGGCAGATGGGAGCACGGGGACTGAGGTGATGGTGCACTGGTGATATGGTGATGGGGAATACATGGGGATTATAACTGATGTCAAATATATATAAATAAAGTTAAAATAAAAATTTAAAAAATAGTATACAGCTGAAAAATGACTAATCTTTTTATGTATTAATGGAAAATATCTCGGAGATATATGATTCTGTGAAGAAAAAAAACAAGATCCTGCACAAAGTATATGACACACTGCCATTTGTGAACAGAGTAGATGTTTATTTGCTTGTATTTATATGGGTTCCCTTGCACAGTACATAAGGAACTGTTAGCAAAGCCTAGACGAGACAGGATTGAAGACAAAAACTTACTTTTTCCTTATGCCCTTTTGCATTTCTTATATCATTTGTATGTTTTTCCATTAAAAATTATAAAAGCTTTACAATGTAGAAGTTTCTCAAAAGATTAAAAATGGTCTGCCATGCTACCCAGCAATTCCACTCCTAGGTATCTACTTCCAAATACAAACATTAGTTTGAAAGGAAACCTCCACTCCCATGTTTATAGCAGCGCTATTTAAAATAGCCAAGATACGGAGACACTCTAAGTGCCTAAAAATAGATGGCTGGATCAAATAGATGTAGTATACATACAATGGAATACAATCAGCAATCAAAAAAGATAAACTCATGCCATTTGCAGCAACATAGTTGGAGTTGGAAGGGCATATACTAAGTGAAATAAGCCAGAAGGAGAAAGATAGACATGGGATGGTGTCACTTATATGTGGAATATAGAAAAAAACAAAGGGTGAGACTAAGGCAAACTTTAAAACCCACCCTTGAAACTGACCATAGATTTCTGGCTTTCAGAGGGGGAGAGGGCAGGAGATGAATGAAAACTGGGCAATGGGGGAGAGAACAATGGATTGTGGTGGAGGGCTATGGCTGCCTTGGCAGTGGGAGGGCTATAGTGACTATGCCTGGAGGGGGAGAGTCCTGTATTGTCAAAACACTAGCAAGAATGTTAAATAATGGTATTTTAGTGATAAATAAATAAGATGCTTTAAAATGGAAAATAAAGCAAGCAGCAAACAGGCAAAATATATTCTACTAGAAAAAGAGAACAAAGCAACCTCCTATTTGAATTTCTGCTTTAAAATGTTACCAGTGTGTGTCTTCAGGTCTGGCCACACTAAAGGTAATCCCTTCTGTAATGTGATTTCCATAGCTATTTCTGGCTAGTAAAAAGGGATGTTCCCAATAACTTGGGCACCTACAAAATACTCAACAGAGACTCAAGGAACAGTCACACATTTAGCTGTTGTGTTTAGATGTTACTAGTTTGGATAAGGATCTGCAAACTATAGGCTGCAAGCCCAAATCCCAGCGCTCCGCCTATTTTAATAAAGTTTTATTGGAACACCTCCATCTGTCCATTTGTAGAAAAGACTTGCAGATCCTTGTCTTAGATTACTCTTGAAACCAGTGATTGATGCTTCTTCCTTTGTTCACCTCTTTCCTTCTCCTTGCCCTCCAGCCCTATCAACAGTCACTCACTCACACACACTCACTCACTCACTCACTCATTCACTCACTGCTGAAGGGAAGGCAGTATTGGTTGGGAAAAAGCTGAAGTATGGGGAAGCAAACTTAAATCCTCTTCATGGGTTGAAGTAGCTTAATATGGAATACAGAGTCAGAGAACTGTGTACTTCTGGGTGTATATTTGTGTGGGTTGGGGTTAAAGTCAATGTGAGAAAGCATGTGTTTGAGGTGGTGTTTTCATGTACATGTACCAGAAGGTGTGTGGTCTATAAGCATCACTAAATCTCAGGCTGAATTGGGAGAGCCACCTGTTTCCTTCCAACCCGAGCCACCTTCAAGTGTCTAGTTCCATTTTCAGTTAGGGGTTGGGCCTTGGTATAAAGATGGTGCGGGATGGGACATAAAGGGAAATTCTCTTTAGACATCTCTTCTCTCTGCAGCTCCTCTCTTTCTCTTCCTTGCTAGTTTAGTCAACAACGTGGGAATCCAGCTATTATGAGAACATCTATTCACAGACAATTCCTGGATAGACCATAGATAAAAGGCTTAGCTAATAGTGGACATGGAATATTGATTTGTTAGTTTTCTCTGTCTTTTCAATTGCTCTGAGTGGGTGGTAGCTGGTTTAATCGAATCATCAATTTGGAAATTTCCTAAAAGAGAGGAATGGAGATGGAATGGATTGAGGACTGAAGACAGGGTGGTGATTTATGCTCTAACTACACAAGACAAGATTATATTAAAACCAGCCCATCCCAGTCTCAGCCTGTAGGCTTTGTAAACGTCCATTAATATACAGATTGGAGCATGTGGTCCTCAGGTATAAGAACTGAATGATCTGGCTGAACTGGAAGCATTGGCAATTATTTGTTTTGGTTGCTCAGGAAAACAAATCTGCCTTTAGTCAGAGAAAGCTATTTGGAGGAAGTGCTAGTATGGAGGAGTTTTAAGGGAAAGGCTTGATAACCTGATTTTTATGAAACAAAAAAAGTACCAGGAGTAAGGAATGGCCTGATTCACAGCTTAAAGGAAAGACATCAGATACTGTTTATAGTCAGGAAGGATACCAGAAATGAAATATCCTAGAGTGAGCTCTCTGGCTCTTGGTGAACATTATGTTAGTAATGTCCCAAAGTTTGCTCTATCACTGATTATGCCCTCACTTTCTCCATTTTTCTGCCCATCAAGACCAGCTCATAAGTGGAACTGCAGAATGTTAATTTCAATTAAAGAGTGAAGAATTGGGAAGACTAAATGTATTACCTCTTCCAGAGATATTTGCATTTTGATGAAGCAGTGCTTCTTTAATCATGGGACTTAAGGTAGGAGGGGAGATACCCAGAAATGGTCTGGGGAGCAAAGAAGCTTTTTCCATCCCCTGAAGTTTCATCAGTCTTGTTGAAACTCCCTCTGTTCCTGATTCTTCATTTGTTTCATGGAAATAATAGCATTATTTGTTTAAATTAAGTTAGATAATGCATGTAAAGTATTTAGCACAGTGCTTGGCACATAATAAGAATTCATCAAATGTTTGATCTTTATCTTGATTACACTGCATACTCAGTGCCAGCTTTGAATGACATGCATAGTTTTACCCAGGCTGCAGCCTGCCCTGGAATTATTGTATATAGGTTGCATCTCCAATTATGCAATGAACTAGAGAAGGTACTGAAAGGAGATGCCGATTATATTGAAAGCAGGGGCCGTTGCATAGGAGAATCCTAAATAGATTACTTCTTTTCAATGGGAAAAAGTGAAGAGGATGCTATCAAAATGTATAATTCAAGGGGCCTCCCTGGTGGCACAGGGGTTAAAGTCTCAGCACCATCAAGCTATCATCACCCATCACTGCAGTATGAGTTCCGGCCCCAGCCAGGGAGCTGACCCACAGGATACAGCAGACCTCTCCTGTTTTGTCCCCCCATACCCCACCCATCAGCAGTGTATTTCAGTCCATCTGTGTTCTGTTCCCCACTCTCTCTCTGGTGAATCCTCTCACCTCTGGCCTGTACCCCAGTTCGTGTATGCATAAATAAATAAAATAATCTTTCCCCAAAAATGTGTAATTCAAGAACATCCTGGAACTATGTGTAGGGAAACAGTAGAGCATATTGGTTAGGAACTTAGGACTCTGGAATATGCTAGACTAGGGTTTGGATCCTAACTCTGCCACTTACTAGCTTTGTGGCCCTTCAAATGCTACTGTCAGAATAAAGGAAGAACAAACAAATGAGAGCAAACAAAGGTTATTTACTCTGAGCTTGCTATAGTAAGAGGGTCAGCTGCTATCACTTGGGTTTAAGGCAGAGAATCAAAGGCAAGGCAGAGAAGTGGGAAAGCTTTTTACTGGAAAATGGGAAGGCTTCAGGTGTGCCCTGAGCGGAGGCTTTTGGCATAGTGTAGATGTAGACAAACTGGAAGCAGAATATTCTTTTTTTTAAAAGATTTATTTGGGCCTCCCCTGGTGGCATAAATAAATAAATCTTAAAAAAAAAGATTTATTTATGCATACAAGCACTGGGGTACAGGCCAGAGGTATGGGGGGGTGAGAGGATTCACCACAGAGAGCGGGGAGCAGAACAGGCAGATCAACAGAAGTACACTGCTGAGAGGAGCAGCGGGCACAGCAGGAGAGGTCTGCTGCGCCATGTGCCCCCCCCCATCCCCGGCGGCAGCAGGGATCGAATTCCTGCTGCAGTGGCTGTGGATTGCTGGAAGCAGAATATTCTATGGGATTGGTTGGGGTGCATATTTGGCTCTCTCTGGTTGTTTTTTTTTAAGATTTATTTATTTATGCATACCAGACTGAGGTGTAGAACAGAGGTTCAGGGGATGAGAGGATTCACCAGAGACAGAGTGGGATGCAGAACAGGCAGATCTACTGAAATACACTGCTGAAACGAGCAGGGGGAAAAACAGGAGAGGTCTGCTGCACCATGTGGGTCAGCTCCCTGCCTGGGGATTGAACTACCTAGGGATCAAACTCATGATGTAGTGGCGTGGGATAGCTTGATAGCTTGACAGCACTGTGTCTTTAACCCCTGAGCCACCAGGGAGGCCCTCTCACTGGTTGGTTTTAAGTTAAAAGCAGGGACAAAATTAGAGAAGTTGTTAATTGAGTCCTGGCCATTTGGGGCCAATTGCTATAGAGGTTATTATTTGGCTCCAGGATTATTACTCGAGATAGTATTCTGACTTATAGCAGGCTGGCTTCCTAGACTGCTTCCTGTAGACAAGGGCTTAGCTTTTTTGATATCTAAGTAACTTGCCCAAGGTTATAAAACTAGCACGTGCAGCCAGGAAGTCTGGCGATAGTCTATACTCGGACCATTACTGCTATCCTCACAAGAGTTTGTACATGCTGAGATTAAAAATAGCTTTGGGGAAAAATAAGATAAAAATATTGATTTTTTCCCCTAGAGACTTACTTAATAAAGGGCAAGATAGGGAGGATATTTAAGTCTTCAGGACATCCTTAGTCTTTGAGGATGATGTCAAAGTATCATGCCCTTCCTCCTACCCCATTCACCTGCTTAAGTAGACTTTGATATCAGTTGAAAACACCTGCCTCAGAGTAGACTGCCCCCACCCTACTCTTACCTAGCCTTATACTTATCACAATTGATGATGTGTGTAATTATTTGTTAATTACCTTCCATGCAATAAAGCTGAGTAGTTGCCACAGAGATCAAGTAGCCTGCAAAGTCTAAAAGATATTTACTATGTGGTGCTCTAGAGGTAAATTTTGCCAACCACTGGCTAGCACATGGGATAATCACAGATACTGTGTAATGAATGGACTCATTTATCTCTTTATTTAATATTTTATAAAGATTTTTATTTATTTATGCATACAAGAGCTGTGGTACAGGCCAGAGGCAGACTGGGGCATGAGAGGATTCACCCCAGAGACAGAGTGGGGAGCAGAACAGGCAAATCTACTGAAACACACTGCTGAGGGGAGCAGCGGACGGGGCAGGAGAGATCTGCTGCACCATGTGGGTCCCCTCCCTGGCCAGGGATAGAACTCACACTGCAGTGGCCACAGAAGCTCCATAGTGCTGCGCTCAACCCCTTTCGCCACCAGGGAGGCCCTGGACTCATTATTTATTTAACATTTATATATCACTTATTTTAATCAAACAGTTTGAAATGCTTTACATATATTAACTTATTTATTCCTCATAATGACCCAATATGATGGTGGTATTATTATTCCCATTTTATGGAAGAAGAAATTAAGAAACAGAGAGGGGGGCCCTCCCTGGTGGCGCAGTGGGTTAAGCAATGCACTATGAAGCAAACCGCAGCCACTGCAGCACAAGTTCGATCCCTGTGGCCTGCCTGGGAGGGGCCCCTCATGGCGTAGCAGTCCTCTCCTGCCTCGCCCGCTGTTCCCCTCAGCAGTGCGTTTCAGTCAGCCTGCCTGTTCTGTTCCCGGCTGTCTCTTGTGAATCCTCTCACCACCTTGGACTCTGGCCTGTACCCCAGCTCTTGTATGCATAAATAAATAAAATCTTAAAAATAAATAAATAAATCTGTTTTAAAAAAAAAGAAACAGAGAGGTTTAATATCTTGTCCAAAGGTACACAGCAGGGTAAATAGAAAGACTGGGATTCAAACTCAGGCATTCAGGCTCCAGGGTCCATGCTTTCCTGGTGTTTTCATGAGAAAACCGCTGATAGTTTTGAGAAGGGGAAGGATGTCGTCAAAGCAGCAAAGGGAGATAAAGTAGCCTAAGCTCATATAGCCCCTAGGACTTGCTTGACATGGTGGAGATGCTACAAAAAGTTCAAATTAGCAGAACATCATTAAATTATCACCATAGTTGATGGAATCAAGATGTTTTCTTCAAAATTGCGCTGGTGTTGTTGTCATCTTCCTCCTGAGGACTAGTTAACACCATTGGTTAAAACTTCTGTTTACCAGGCCTCCCTGGTGTTGCAGTGGGTTGAGCAACGCACTATGACACAAACTGCAGCCACTGCAGCACGAGTTCGATCCCTGCTGCCGGCCAGGGAGGGGACCCACATGGTGCGGCAGACCTCTCCTGCCTTGCCCGCTGCTCCCCTCAGCAGTGTGCTTCCGTTGATCTGCCTGTTCTGCTCCCTGCTCTCTGTGGTGAATCCTCTCACCTCCAGTGACTGGCCTGTACTCCAGCTCTTGTATGCATAAATAAATAAATCTTAAAGAAACATATTAAAAAAAACTTCCGTTTACTCTAAGGCTAGACCACCTTGTCTTGCTGTTATGTGGCCAAACCTTCACCTCTCCCTCACCATAGCCAGCCATCTTCAAATATATCCCACATGGAACAAGGCAAAACAAGCAATTGGTATGGTGGATATTCATCCCCACTCCTGGAAAAATTGGAAGATGCACAAACTACAGTTGTTGTAGTAGACACTCTTCCTGTCTGCACACTGCCTGGGCTTTTTCCCAGCTGCTTGCAGTAATAATGTGAAGATAAAATCCTAGACCACCAATGACTTATTGCTGCTGGTATGGCTCCTTTGTGGTAAGTTGGAGGAAGTCAGCTTGTTTGAACTCCTTGGGAGACCTTATTGCACATGACCGAGCATGAGGGGTCAGCGGAAGTGGCTAGTCGAGAAAGAAAATTCTGAGAGAAAACAGAGAGTGTGTCCTTCTTTTCCTGACAGGACAAGCAGGGAGCCACGATACTACATCCATGCTGGGGGCCTAGACTGGGAATGTGACTTCAATTTGGTGTTGAACCTGACTGAGGATGTCAGAGCTTGACGCCAAACGTGATCTTAGAGTCTGGGATAAAGGAGAAAGCTGGAAATTACATCCAGGCAGGTAGACCAGAAGTGCCAATCTGAATGGGCAGACCAAAGAGAGAAAACCTGGCCTTTTCAATGCTAATAAGGTGACCAAGCACAGCAGACACACAGGAAGAGGGTTCAGCGTCTGTGGCGTTTCCCTGATCTCAGACGACAGAGTTACAGCAGCTTTTTATTGGGTGACTGGGCTTTGACTTTGAGGAAGAAAGACTCTCCCTACCACCACCAAAGAGAGCAGTGTAACAAAGTGGTTTGGAGCACCAACTCTAATAGCAGCCTGCCAGATTTAAATCCCAGCTGTGCTGCTTATTAGCTCTGTGGCCTGTGACTAGTCGCTTAACCCAGTCTAGCTTTATTTTGCATATCTGTGAAAGGCAGAGAAAAACACTATAGTACTTACCTTGCAGGGATAAAAAAATAAGATAGGAAGTGCTTAGTGCACATTGGCAAGCATTTGTTGTTTCTTAATACATTTATAAGAGCATCAAATTGTCTCAAAGGATAAGTGCACGGCGGTTCCAGAAAAAAACCTGCATATCCCTACCCCACAGTGCGCCAACATGTTTCCTTGCAGTAGGAGGCAGGGTTGCACCAGTGTGGTTGCTCATGTGGCTGGTTCTGCAAAGGGTATGGGGCACATGCTGGGGGGGGGCAACCAAAGTGGAGGCAAGTGAAATCACTCTTTGATTTAATCGACCCTAGAGATTTTCTCTTTCCCAACAATCCTTATTGCTCCAAATGAGCAATAGTCTGATCTTGTGAAGCCACACAAATTTGGGTGCTGGAAAAATATTTTCCGTTGTTCAGAAATATCAAGATAACCCAAAAAAGGCTTGGTCACAACCCTGGAAGATGTAAGAAGATAGAAAGGTAAGGTATAGATCTGGAAACTTTGTAATTTCAGAATGATGGGTTACTGTTTGGTAGAGCTATTGTTAAATAGAAGACTCTACCTTAACTTATAAGCATCTTTGTTCATCCTTCCCGTTTTGAAAGTGGTTAGGCCACTGTTTCTCAAAGTATATTTTACTCATGGTTTACATCAGAATCTATAGGGGGAACCAGCTAATGATGAAAATTTTGACATCTGAGTTCAAACTCATGAAGCTCAGCATCTTCAACTACTCCCAAATGAATTCTGTTATTCTATTATGTGTGTGTGTTTTACTTTTCTCCTTCTCTGTTTGTTTTTTCCATTTTTATTGAAGTAACATTGGTTTATATTGTGCATTTCAAGTGCACAGCCTTAAAATGCATATGCATGTATCACATTATAATCACTAAAAGTCTATTTTTTGAACACACAATAGATTACCATGGCACAATCTATAAAAATGTATAAAGTCTGGGCCTCCCTGGTGGCGCAGTGGGTTAAAGCAATGCACTATGAACAAACTGCAGCCACTGCAGTACGAGTTCGATCCCTGCTGCCAGCCAGGGAGGGGACCCGCATGGTGCAGCAGACCTCCCTTGCCGCACCCACTGCTCCCCTGAGCAGTGTATTTCAGTCCATCTGCCTGTTCTGCTCCCCACTGTCTCTGGTGAATCCTCACACCACCCCTGCATCTCTGGCCTGTACCCCAGTTCTTGTGTACATAAATAAATCTTTAAAAAAATAAAAAATTTTAAAGTCTCTCTCTCATCTCTTTCCTCATACACCCAGTTGCCAAATTATGCCAATGCCACCAGCCATACAAGCCAGGTAATATGCACCACTAATCGTTTCTTATGAATCTTTTCTGTGTTTCCTTTTCATATGCAATCAAATGCAGGTATATATTTTTCACTCCCAAAAAAGTTAGCACTCCTTACACACTGTTGTGAACCTTTTTACAAAAATAGTATAATGTAAAGATTGTTCCATATCTATCATCGAGAACTTCCTTACTATTTTTATAGCTGTGTACTAGTCCATTGTGGATGTACCAGACTTCATTGAACCCATCACCTTTTGATTGATATGGACAGAAGGGTTGTTTCCAATTCTATGATAATTTATACAATCAATGGATAGCAACGAATTACCTTCTATCTGCTTCTATAGCATAAATTTCCAAAATTGGAATTACACCTCTGGGTGATTCTGACACACTGAAACTTAGGGATCACTGGTTTAGGAGTTGCTGATGTGAAAGTGTAACCACTGGCTGATGCCAAAGACTGTTACAGGTGGAACCCCCTGGAAGGGGGGTGCTGGTATAGACAGCCCCAGGGATAATGCTAAAAAGTATCACATTTTGGGGTTGGACCAACTGTAAAGAAATATAAGGGAATGCAGAAGGAGCTGCAGATTATTCAGTCTTTGGGATTCAGAGTTTTGGATTCATCGTTTTGGAGTCCATCTTCAGGATTCAGCTTTTTGGATCTTCAGCGAATTCGGGATCAGTGATTTCGACCCCCACCACGCCGATGTTCCAGAAGGCTGTTGGCCTCTTAAGACAGAGGCCTCCAGCAGTCAACCTTAGAGAGGGAAAGTTCAGAGGCTTTGCAATTAGCCAAGCTACTGAAACTGTTCCCTGTTTTGCTGCTGTTACAGCCTGGCAGAGAACGCGAAGATCCAGAGGTGGGCGCCTTGCTGAGCTGTGTGAGTGTGGCCATTCTGAGTGTCACTTGTCCGGTGTTGCGCTGGGGGCATTGCAGCATCTCTGGGAACATTTCCTGTTGTGTCTTTTGTTGTCTTTATGAGTTGAAACCTAGCCTGTAGTCTGGCTGCTGCATGTTTCAGGTCGGCAGAGGCATGAAGATCCTATCTTTGGCACATGGTCTATTGTTTGAGAGAGGAGCTCTGTGTACTCAGTGGTGGGAAGACGCCATCTTAATTGTTTTTTGTTCGGGACTTACAAACACTGGACACTGCTTCGGGTGAGGTAAGTGGCCGTTTTGGGCCTCATTAACTCTTTGTTTTTCCCTGGTTTGCTAAATAAATCCCATTATTGTTGTTCCCTGAGCCTAAGTAGTTTTGCGATTTTGCATGCAGGTGAAGAATTAGACAGTGACCGGTGAACTATTTGGGCAGTGTCCTTGGCCAATTTTAGTGCCCCTTGCTGCCCTGTATAAAAAGGACTAATTTACATTTGATTTAACAATAAAGAGTAATAGAAAGACAGTTCAGGAGAGATCCTTCAAGATCTTCTTCCTCATTTTAGAGATGAGGAAATGGATTCTCAGATGGGTAATGGACTTTCTCAAGGTTACAAGGCATCTTGGTAATAGAGCTGAAGTGGGAACCCAGGTCCCAGGGCTCCTAAGGCCAATGCTCTCCTGCTTGTATTATCAGTGTCCTGTGCTGTGTACTGTGAGGTCTAGCTGGAGAAGATAGGGAAAAGATACTGCAATGCAGCTTATGTGAAATGCCAGATACCTAGGGTGGAAGGACAGGCACTTTCAGAAGATAACAGCATTAAACAGAAAGCATGTTCTAAAAACTATTGTGCACCACTGACTTTTTTTCCAACAGAGTGGAGAAATCCTATGTATCTAACTTAATCCAAATCCTGTGTGTGTGTGTGTGGGGGGAAACATTGAATTTCTATGCAGTTTGTTTAATGGGCTTGCTGTAGAAGGGAAGGTGTATCTAGTGACTTGTTGCTGAAAACCAAACTCCTGCAATGATTTGGGGTTGGTAAACTTCCTTGGAGGCCTGATTCTTATTTTTTTAAGGATTTATTTATTTATGCATACAAGAGCTGAGATACAGGCCAGAGGTGTGGGTGGTGAGAGGATCCGCCAGAGACAAAGTGGGGAGCAGAACAGGCAGATGAACTGAAATACACTGCTGAGGGGAGCAGTGGGCAAGGCAGGAGAGGTCTGCTACGCCATGTGGGGCCCCTCCGTGGCCAGCAACAGGGATCGAACTCGTGCTGTAGTGGCTGCGGTTTGCTTCATAGGGCATTGTTTAACCCACTGTGCCACCAGGGAGGCTCCTGATTCATATTTTGAAGATCCCTTTCACAATGTAGAGAAAGCTTCCTTAAGAAAAGTCAAGGTCTTCCAGAAGAGACAAGAGACCTGTTAAAGTGTCCTTATCCCAGAGTCTTTTTTCCCAGCATTAGAGATGCTTGCTGTGTCACCTTTTACTCATGATAGATGGAAGGTAGGATGGTGTCAAAGCAAACCTCATCAGTTTCAGGCTTTACAAATCCTTTCATAAGAACTGCAACTTTCTTCAGCCAAATAAAGGGGAAGAATGTGTGTGTGTTTTAAACCAAGCCAATCATTTTGTGGGGTCTTATGTTGTCCTCATGTCTGATTTCAGCATACAGTAGTCTCCCCTTACCCATGGGAGCTACATTCTAAGACTCCCAGTGGAGGCCTGAAACCGCAGAGTAGCAACTACCTTAGTTGCAGTGTTCGGACATCAGGCATCAAGGGAGCCTGGGATTTTGAACTGCAGGGGCCGTGTGCGCCAGCCAGAGCAGATGCGTTCTTTACCCCATTATCAGCCACTCTACAGTTCTAATTTTGATGAGAAGGAGACAATTGTTAAGTAGAGAGCTCCTCTCTTAACAGCTTAATCAACCATAGCTGTAACAGCCTTGCTTTTTTTTGTCTGGTCAGCAATCACTTGTGTCTCCTGAGAGAGAGGAGAAGGGAAGAGCCTTCCAAAAAGTAGCAGGTAAAAGCAGCCCAAAGAAATTAAATGGTATGTTTTTTTTTTTTTTTACTTTAACCCTGACATATATATGGCCTAATGGAACCAAGAGAGCCCCCAGCTGGGAGCCCTTCACCTCCATTTCCAAGCAGGAAGATGAACTAGGATTTTGTTAGTTTCACCAAGGACTGCTTGATTGAAATGTACTACCAGTCTTCCCCCACCCCCCTGAATATACCCTCCAGGACTGTCAGCCACGCTTTCTCAGAGGACACATCTTCCTTAGAACACAGCTTCCAGAATCATCTGTAAAACTTGTTAAAAAAATGCTTCACTGCAGACTACTGAACCAGAAGCTCTGACAGTGGGCCCCAGGCATCTGCATTTTTCTCAAGTGTGTTGGATTAATGTTATACCATGAAAGACAACATCTGTTGCTGCTAGTACAGAGGAGCCTTTATTTGGAGGTCCATCATCTTTCCACTCACATAGGTTCCATGTTGTAGCCACATGTAAACACCATGATAATAGCCAAGTCTATTAACTGAGTACTGACTATAAGGAGACACCGTGCCTAGCTCTTTGATTATAATTATCGCATACTTAGTCCTTATAATTACCAAGGCAGAAGATAGTATCGGAAGCTCACAGATAAGAAAATTGAAACTTGGAGAAGACAAGAAGAAACTGGGATACTAACTAGGTCTATCCAATACAAAGGCCATGTTCAGAGACATTACTCTACCCTGTTTCCAACAATCACTTGATAAGTGATATTAGTAGTCCTTGGCAGGTCTTGAGATACCCCCAAATACATGATGAGGACTTGTCACTGCTGTGGAGGACTGCAGCATGTATGTAATAGCATTTTGTCATGATATCATTTTTACAAATCTTCATTCTCTGTCCTTGCGTACCGTCTTCGACACTCATCTCTGCTTGGTCAGGTAAGCCTGACGCCTCTACCTTCCCAGCCTTTCAGCATTCTGAGCACTGATATTTATTTGGGTTGATACACTGTTACAAACATGAATTAATCGAAAGCAGGCTTTCCACCTAGTAGATGTTTGACATGCAGGCTGGATGCTTGCAAGCAGCCTGTTTCTCACACTGTTATACAGATATTACCATGTGTCTGCCATGGCCTGCAAAGGGAAGTACTGCTCTAGATTTCCTAGAAACCATATTGTTGGGTTGGGATTTGGAAACACATTCTGGAATCAGAGGGAAGCACAGAGATTTGCTTACTCTCTGAGTCACACTGGACAAGGTCCAAATCCAGGGTCCCTTTTCCACTACCCAACAATGGCAAACTGCCATGACTGCTCTCTGTGCTCTATAAACCCAGCCTTGTCTCTACTGACAAGAGAAAGGGAAAACAAAACTTAATGCCCCCCCACTTGAGCCAGCCCTGTGGGAAAAGTCTTTGAAAGTGGTAGCACAGTCCAGGCATCTGGAGCAAACTAGCGGGCTCCATTTATTGTGTAAAGATTGCTGAACAAATACCCCTTTTCCCTGACCCTTACTAAAGGTACCCTAGGGTTTCATGTCAGTGGCTTTATATTTTATTAACAACAAAAAGGTATTGGGTCCTGCTTGGTTGAGGCCTGGTGGCCTTTCCAGAATTTTCTCTCTATAATTCTCCATTTTTTTCTCTTTACTAGGGTTCTTGATAATGAGTAGAAGAAACCAACTACAACTCACCAAATCAAATAAAACAGAATTTTTGAAGGATTTTGGGAGCAGCGGTCTCCACAAATTAAAGGGAGTTTGGAGGGCCAGTCTCAGAAGAGAACATGAACCAAAGGGGTGCTAGGGGCCACCAGAAAGCACTTTTCTAGCAGAAACAGTCTGTCCAGGACCCTCGGTGATGGTGGGTATCGTTAAAACTACAGGGGCTAGATACTAATCACCCTCGTCTCTTGGCCAGTTCCTCCAGATTCTTAGTGCCAGGAAAGAGGGAAGAAGGCAGTGAGGGACTCAGTACTTCAACCTCTGTTGAAGGTGCTATGTCCTACCAGCACTTATCTCGAGAGAGTCTTCTTCAGATAGGAAGAGGATGGATGGTGGGCGTCAAGCAAGTCAACCAACAAGAAAAACAATGTTCTTTAGAGTCTCCCACACAATGTTTATCAAACTGCAGGTGATAACATGTGGAGTTGTGAAATTAATTTCGTGGGTGTCTGGTTACCTAGATTTAATTTTTAACTGCTTTATTGAGGTATAATTGACATAACGACATATATTTAAAACACAAAATTTGATAAGCTTTGGCATGTGTACACACCTATGGAGGTATCAATGTGATCAAAATAATCAACATACCATTCAGCCCCCAGAGTTTCCTCAAGCTCCTTAGTAATTCCTTGCTCCTGCTCCACCCTGCCCTCCATGCTGTCTGTCCTTAGGCAACCACTGATCCTCAGTTTCTGTCACTATGAAATAGTTTGTGTTTGCTAGAATTATAGATAAATGGTATCATATAATGTGTACCGCTCCTTTTTGTATAGGTTCTTTCATGCAGTACCATTCCATATATTGTAATGTGTAATATAAAGTGGCAGAAAGCTTAGGAACATTGTTTGAGGTTTCATGGAAAATTGGTCATATGCTTAATGAATCTGATCTTAGCAAAGGAGATTTTCAAGCTGTGAAGGTACTACTCAGTTTCTTGCCACTTAAAGTAAAATGTGAGCAGAGGGAGGAAATTGAGGAAAAAGCTTTAAAACAAAAATGAAGTCAGGAATTGCTGGATTTGACTATTCTCAAAATCTCTATGAAACAAAAAATATTAAAATGAAAGATATGGCTTCCAGGACTTTCAGGAAAAAATTATCTGAATATGGGATTGTACAACTATTTGGTAAGACCTCTGATAGGTCAAAGGACTTATAGCATTGTTCAGTGACACCAAGAGCCCACCAAAGCAATTATGTGCTCATAGATCTTCTAATTCAATAACTGAGGCTTTAGGCAGTTTAATAGGATTGGCTGTCAGCTGGGTCAGCAGTCTCAAGATAGAGACGGCTTTATTTTAAAGGGACTTTTAGGTTTTCTTTTGTATATATTCTTTTTAAAAAAATTTTATATATATTTGACATCAATTGTGGTCCCCAGGGAGTTCCCACCACCATTTCACCCGTGCACCATCACCTCAGTCCCTTGTGCTCTTTCTGCCCTCATCCCATTCCCTGCCCCCTCCCTACAAAGTGTTTCTGATTTGACCTTGTCTTTTTGTTTTTGTTGTGTTTTTTGTTTTTATTGTTATTATACTTTTCCTTGGTCGCTTATTTGATTCCCTTATATTCCTCCTAGGGGTGAGACCATCCGGTATTTTTTTTCCCTCTGACTTATTTCGCTCCACATAATCCCTTCTAACTCATCCATGTTCCTATGAATGACTCTAGTTTATCTTTTTTAATTACTGAATAGTATTCCATCGTGTATATGTACCACAGCTTCCCGATCCACTCATCTGTTTTTGGGCATTTAGGTTGTTTCCAGGCCTTACCTATTGTAAATAGTGCTACAATAAACACAGGGGTGCAGGTATTCTTTTGTTCTTTTTTTAATTTATTATTTTTAAAATTTACATATATTTGTTTTTTTTTTAAAGATTTATTTATTTATGCATACAAGCACTGGGGCACAGGCCAGAGGTGTGGGGGGGTGAGAGGATTCACCACAGAGAGCGGGG
>JAGFMF010011865.1:6418173-6446000 GCA_019455555.1 Galemys pyrenaicus | reverse complement strand
GTATTTCATAGTGGTTTTGATTTGCATTTCTCTGATGACAAGAGAAGTTGAGCATTTTTTCATATGCCTGTTGGTCATTTGCATGTCCTCTTTGGAGAAATGTCTTTTTAGCTCTTCTGCCTATTTTTTGACCAGATTGTTTACTTTGGTTTTGTTGAGTCTGGTCAGCTCTTTGTTTCTTTTGTATGTATTCTAATGTAGCGGACCCCAGTGAGATTTTACAGAAGTCCTACAAAGTTTTTGAGAAAATTATCAGCAGGAACACTGTTGGCTCTGGCAAAAAGGAAAAGATGGCACAAAAATAAGGAGAAAAGCCACAAGTCTGATGGTAAATAGGCTGAGAAAACTACTCTTTCGAAAACATCTTTCATAAAAAGGGAAGACTTAGATGGTGGAACCAAGAACTCAGAGGGTACAGCTAAATAGAATTATTCCCAGGCTTCAAATTTTAACTGTGTCACTTTGAACATTTACTTGGTATATTTCAGAATTGCTATGGACTAGTGACTCCTTTGTACATCCTGCTCCCTCCCATTTTGTACAGAGTTGTCAATAGCAGTTATCCTATGCCTGTTACACATTAGTAGCAGATTACTTATTGCTTCCATTTTAAAGATTTTCAAATTGGAACTGGTAGTTATATCTGAGGAACTATATCTTAGGAGCCTCAAACTTCCTAGATATCATTTAAATGGAAAGATTCGGGGCTTTGAGCTTACATTGTAATAAGATGAGTTTATAATCTTGGGCTGTGGAAAGAAAATGAATCACTGGGGACCAGAAGGCAGACTGTGTTCGATAGCTTCTGACTATGATCCCTACCTCCCAGTATTAACCTTCTGTGTAATTGTTTCCCTTTGAGTGTGAGCTGAACCTAGTGATTTGCCTTTAACAAATGGAATTCAGAGAAAGGAGAGTGATGTCACTCATCACTTTATATATCATTGTAACTCCCATGTTGTTTGTACTCTTTCTGACTCTTTCACTTGCTTGTCCTGATAAAAACAACTCACATGCTGTGAGTTTTCACATAAAGAGGCTTATGTGTGGAGAAAGGGAGTGTCTTCCATCCAACTGCCAGTGAAAAACGGAGGTTCTCAATCCAATGGCCTCTAATGAACTGACTTCTGACAACAGTGAATAGACTTGCAAGCAGATCCTGCCCAGTTGAAACTTGAGATGACCCAGACCCCAACACCATGTTTTCAGTCACGTGAGAAACCCTGAACTGCATGACTAAGCTAAATTGTTCCTTGATTTCTGACAGAAACTGCGATAGTAAATAAGTACTATTTGAAGTAGCTGTGTCTGGGGTAATTTGTTACATAGCAATAGATAACTAATACAATTGATGTCTTCAAATTCACTATTTTTTTCCTTCTGCAATGTGCAATCTGCTATTAATCCCATTTAGTGTATTCCCCGGTTCATTTATTTCTTTCTATCAGTGCAGACTCACAGTTTTCTATTTAATTCAATGTGTTACAATAACTTGCTTTCATTGTTTATTTTAAAGCATAAAATGTCTTCCTTTGGCCAATGGCAGCCCATTCAAGCTAGTTTGTATTTATTTGACTGTATCAATCATTTTTTTAGTATTTCTTGCTTTAGAAAAGCATAATAAAAATTTCCAGGATCACACTGTACTTTTCATGCCATAGTTTTGGAACCAGCTATTTCTTGAAGGAGCCCTAATTCTTTTACTGGAGAATTGTATTTAGAAGCCAAGATGTGTATGTATACACACACACACACACATATTTATCTCTATACCTAGCCATGTATATATTTACACTATGTTTACCTCTATATCTAGCCACATATATATTTACACCATGTGTGCAGGGCTGAATAATGACCCTAGACACTGTGAATGTGTTCCCTTCCATTGTAAGAGGAAATTTGCAAGATGCGATTAAGGATCTTGATATGAGGCTATTTTCTGGATTATCTGGGTAATGACAATGGTCCTTAAAAGAGAGAGGCAGAGGGAGGTTTGGCTACAGGAGATCACAAATCAAAGAATGTAGGAGACCTCCAGAAGTCAGAAAAAAACAAGGAAACGGATTCTACCCTGAAGCCTCCAGAAGGAATGCAGTCCTGCTGACAACTTGATTTTAGACTTGTGACTTCTGGAACTGTAAGGTAATAAATTTGGGTTATTTTAAGCCACTGGATTTGTGGTCATTGTTACAGGAGGAAATGAATACACCATAAATTCACATCAACACCTCCAAGTCCAGCCCAGTGCCACAGGTTCATTTTAGTGTTATCTGTTTCCTTATTTGCAACTCTCTGACACAGAGAAACCTGACCCCTCTTATTGTTAATCTTGTGTGTAACCAAATTCCCACCCTGTTGTTACTGTTCTCCCTACAAAAATTCCCTTTCAACCCACACATAACAATGTGGATGAATTTCACAAACATTATGTTGAGCCAAAGAATCAGATACAAAAGAATATTTACTACCTGATTCCACTTAAATGAAGGCTGAGAATAGGCCATAAAAGTCAACATCATGATAATGATGCAGGTTGGAATAATGTTACTTTTAAGGTGGGTATGTACACTGTGAAGGGGCATGAAGAATGATAGAAGAGTTCCATGTCTTAATCCAGGTAGTGATTATACAAGTACAGTCATACATAAGAATTCATTGAGTTGTTCACTTATGATTAGGACCTTTGATGTGCTTTATCATGTAAACCCAACATTATAAAATTATACTTCTAAATCATGGGTGTTTAGGTGGTAGCTATGGTGTGATAAAATACATATTAGTTGTGATCCTGTATCTCTGAACCATATACAGTGTTGTAAACCAATGTTACCTCAATAAAAATGATACAATTTTATTTTACTTTTAAAAAATATTTATTTTATTTATGCATCCAAGAACTGGGGTATAGGCCAGAGGTGGAGCGGGTGAGAAGATTCACCAGAGACAGAGTGCGGAGCAGAACAAGCTGGCCTACTGAAATACACTGCTGAGGGGAGCAGTGGGTGAGACAGGAGAGGTCTGCTGTACCATGTGGGTCAGCTCCCTGGCCAGGGATGGAACTCGTGCTGCAGTGACTGCAGGTAGCTTCATAGTGCTGCGCTTAACCCCTTGCACACGAGGGAGGCCCCTATTTTACTTTTTAAAATTGAGGTTATGTTGGTTTACAACACTATATGATTCAGAGGCACAGGTTCACAGTTCTTTAGATGTATGTTTCAACATCACACACAACACCCCAATTTATTTTTAAATCAAGAAATACTGATTAAAACAAAAGAGTCACAAAATTGGTTAAACTATTAAACCAGAGCATTGGTTCTTCAATCAATGTGATTAAATGATCAGGTTTCGCAGTGGTTAATTGTATTTGATATGTCAAACACATAAAATAAAAATTTCTTGAGTTTTTTGGTCAAACATAATTGTGTGATTATTCATGAAAAAAAAGGCAACTGTCATGTTTCCTTCAGAAGCATTTCACGATTAAAGAAGGTGATTGTACTTGATTCCAAAGAGATTTCATGAATATATTTCAACATTCAAAACTTGAGTGATTCAAGAATAATTCCAATAAATTCTAGTAACAGTGTCTCCTTACTAGTTAAGAGTCACATCCTGTCGCAATGGTAAGTAGGGTTTAAAATTCCCTCAACAATCATCGTTAAAATGATATGATCCTTGACAATGTGCTTCTGACGAGTAGCTACATACTGGAGGTTTCCATGACTCCCTCCACAGGCTTCAGATGTTACCTGTGCTTCTGGCTATAAATCTGAGGTTCCCACAACCCCCTCCTCAGAGTCCATTAACTTGCTAGAACGGTTCACAGAACTCAGGGAACCCTGAGTTTACATACTAGATCACCAAAATATTAGAAAGGCTACTAAAGGGTACAAATCAACAGACAGATGTAGGGAAATAAAGGGCAAGGTCTCCAACAAAGGAGATTCTGTCCTTGTAGAATTTGTGGTTCAGCACATGGAAGCATTCCGGCTCCCCAAAGTGGAAGCTCTTTGAAGCCCTCCTTTTGGGGCTTCATTACACAGGCTTTGATTGATTAAGCATTGGCCTTGGCAATTGAATTCAAGTGAACGCTAGTCCTCCCCCCTCCCCAGAGGTTTGGGTGCAGTCCAGAAAGTTCCAACCCTCTAATCACCTGGTTGGTTCCCTAGGCAACCAGTCTTCATCCTTAGGCGCTTCCCCAAAAGTGCCCTCATTAACATAACAAGAGACACCTTCATCACTCTCAATACAAGAAATTCCAAGAAGATCAAATATGTATGAGAAACACATTTTGGCCATCTGACTATCCAAAATGTAGATTTCTTGTATTGATGAATCACAGTGTTCCAGGCTTGTATGTATATCAACCCTCACAGGTATGCTAGTCTCCAACTTGCTTCATTCAGTTCCTACATTTGGCTCCTGATGATGTTTGTTTCAGTTCTGAAAACTAGAATAGGAAATTGTAGTGGCAGGAAGGTGGCATAGGGCAAGTTCAGGATGGTTCTAGCGGGGGGGGGGGGGGCTAAAGGAAGGAGTCTTGGAGNGAGCCCTCGACCACTTTTACACTTTTTATTGTCAGAGGTGACCAGGTACATGGCAGGCATGGGTGCTGGGTGGGGCTGGGACTGGGGTGCCCCCCAGCCCCCTGGCACATCTCACCCTCTCGGCTGCTACTCTCGCTGCTGCTTCTTGGTCCTCTTGCTGTTCATTGGTCTTTCTGCTGCTTGTTGGTCTTGCTGCTTGCGTTGGTACTCTGGCTGCTGGCGTCCTCCTGACGCCACCCATATAAACCCATGTCCAAACTCAGGGGCACCCACTTGCGCATGCCCACCACAGGTGTCCATCATTATACCAGTGGCGGGAGGGTGGAAAGACCTGATAGTTCTCTGACCCTACAGAAATGCTAGTGTCAATGTAGTAATGTAGTATGATGAAGCATTACTTCCCAAAAGTTCATCTCACTTATGTACATGTATGCATATATATGAGTTGTAGTGTAAAATATATTTGTGATCTAAGAATATGAGAAGCCACTCCTCTGTAGGGTGGCACCCTTGCCTGCCATGTACATGATGCCACCTCTGTGAATAAAAGCATAAAAGCCACCAAGGGCTCCAAGACTCCTTCCTTTACCCCCGTCTGCTAGAACCATCCCGAACTTGCCCTCTGCCACCTTCCCACCACTACACCTCCAAAAAAGGGATGTTATATTGTGGGAAGTGCATTGAGTACAGGGGGCATGATTTCTATCTTAGCCCTGTTATGCACTTGTTATGAAACTGGAGCCCCACGGTGTGGGCTGTGGGGCAAAACTGGTGCTGGCCCGGCTTGATGACCTGCATTACACTGGCTAAGTTTGAACAACACCCCAGATGCCCTAGTGTGGGGCTCCTGCGCTTGGCATGAGAGTACTATCTGGGGGCAGAACAAGTGGCAGTAGGTGATGGGCATCTTATTGCCCACTACCAGCGGTACCTCTGGGACTCAGGCTGCAGGCAGAGGTCAGCAGTGATGGTGGGCAGCAGTGGTTCCCCTACTATGCTGCCCCAGGCCACGCAGCCCCTGATCCAGGGCTGCAGTGAGGAGCGTGGACCCCCCCAGGCCAGCTCCAGCCCCGTGGCTACCTCCAGCTGCAGGCAATAGAGAGGCCAATGGATTTGGTGCCTGGCTCATAGAATGGGCCAATCAGGTGCGAGTTATGAGCTGATCGGCGCTTTGGTCCAATCAGTCATAGGCTTGAAAACATCCAATCAGACTTGTAGGTGGGATGCAAGGCAGGGCAGGCACTATCTTGGGACTCTCAGGTTTGCTCCTCTGAGGGCTGCTCCTGACTCGGCTTCTGGCCTCCGAAATAGAGGCATCCAGCAGCTGACCTCTGAAAGAAGGAAGAGAAGCTGAAGAGCTTTGCAGAGGCCCGGGTGTAGGGTCAATGAAGCTTATCAAGTTTTCCTGCCCTCCCACCATTAGTGTCAACGGTAGACGCCTGCGGCTCTGCACACATACCTGATGGTGGGCATATCAGGTAGGTGTGAGCATGCACAAGTGGGCGCACCTGGGCTGAGACACTGGGCAGATAAGGGCAGTGTGACTGGGACGCCAGAAGCATAAGCAGTAGCGTAAGCATCAGGGGAAGCGGCAGTAGGGGAGCAGAGGCAGAAGAAGCAGGAGCAGCAGTAGAGGGCTCAGAGAGAGTGAAGATTCGCCGGGGCTAGGAGGCCTACCGGCCTCCTGGCTTCCCAGCCCTCCCCACTTGCCATGTACCTGGTCACTTCTGATGCAGGGAGATTAATAAAAGCCTGAAACAGTCACTAGAGGCTCCAGGACTCCTCCTTTACCCATCTGCCGGAATCATAGAGAACCTGCCCTATGTCTTCCTGCCCCTACACTGGGGAAGCTATCTTTTGGCCCTGCCTCCAACATTGCTTAGAGAAAGAGCTGTTTGTTGTTGGTGTGGGCCAACAACTCCCAAAGAGCTGTTGACGTGGTGTTTCTGACATCACGGCATCCTAGTGCTGGGTAGTGACCAGCACTACTGGCAAATGCCACTCAGCATGGTTGACAGGTGAATGACACCTTTGAGAGCTGTTAACCACCACTAATCATCTGGTACCGCGATCCAGTGCTGCTGCCTCCTTTGCTGTCTGATCCAGTGTCCGATGCTGCCCAGCCCTCAGGCTGTTGCTGCTGGTTGCTGTGGGGTCGTCTCAGTGGTCCCACCTGTGAGCGCCTCTAGCTGTGGTGTGTTGAATCCTGGCACACTGCTTGCCAGCGTGCCATGAGCTGCAGGCCCTTCTTGACAAGACAGCACCATCTTGGATGAGAGGCCTATTGTTTGGGATTTCTGTACATGGTGGACACTATCTGGGGTAAGCTAGCTGGTCACTTTGTGGCTTAGAAATTCTGTTTCCCCCATTTGTTAGATAAATCCTGTTTTTCTTGAAGCCTGAATGGCCTTGTGGTTGGTTGAGTGGGTGAAGAACCCACAGAGTGACCTGTGCTCTACCTGGCCACTGTCCTTTGATGCTATACCCCCCTCCCCATAGCTCTGTTTAAATGGTGGCCCAGAAAAAGTACCTAACCGCTCTCTTCTCTAGTGAAAGAGGGAGTTAAATTCGCCTCCTGTCCAGCTCTTATTGTAAAACAGTAGCAACCAACTGCTAGTTCATGCCTATTGAGCAGCACCAAAGTAGGAGGCACTGTTGTAGGCACTTTGTAAGCATGGAGTAAAGTCTCACCATAGTTCCATGATGTAGGTTACTCTATTATTATCTATTACAGGTGACCTGAAACTGAGACTCTTACCTGTTTCATTCTTTTTTTAAAAAGATTTATTTATGCTTACAAAAACTGGGTATAGGCCAGACGTGCGGGGTGGGGTGAGAAGATTCACCAGAGACAGAGTGGGGAACAGAAGAGGCAGATGGACTGGAATACATTGCTGAGGGGAGCAGCGGGTGAGGCAGGAGAGGTCTTCTGTGCCGTGTGGGTCCCCTCCCTGGCCAGAGGTGGGGTTGCTTCACAGTGTGGTGCTTAACCCCTTGTGCCACCAGGGAAACTCCCTGTCTCACTCCTGAAGCCATGCTTCCTACCAATGCTGCTGTTGGTGCATACAATAGGGGTGACACGTCTTTTCTGGCTCATTTTGAAGGAGAGATGTCAGTCTCTCTTGGCCACTCTGCTCAGTTATTTTCTAGTAACCTGGGGCCTAGTCGCCCTTCCTTGGTACGTTCACTTGGAGCACACAGACTGATGAGACATCTGCAGTATTAGGTTCAAGTTTCCTTGGGTCCTCCTGCATTTCCTCTTGTCTCATCTGGGGTGTAATTCTATGCATACCAGACAAACTCCCTTTGTCCTCTTTGGCAGCCTCTTCCATCAATTCACTCTCAACAGATGTCTCGCTATCTCTTCCTTCCCAATATTAGTTTAATATTCTTCATGTCCAAATGCTTTCTAGCATGACAGATAAGAAAGAAATTAGTAGCTTTCCCTCCACTATCTCTGGGCAATAGTCAATATTAAATTTCCCCTTTTTGGACTATGCCATTCAAAACAAAGCACAACACACTTTTCACCTCTTGGTGAGTCCTAAGAATACCTGATAGGAGCAGTGTGGAAACTGCTTGGTTTCCTGGCCCTCAACACCCCACCCCCTCTGCATAGTATGGCCTGTGGAGGCATATGACGCCAATCTACAAGCCCAGTGATCTATCCTGGGACCAATCATGGCTTGCAGCAATTTAAGGATCTCTAAAATCAACACTTGGGTGTAAGACAAGTCCTGCCATGACATGGTAGTCTGACGTCAATGCTCAATACAAGCCCCTATTATCTCTGTTCTAATTCTTCCTTTTGTTCCTGAGTTTCTGTTTGGGCCTTAAAGTCCTCTTTAACTGGGTGTCTGCTCTGGTCTTTCTAATCCTTTTCCTCGTCAGGAATTGTAATTCTCCACTGGTTGTGCTCTTGTAACCTTTGACTTTGTTCTTGATGCTGCCTGTCCAGCTGTATTTCTGAACACCAACTGCTTCTAGAAATCTCTGTACCTCATTTAGCACACCTATCAGGAGATCCCAAGTTCAATACCTTGAAATTTTCTCTCTCTGCTCTAACTTACCACTGTCTAGGCTGTGCTATATGAAAGGACATGGTCCCCATATAGGTTCTTACTTCTTTGACAGTGCTTTTTGCACTAGTGACTTGGTCAAAGTGTGTTCTCTGGACCAAGAGTACAGCAGCACCTGGGCACTTTTTAGAAATGCAGAAAGTCGGGCTCCTCCCTAAACCCAACAGAAGGAAGTCAACTTTTTTTTTTTTTTTTTTAAGAAAGAGCAGACTTTATTGCAGATTCCACATGCCATCCTCTTGTATTTTAAAAATATCTAGGGGTATCAGCTGACTTACTACCAATGGATCGAGTCAAGGAAAGAGAACTTAAGTGTTCATTGCTCATAGGATTGTTTACTCCACTGGAGATAAATCTCCAACAAGGGCAGGAAGTTCATGTCTTTTACATTTCTATATTTTCAGTGTTTGGCAGATGGTAAGTTTTCAATAAATATTTGCTGAAGGAATGAGCAAATGAAAAGATGATGTTTACAGAGTAGGCTTTCTAAGCCTCGTGTCAGATATGCATCTGTTTTATTTTTCTCACCTACTTTGCCGAAGTACCACTGAGAGCTTGTCTATATGACACTATGTTTGGAAGACTCTTGTTAGAAAGATTCATTCATCCATGCACTCATTCGCTTATCAAATATTAATTGAATATTATGTGCCAGACACTATTCTATAGCAGTGAAAGAAACAGAATCTCTGCTCCTGAGATGTTTACACAGGGGAGAAACATTCATCAAATAAAATTATATCAGATAGTGCTATTTCTCAAGGGAAGCAATAAAGTAAGGATTATGAGAGGATAGCATTGGGTCAGGAAGTGAAAGGGTGATCCATGTGGATATTCAGAGAGAGGGACAACCACGGGAACATGTATGGCATGTTTAAGGCAGAGCAAGGAGATTGGTGTGATTAGAGCAGAGTGGGAAAACCAGTAAGAATGATCGGGGACAGGATTGGGAGGAGGGGGCAAGGTGGCTAAATCACATAGGGTTTTGCATGTAGGCCTGGACTTTGGCTTTTACTAAGGAAAGTTGGGAGACAGAGGAGAATATTTATTGAGGAATGTGATCTAGATGAAATTTTGAGGAAGTCATTCCAGTTGCTGTATAGACTAAAAAATCAAAATCAGCTGGCAACTACAAAGCAGAGACAATCTGCAGGTGGAGAGGAGGGAGCAGGATCAAAATAGGGGTGGGTAGAGCCCAAGGGGCTATGGTGATGGTACACAGTGAGTTGGTGGTGGGAATTTCACCAGGACTATACATGAGAAGAGAAAACAAATGATGTAAAAAATAAATAAAACTTTAAAAAATGGACTTTAAGAGATTAAGGGCAGAAGGAGACCAGCGGGGAGGCTATTGCAGTGGGCCAGGAGAGGTGGCAGTGGCCTGCATCCAAGGTGGCAGGGACTGAAGTGGATCAACCTAGTCAGATTCTGCTGCTGTTTTGAAGAAATGGCTAATATGCTCTGCAGATGTCTTGGGTATGCCAGGTGGAGGAAAAGGAGAGCGAGGGATGCCTCCAAGGTTTTTGACCTCAGCAATTTAGAAGGATGGAGTAGCCATCAACATAAATGGGCAAGAAGAGAAAATCAGAAATTGTGTTTGAATGTGTTACATTTAAAACGCCTGTTAGATTTCCAAGAGGGATTATGAAGTAGACAGTTGGATAGATGCATCTGAACTTGAGTCTGAACCTCAGATGCAAAATTTGGAATCTTCAATGGCTCTGTGGTCAGATGTGTGTACCTTGGGAAGAATACTGAGAAGAGAAATTCTCCAAGATCTGAATTCTGGGGGCACTCCAATGGCTAGTGGTGGAGAATAAGAGGAAAGATCAAAGGGCACTGAGTGAGAGCAATCAATGAGGTAGTGAGAGAACGGTGTTGTGGAAGTCATGGGGAGAAAGTATTTTAAAGAGGAGGAAGGGTTAAGATGTTTGCTAGGATGCTGATGAAATGTGAAAGAGATGAGGACTGAGAATTGACCATTTGATTTGGCAACATGCAGTTTCCTTTGTAACCTTGAGAGGAGCTATTTGAATGGAATAATATGGACAAAAGCCTGATTGGACGTTGGGCGTGGTTCAAGAGAGAAGCAGTGAAGAATTAGAAGCAGTGACTATAGACAGCTCTTTCAAGGAATGTTACTGTAACAGGGAGATGAGAAATAGGACAGAAGCTGGAGGGAGATAAGGGGTGAATAGAGGACTTCATTTTAAAAACAGTAGCTATGGCAGCATGTAGAAAGGAAGACATTATTGAGGTGAGGATTTCTGCAGCTCTATTCTTAAAGCCGGTGAGAGAAGTTGAGATTAAGGGCACTAGTAGCCCTCACAAGTGAGGAAGCTAGGATTAGAATCAGCCTTCCCCTTAACTCCTTACCCCCCCCCCCTTTTTTTTTAGCTTCTCACTCTCCATCACCTTGCTTCAGTGCTGTGCAGACAATACCTATTAGGCATCTCCAGGCAATTGGTACTACAGTCTCCATCACCTATACTGGTAACTGTATATCTTGGGATTCAGGCCACCATTTCTACTTGCCTTTGACTAGGGGAAAATGTAATCCTATGAAACAAGACTTCAGATTACCTTCTGATTCCCTAAAATCCCTCCCTTTCCCCTTCTGACTTTGTCACTTTAGAAAAAAAATGGGATGGGGATGTCTCCGTAAGAGAGGTCAATCAATGTCTGCTGGGTCTTACATGTAACAGTGGCCTAATGAGAGAGGATACCATTTCTCTCCCTTACTTTGTCCCTTTCTCATCCTTTACAGACCTCTAATGTTGTCCTTGCTGGTTGTTATAGCAATCCAAGAAGCAATAGTCATTTCTGTAGGTGCTTTTTCACCTGCCCAGAGAAAGATGCAAGGATCTTGGCTGATGGGAATAGAGGGTGGAAAGCAGGGGGATGTCAGAACCACCCTGTTGCAACTGTGCTTCTATGTGGGGTTGGAGAATAGCAGAGCAGGTCCCCTTAACACAGGCAAGTCTTTTTCCTATATTTCCTCATCTAGCCACAAGGCAGCCTGATTTGGATGTGTTCCTGTGATCCATTTGAGGCATGTGGGTTGTCGAACCCCAGAGATGTGAGCTGATCCAGAGCAGGAGGGGACAATGAAGAGAGACTGAAGAAAGTACCCGCCAAGTCCAGTCAGGTGACACTGTTTGAATATTTTTAGACTGTTTGGAAAGATAATTTTCTGAGCCAAGGTGGAATGAGAAATGGAAGAAGATGGGGTGACTAGGAGAAAGAAGATAAAAGTGAGAAGGAAGGAGAAATGAAAATCTGCTGGAGTGTTAGAGGGAACCCGTAAGTGAAAACCGAGGCTGGTCCTGCTTTCTCTTCACCCTGTGACCCCTTTAGTCATAAGTGCTGGCTGTAACAAAATATCGTTTCTGCCCTTCCCCCACAACTTGCACTTCAAAGTGAAATTTATGACTTTGACTGTTGACATCAGCACGAGAAAAAGCAGAAGTACTATTTTTTTTTGCTCTAAATCTAAGCTACTCCTCTCGTCCTCTTCCTAGGTGTGCACGGCTATGACCAATATAGTCCTCGCCATCTGTTCCTAAGAACCACCTTGGCCAGCCTCCAGTAAAGATGCCATAAATTAGAGAGCTTGCATAGTACAGTTGGACACTGTATCATGTTATTTATTTCTTAATCCAATCCTCTGCCTTGAGATGATGGAAATGGGAATTAGTTGGAGTCTAATCTCCCCAGGGATATTTTCTTTCCAGGCAAGCCTGGTCTGTCGCCTATAGAAAACAGGATGAAATCCAATCTTTGGATGAGGTGATGGGAAAGGAAAAGAAAAGAGAGGCCAACAGGACTGGGAGAGGCCCAGAGGACACAAATGGCCCTATAAAGCTGCTAAATAAATCTTTTTTGGGAATAATTATTTGGAGGAGAGTCTTTCCGTTGATAGTTGATGTAACCATTCCAATCAAATGTTTGGGTGGTTTCAGTTATTACCATGGGCCCATCTGGGGGAAGGGAGATATTGAAGGCCAAAAAAAAAATTAACAATACCATGACAAATCTCTATCTTCTCTGTATTCTTTCATTTCATTTATATCCTATTAACTGCAACACAATTGAATATAAGCAGGGCATGATTTCTATGCTCAGAATTAGAGTTCCATTGATCTTTGAGAGAAACACCACTTTTTGTACTCAGTTATTCACTAATTTCTTTTACTTAAAAAGGCAAATGTACAGAAAAATTACAGGCAAAGTCTAGTCTGTAAAGATCTTCAATTTGTTCTTTTAAATTCAACTCCTTAACTAGAGATAATTGTACATTCCCATAGTTGTAAGATGATAGACAGATCCCACATATGCTCTACTCAACGATGTTTACCTTTGCTCAAAACCTCTTTGAGGATGATTGACATACATATTTAATATATACAACTGGTTGAGCTTGGAAATAAGTTTATACACACCATGATCAATATCACAGACATATCCATGCTTCCCAAAGTTTGGGTAAATAATCTCACTGTATTTACCTGTGAGAAGAACATAAGGTCTATCCTTTTAGCAAAATTATAAACTACATTCTTTTTAAAATTAGATTTATTATATTTTTAGTATAATAATGTATAAAAATATATAACAATAATGTATATTTTATACATTATTTTTAGTCCCCAGGGAGTTCCCACCACCATTCCACCCATGCACCATCACCTCAGTCCCTTGTGCTCTTTCCGCCCTCATCCCAGTCTCTTCCCCACCCTCCCCCTGAATGATCCCTTTGGTTTATCTTTGACCTTTTGTTCTTGTGTTTTTTGTTTGTTTGTGTGTTTGCTTATTTGTTTGTTTTTGGCTGTAATTGCTCATTTCCTAGAGCTCTCATTATTTTTTTTTTTACATTCCTCCTGAAAGTGAAGCCATCCGATATTTTTCTCTTGCCTTCTGACTTGTTTCACTGAGTCTAATTCCTTCTAGCTCCATCCTTGTTCCTATAAATGACTCTAGTTTATCATTTTTGATTGCTGAATAGTATTCCATTGTGTATATATACCACATTGTCTTGATCCAGTCCTCTACTTTTAAGCATTTGGGTTGTTTCCAGGTCTTACCAATTGTAAATAGTGCTACAATAAACATGGGGGTACAGATATTCTTTTGGATTGGTGTTTTTGTGTCTTTGGGTAGATCCCTAGGAGTGGAATTGCTGGGTCATATGGTAACTCTATTTTTAGTAGATTGAGGAACCTCCATACGGCCTTCCATAGTGGTTGGACTAACTTGTATTCCCACCAGCAGTGTAGTAGAGTTCCTTTTTCTCCACATCCTTGCCAACATTTATTGTTGTTGGTTTTTTTTGGTATGTGCCATTCTTACTGGTATAAGGTGATATCTCATTGTGATTTTAATTTCCATTTCCCTGATTATGAGGGATGTTGAGCATTTTCTCATGTGCCTGTTTGCCATGTGTATGTCCTCTTTGGAGAAGTGTCTTTTAAATTCTTCTGCCCATTTTTTGATTGGGTTATTTACTTTGTTTTTCTTGTGTCTTATGAGTTCTTTGTATATCTTTGTGATCAGAACCTTGTCCGATGTGTGAAGAGCAAAGATTTTTCCCCAGTCAGTGTAGTGTCTCTTTGACAAAATACATTCATAACTACAGACACTATGCTGTACTATTAGATTCTATGAAAATTGATTCTTAACACTTTACTGCCCTCCCCTCCACTCTTCATGATAAAGTTCATATAACATGATGCTGTACAACCTCTGAAGAATGAGGAAATGCCATAGGGTATAGACTGCTGGTGCTGGCTCATTGCAAAGGGGTAAAACAAACATCCATCTGAGTCTCGTGCCATCACAGTGGTTCATTATTCACTTGCCTTGATGATGAATTGTACTGTCCTCTACATATAGCCCCTGTAAACTATTCTAAGCCAGAATAAAGGAGTGCGGTCTATAATTGCGCTGTGGACTAATAGTACATCATGATCTGTAAGGGTCACATGCATGTCATGCTGTGTATACCTTACAGGGAAAGGAGGGCACCTGGAGATGAAATCTGGATGAAAGAACAGAGTGAGGGTTGATGAAGAAGAGGTGGAAGAAGGCATCAAGAAATCTCCCTGAAGTACAAAAGGTAGTACCAAGTGGGGGAGCTCTTGAAAGAGGGTGGGAATGCATGGAGAGAAATTAGGAATCTGAGTATAAAACATACATTTTGGGAAACCCCTGGAATAGATGCAATCAGCATGCTCTGGGCCAACCCAAGGGCAAAATGAAAACTGCTGTCTCTTACTTCTTTTCTGTTTCCTTAGAAACCAACCCATCAATATCTAGAGAACCCCATCCAAGAGGGATATGCTCTGAAGATATTCAATCCCCAAGTGTTTTGAAAGCAGATGATAGCTATGCCCAATGAGTCCTTGAAAGAATGAAATTGCTCTCTGATTTGAATCTGCAAGTTAAAAAGTCAACTCATCTCTAATGGCAGGGGGCATAACCAAGCACTCAATTGAAATACAGTTGGCGCTCATGTTCATGATTTCTGCCCATGAACTAACCTCAACTAGCTTCAAGTGGAAAAGCTGTACAATGTAGTTGCATGTGTGCTGATGTTGCATGTGTGCTGAACATGTACAGATATTTTTCCCTTGTCATTACTCCTTAAACAATGCAGAATAACAGCTGTTTACATAGCACTTACATTGCATTAGGTATTATAGTCCTCTAGAGATGGTTTAAAGTGCACAAGAGGATATGTGCAGGGGCAGGTATGGTACCATTTTGTGTAAGGGACTTGAGCATTCCTGGATACTGGTATCCAAGAGAGGTTCTAGAGCCAGTTCCCTTCAGCACCCTGAGAACACTGAGGGATGATTGTATTGTGCTCATGAGGCAAAAATACTGGGCTCAAGCCCTGGGTGGCTCATTTGCTTCTTGACTCCCAGCCCCAAACAGTAGCGACTACCATTGTCACATTTGTCCTCTAAACCTGATACAGGGCAGCAAGGGGGCACTGAGACTGGCCAAGGACACTACCCAAATAGTTCACCAGTCACTGACTTTTTCACCTGCACACACAATTGCAAGACTACACAGGCTCAGAGAACAACAGCAAAGGGATTCATTTAACAAACCAGGGAAAAACAGAGCTACTGAGGCTAAAAATGACTGTTTACCTCACCCAATGCTATGTTCAGTGTTTTTCAGTCCTAAACAAAAGCAGTTAAAAGGGCATCTTCCTGCCACTGAGGATGCAGAGCTCCTCTCCCAAACAATAGGCCACATGTCCAAGATGGCACCTTCCTGCCACTGTGGACACACAGCAGCCAGACTATAGGCCAGATTCTAATTCACAAAGACAGCAGAAGATACAACAGAAGATGCTCCTGGAGCTGCCGTGATGCCTCAGCCAGACAAGTGACTCTCAAAACAGCAGCTGCAGCAGCTGAACGGGCCCCAACAAATGGCCACACTCACGTAGCTCATAGAGGTGCCTGCTGTAGGTAGGTCTTCGCCTTCTCCTCCAGGCTGAAACCACAGCAAAACTGGGAGCAGTTTCAGTCACTCAGCTAATTGCAAGGCCTCCACCTTCAGAGGCCCGCAACAGCCTTCTGGAAGATCTGTGCTGTGGAGGCCAAAATCGGCTGACCGAAAATGCTGAAATCCCGAAAACTAAATCATGAAGACTCCCGCACCTGCTTTCTGCAATCACTTTTATCACTTATCCATTGCTCTACCCCAGCCTGGAGCTGTCTAACCTCACCAGCAATCCCCTCAGGGGGCACCACCTGTAACAGTTACACCTGTAACAATGACTTCAGCCACTGGTTACAGACCTAGTTAGTCACTGTGCAAGAGCAAACCACAGGTCCTATGAGACTGGGGACAAGAGGCATGGTGGTGTGGGAGTTAGCTGCTTAGACTGCATTTAGACCATCTGACTTAACTTGTCCTTTCACTGCTTACCAGTGGGAACTGAAGCAAATTACTTCTCTCTGCTTTGGTTTCCCCCCAGGGTTGAGATAATTTAGCAGATAACAACTCAGTAAATAATAGCTGTTATTATTTTTATTATCCTTAATAAACACTGCTTTTCTAAGGTGTAGATTGAGCTCTAAGTGTGAACTTAGAAGATGATTTCCACTGCCATGCTTCCCCTCAGAATTCTTGGAACAGATGCCGGTTCCCCTGGCCCTGGACACTCTTTAACCCACTCCAAGAGAGGGTGTTACTAGTAACACTCCTCAGTCATCTCAAGTCAGAGGAAATCTACTTTCCTCAATCTGACTGCACTGTTACAACAAGGAATCAAAGTTCTTTGTCTCTCTCTGTCTCCCACCCCCACCGGCAGGGCAGAGAGCTTTAGCTCCACCTATAACAAGGAGGAGATCTTGCCACTACTTGTATTAGAGTATGGGGTTAGGGTAGGGAACTTACCTAGAGCTAGAATGGATGCAGCAACAACTTTGAGAATCCTCCAGGGGTTCCCTGCTAGCTTTCCAAAACTGCTTTCAGCATATTGATTTCTGACAGTGTTGCGCTTCAGGAAAAGAGCAACTACAAACTGCCAGCTTGCCCACATCTCAAAATCAATCGCACATGTACCAGATGCTTGGTTTTCTTCCTTCCTTTCCTTCTTCGTCCTCTGCAGGAAAGTGTGTGGTTTCTAATGACACCCCCGTTAAATTATGTTGGGACAGTATGTCGGGTCCACCCCAGGCTGCAGAGGTGAAAAGGTATTCAACAGAAAATCAGCACACTTGCCCCACTTGGGGGTCGATTTGATTTCTGCCTTAACATTAAAAGATGAATACTTGACTTGGAATTAAAAAGGGGGGAAATCCTTAAAGCAGTTACAGAGGAACTTACTTGCCAGATGGAGTTGCTTGCTGATTTCCATATATATTACCTTGGTTCTCCTGACCAGTCTGTAAGTGTATACTGTGAGGAATGTATCACATATGGAGAAAAAAGCTCTAAGAGGTGAAGCCACCCCCCTGCAGTTGCAAAAGCTCATCAGTGGCAAGGAATTGGCTCTCTGATTTCAGATCCAATTTGTTCATTTACTTTGTTACTCAAATATTGATTCATGAAATGATGTTGATACTTTTATGTTCATCTTAGCATGTGAGACTTAAAACCATTTCTTGCAATATTTGATTGCTGGCAAAAATGAGATGTGCATTTATACATTGTAGTACTTGAAACAATGTTACCTTTAAGTTTTAACTACCTGTTTGTAACATAATACCTGGCATAGTGGCCCTGAATACTGCTTATTAGAACTAACAGTAACAAAGGATGGGAGAAACCACAGCCAGTGGAAATGAACCTCTGGCAAAGATGCTGGGTCTTCCATGCACCTGTGATTAGCTCAGCCTGGAATGAATCAGTTTATGTCTATTCAATGGAGCAATCTCTTCATTACTGCATCATGGTATAGATAGAAAAGAAACAAATGAGCTAGACATCCAAGATTCCAAGTTATAGCCTGAATTTAAGACTAGTTCTTTTGCAATTTTCAAGGACTATTTAAGCTAGAAGGGAATTTAGAAGCGAGTGACTGAAATAATTTTGGATTCCAAAAGAGAAAGCTGAGGCCCAAAGAAAAGGATCCAGTTGCCCAAGCTAGCTAAATGCAACCCAGGTGTCCTGGCTGCCGGTCCCCCCTCCCTCCAGGCTGTGTCAGGGATGGAGGGAGCAGCCCAAGTCCTGAAGAGTTCCCTGCCTTGCCCAGTATACCACAGCAAGATTTTGGCTCTACCTTGTGCTGTGACATTTAATCACAGACCTTTCTTAGAACCCCTGGAAAAAAGACAACTGCCTGACTGCTTCATGATTTAAATAGCCAAATAATGCCAAATTGAATTTCCGATGATAGAGTAAGTGGTAGCTTAGGACTACAAGCCAAAAAAACATCTCTCCACGGATAGTCGATTAATGGAATTAAGGAAAGACTTAAATTTGGAAGCTTATGCAGTAATTTGTTAGCCTGGAACATTTTCTTCAACTGGGCTTGGGCTTTCTAGATTATGAAAGGAAAAAAAATCTAATGTCCGTTTCTGTTCAGAGTTGATTGTGCAGTACCTGCAGTTTTTTTTTTTTAGTATGTACCTGATATATGTACTTTTATGTGGTTTCCCTTGTCAAAGCATGACTTTCCTGATATTAAGATTTAATGATGGCAATCACCTTTAGAATTTATATATCAGCAAGGTGGCAAAGAGACTGTATAATCTTATTTGTCCTGGACAAGTTCACATGAAGCAGGGAGAAATTGGAATTTTACCTTACTTCCCAAGGTGAAGGAAACTAAGGATGAAGTTGGTTAGCAGCAAATCAAGGACCTGAGGTTAGAACCTGAACGTTGTTTTTTTTTTTTCTCCTAACAGTGTTTTGTTTTTTCCACTGCTGGTGAGATTTCTTATCAACCTGTATAGTGGGGGAACAGGTGAAAATTGCCGCTAGAGGGACCAAGTGGTTTGGAAGTTAGGGAGCCAAACAAGGAGCAAACGCTCAAACTAAAATTCTCTACGCAGAAGGGAACCATATGGGATGGTTAGCGTGATGTCTGGAGACTACAGGAGACTTAGAATTAAAGTCCAAAGGCAAAGTTCAAGGTTATAGTGAGGAAACTTGAAATAAAGTCAGGAAATAGAACTCAGGGATTGTGATTCTCTACCTGTCACATTGTGAGAGCTCAAGTTATTTTCACCTCATGCTGGAGAGACAGTTAACAGCAAGAGAGTAAAACTGTTTTTTCCTAAAGCCATTCAAAATTCTTATATGGGTTCTACTAAGAAGAGAAGAACCAGCATATACTAAATGAACTTCAAAAATCTAGACATTTAGAATTGCAACAAAAATAGAGAAAGTGGCTGAACACAAGACACTCAGGAGAGCTTGGGGTAGAGGGATGGCGAAGGTGGGAAAGTAGCTGTGTCCAGTTTGTATGTTGGGGGATCATCTATGGCATTCTGGCCTCAGCTCTGTTAGGGAGCATAGGGGAACAGGAGAACTTTAAACCTTCCTAAAGCAGGGTTGCAACAAAAATCTCTCCCTTCCTCCAAATATTAATCATGCTATTTGAAATCTTTCTGGAGCTCCTGGAATTCAGTTTTTATAAATTATATATTTTATATCATTGTTCATTTTTGTACAATATTTGCTTTCTCCTCTCAGGTGTTGTCCCCATAAAATTGCCACCACCAATTCACCAGTGAACCATCACCATAGTCCTTTGTGCTTTTCCCTCTATTGTTTTGATCCCTCTTCCTCCCCCTCCCCTACAGAATGTCTCTGATTTATAGTTGCCAATTGATTTTGTGGTTTTTTATTTATTATTTTTTACTGATCCCTTACTTGGTTCCCTTATATTCCTCCTATAAGTGAAATCATCCTATATTTTTTTCCTTCTGACTTATTTCACTGAGCTTAATAATCCCTTCCAGCTCCATCCAAGTTGCTGTGAATGGCATGAGTTTATCTTTTTTGATTGCTGAATAGTATTCCACTGTGTATATATACCACAGCTTCTTGACCAGTTTTCTGGTTTTGGACATTTGGGCTGTTTCCATGTCTTTTTAAAAAATATTTATTTTTGCATACAAGAGCTGGGGTACAGGCTAGAGGTGTGGGGAGTGAGGATTCACAGAGACAGTGGGGAGCAGAACAGGCAGATACACTGAGATACCCTGCTGAGGGGAGCAGTGGGCAAGACAGGAGAGGTCTCCAGTGCCATGTGGGTCACCTCCCTGGCCAGGGATTGAACTCGTGCTGCAGTGGCTATGGATAACTTCATAGTGCTGTGACTTAACCCTTTGTGCCACCAGGGAGGCCTCTGTTTCCATATCTTACCTATTGTAAATAGTGCTGCAATAAACATAGGGGAGCAGGTATCCTTCTGAATTAATGTTTTTGTGTCCTTTGGGTAGATTCCTAGGAGTGGAATTGCTGGGTCAAATGGTAACTCCATTTTTAGTAGTTTGAAGATCCTCCACACAGCTTTCCTTAGAGATTGGACCAGTTTGCATCCCCACTGGTAGTGTAGGAGGGTTCCTTTTTCTCCACATCCTCACCAACATTTGTTGTTGCTAGTTTATTATTTTTAAAAAGATTTATTTATGCATACAGGAGCTGGGGTGCCAGCCAGAGGTGCAGGGGGTGAGAGGATTCATCAAAGACAGAGTGGGGAGCAGAACAGGCAGATCTGCTGAAACACACTGCTGAGGGGAACAGAGGGCAAGACAGGAAAGGTCTACTGTACAACTAGGTCAGCTCCCTGGCTGGGGATGTCACTTGTGCTGCAGTGACTGTGAGTTAACCCCTGTGGCACCAGGGGGGCCCCAATAGTTTTTTTAATATGTGTCATTCTCACTGGTATAAGGTGGTATCTCATTATGGTTTTGATTTGCATTTCCCTGATTATAAGTGACGCTGAACATTTTCATGTGCCTGTTAGCTATTTGAATTTTCTCTTTGTAGAGGTTTCTTTTTAGTTCTTCTGCCCATTTTTCACTGAATTTTTTACTTTGTTTTTATTGAGTCATGTGAATTCTTTGTAGATCTTTGTGATAGTCCCTTATCATTTGTATAGAGTGCAAAATTTTCTCCTAATCAGTCGGGTGTCTCTTTGTTTTGGTTAATATCTTTTTTGCTGTCAGAAGCTTTTTAGTTTGATGTAATCCCAGCTGTTTATCTTTTCCTTCACTTTCTTTGCTTGGAGGATGAGTCTTTAATGATATTACTGAGGTGTATATCATGTAGTGTTTTGCTTATATTTTCTTCTACACATTTTATGGTTTGAGGTCCTATGTTCAATTATTTTATTCATTTTGAGTTGTTTGTTGTGCTTTATCTGGGGTAGTAATCTAGTTTCCTTTTTTTTGCATGTGACAGTCCAGTTTCTCCAGCAGCATTTATCGAATAAACTGTCCTTGTTTCATTGCATATTCTTTGCTCCTTTGTCAAAGATTAGTTGTCCATATATACGTGGCTTTATTTCTGGGTTTTCTATTTGTGTAATTCAGAGTTTTTTTCAGCATATACCTTTCTCTGACTTTGGGAGCTGGTTTCTGCGGCTTCTCATATTGTATGAGGTTAATGTATTCTAAGTGTCTTGAACAATTCAGTAGAACTACAACGTGGGGGGGTCCATTGTTAATATCAGCTGTGGGAGCATGGATGGAACTATAGCGATAGGGCAGAGGAGGGCTTTCCAGTATCTGCAGCTCTCAACTCAGCAATTAAATCCCTGAGACCTGGTAGGACCCATGTCTTAATGGTTTAGCATCTTGCACACCCTTTGTATTCATTTCCGACCTATGAAGTGATCTGATGAACCTCCCAGACAGAATGATGTGCAAAATAAGGCAGACACAATTGAGTACATGCTATATAATTCCACTGATATGGCATTCAAGAAAACACAAAACTAATCTATGTTGATGGAAATCAGAACAGTGGTTACCTCTGGGGGTGGGGATTGACTGCATGGGGTGGGCACAAAGATCTGGGTGGTGATTAAGAAGTATATCCATCCGTTGAACGTCATATACTTAAGACTAATAATGCATCTTAGGGTTGCTTGTTAGTGTTTGCTAGTTCTACAAATGTAGAACATTATGTACCATCTGGTGCATAAAAAGTGCTCAATAAATGTCACCCGTTATTGTTACCCTGTTCCGTTCCACATCTGTGAGTGCATATGCAGGCATGCATGTGTGCATACACACTCAAATAAAGTGCCCTCCCCCATATCTTCATAAACAATCTTACTTACCCATCCTTCAGAGTCCACATGAAACTTCACTCTCCCCAACACCCACCCCCAGCTCCCAGAACGCTCTACTCTCTCCCTCCTTTTGAACTCATACAGCATTTATTGCCCGTAGTACTCATTTTTATTCTGAATCACATACAGCTTTCCATTGTTAAGAAAAAGGAACATTTAAAAGGAAATGATTTCTTTGTGGACAGTCAGATCAAGAGTCTGCTTGTTTTTCCAGTGACGTGATGGGCTGATAGGCGAACTTGTATATGGGTTCAGGTCACTCGCTTTGGGGTTGGCAGATCTAGGATGAAATTTCAGCTTTGGTTCTTAGTAGGACTTGAGCCTCCATTGTCTTGTCTGTAAAATGAGGGTCACAGCTATAATATCTATCATCATGTCAGGGTATAGCATGAGGCTTAAATGAGATACTGTATGGAGAGCAGTGGACCACCTAATAGTGTCTGATCAGTCTCAACTCAATTTTCCTGCTGTCATGACCAGATCCATAGTAGTTTTGAAGCTTGGTTTAAAAGTAAAAATCATAAGGCCCTCATTCCAGACCTCATTGTGTCAGTCTGCAGAGGATCCCAAGCTTTAATACTTTAAGAAACTGCCCATTTGATGGGTGATTTGGTGGTAGGAGAACTACAGTGACCACACTGATGGGAGAAATCTTAGACTGTCAAAACATTAATAAGGATGTAAAACAATGGTACTTCATAAATAAAAAAATTATATATAAAATTTATTTATAATATTTATTATATAACTATATAATATATCATGTATATTATATAATATATTATATATAATCATTATAATATTTATATATAATTTATAATATTTATAATTTATAATATTTATAAAAATTTATATATAAATTATATATATATAAAATTATATATAATTTTATATATACATATAAATTTTTTTATTTATATATTTATATATCTCTTTATTTATATATATATATATATATAAAACCCTACTCATTTCTACAGTCTACATTCTAAAGTGTAGCCAGAGCTGACAACCACTGGGCTAGGCCCATTCACATTTCCAATCAAACACCACCACTTCCTCCATGAAGATGTTCCTGGCAATGCTAGCTCCATCTTTGTACTCTTTCTTAAGGTCTTTAAAATGTTGACATATAACTCTGAAGTGTACAGCTCTGTGAATGTTTACATATGTAGACACCCAGGTAACACCACCTAGATTAAGATACAGATTATTGCTTTGCCAGCACTTCAGAAAGCTTCCCCCTTCTCCTTTCCTGTCAGTATCACCTAAGGGTAACTGCCATGCTGACTTTTGTCCTTGTAGATGTGGTTTGCCTGGTGTTGAACTATCCGTGAATTCTTCTTGCCCTCCTTGCTTGTGCAGCTCACTTTATACATGCAAGATTTGCTTTGCTCTAACAGTTCTTATCTGCTTGACTGTCATATATACTTCCCTCACCTACTGTTATCCAAACTTCCTTGTTTGTGAGTCTTTTCTCCCTAACTGGAATTCAAGCTTCTTGAAGGCAGAAACTGTGTACATGTCTAGCATATTTCTGTGCACATAATAGAAGCTCAGTAAATATGGAATGAATGCTGGTTTAGAATGAGTGGGGGGGTGCAGAATAGCAATAAGTGGATAATCAGATCAAGACAAAGGCTTCTCTTTTCCCTCCATATAGCATGTGGTTTATTTTTACTAATAACCCTACATATAATATTGGGATTGTGCATTGTTTTTTGTTTGTGGGTGATCATGCATGCATTTGACTTTCAGGTTAGATTGTGGGTGGAGGGACAGGAGTGGATTCTAAGAATATAAAGTGCAGGAGGAGAAAAGGTCAGATGGCCATGTCAAGGAGAAAGAACTTACTTTGGCTCGTACTGTTTAACCCCACATTCTAGGGCTCTGTCACTAACTTGGGTGATCTCAGGCAACTCACATTACCTTTCTAAGCCTTTGTCCCAGTACAAGAGAGCAATAATTTCTGAAACTTTGCACTCTGCAGGAGGTCAGCTGAGCTTATAGCTAGGAAGGTAATTTGGATAGCAGACTTAAGAGTATTGGATCAGTAGGCAGAGGTGACTCAGACCACCAAGCCAGGTAAATCTGTCTTCTGCTTAAAGGTTTAAACATGCCTTGGATGAAAAGGCGGGAAGTCTGAATTCCTAGAATCAAAGAATACTAGAGCCAGCAGGTATCTTAGTAACCATTCTAGTTCAACCCCCTCACTTACCTGACTGCACTGAAACCTGGAGAGATGATTTTTCTCGAAGGTCTCGCTGAACGGAACCAATGGAACCTGAATTCCAGGTTCCCTTTCACAGTCACCTACAAGACTCTACTTAAAAAGCAAAGTTCATTTACTCTGATTACTATTTGGTGACAAGAAGGCTCACGCTTGGGGCCCAGCAAGTAAAAGATCAGGACATTTGTTTGAAGCTTTTTCAGTTTCTAAAATTTGACATGCTGTTTTAGCTCAATTATTGCTTGTTACCTACAGGGACAACAATCACCTAGTATTTGTCTCAAGTCCTTACAATTGCTACTCTGCAAGGTTCTGGGTAGGGGGATTAGAAAAGATTAGGGCCCATCCCCTACTGTCAAAGATCTGAGTGTGGGAGACAGGACTAACAATGAGAGAACAATGGAAGGCAGTATGTGATTCAGAATAAAATGAGTATTGCAGGCAATAGATGCTATACAAGTTCAGAAGAGAGAGTGAGTTCTGGGAGCTGGGGGTGGGTGTTGGGGAGAGTGAAATTTCACATGGGCTTTGAAGGATGGGTAAGATTGTTTATGCAGATGTGGAGGAGGGCACTGTCTGAGTGTGTATGCATGCACGTGTGCACGCACATGCACACACAATTGCAGAACAGGGTAACGATAATGGGTGGCATTTATTGAGCACTTTCTATGCACCAGATGCTACATAATGTTCTTCATGATTCAGTTCATTTAAATGTGCATAACCCTAGGATTAGGAAATTTATCATCGGTAACCCTTTAATTGGTAGATGGAAATGGAAACAGAGAAGTTGAAGAAATTTTCCAAGACAAGGTGACACAGCAAGTAAAAGGCATAAGCAGAATTAGAAACCCGGTCTTCAAAACACTTAGCTGTTCTACCTATGAAAAAGAGAGGAATTTGTGGCTCTGGTGGGGAATTTGGCTTGGTTACAGTTATTAAAGCTGGTCAGTTTGCAAACACAAGGGCCCATGAGACCAAATTCCCAACTGAAGTTCACTTTGGAAATTGGAGGAATTAATGAAGCCACTTAATGAGTGCTATAACCTCATTCTTACTTCCTTGATGATAGGAACTTGATGTCTCCAGATGCTGCATGCCATTGCCAGGAAATCCGCAGCCTGTCTGAATGTTCTGGTGGTTATGTTGCAAAGGATTTAACAAAACACCTAAGGAGAAAGAACCCCTGAGCCTCTGAATCAATTCGTGCTTCTTGTTGTTCTTTATTAATTAGCACTTGAAGAGCATCAGGCCAGATGGTAGATGCTGTACAAAGCTTGGAATTAGATAAGGTTACCTGGTTATATTTGTCTGGAAAACCAGAACTGGAGAAGGTGGGAGGACCGTGGCCCCGGTAATATGGTAGATTGTGTTTTTTGTTTAAGTCTGGCTGGCAGCCAACACCCGAAAGTGTTTCCTAGGCAAGGTGCCTGTGTTTTTTGGATATTCTCCTAACTCATTCTGAGTCTTCAACACATTTTAAACCCACATGAGGTAGATTCTGAGAACGTCCTTTTCCTGTTTCCTCGTCCCAGGAACAGCAAATGACAGGCTAGGGGTAGAAAACAGCAGGATCAGGGACTGGGTTTGCAGCGGCAGCCCAGATACCATGCTTGGGCCCCTCCCACACCCACTGAGTCCAGACTGGCCTTTCTGAGGCTGGCCTCGAGGCCAGAAGCAGGTTGGGAAGCAGCTGTTCCCTGGCAGGGAGGGGGCGGGAAAGACAGCAGGGGAAGCTTCTCCTCTGGCTAGTGGGAGATTGAAGGCGTGGCGGGAGAAAGGGAGAAGGAGGGCCGGGAGAGGGCGTGTCATGAGTGGGCTGTGTGGCCTGAGGTAAAGAGAAAAATAAGGGACCAGAGCTGGAAGGGGAAAGAGCTGGAAAAGACTCCTCCGTCTGTCCCTCCAAGGCACTGAAGTGGGGAGTGGCCCCGTGCCTAGAAAGGTGAGAGAAGACGCCATCCTGGTCCCGCGCGAGTCTACTGATTAGGGGCAGAAAAGGGGAGACGCTAAGAGGAGAAGGTCATACTCAGGAAAGAGCCCAAAGCAAAGCTTGCCCCGCCGATCCTCACTAGACCTGCGTTTCCTGAGAACTTAGTGAGGGTGGGCTAAGAGCCCTCTAGGCACCTGGGGGTACAGAGAAGTGCCCCCGGGGACCGGATCGCAGGAGGTGGCGTCAGTTCAAAGGGCTCCAGTGCGGAGGCGAATTCCGTCCCGGGCGGTGAAGGAAGGTGGATGTGCACGCGTGCAGGCTCCCAGAGTGCAGAAGACCAGGCAGGCCGGGGAAGGGGAGGAGGCGGAGATCGAGGCCGGAGGAGGGCGGGGGAGGACCCGCGGCGGGGAGGCCGGGTGGGAGGTGTGAATAGTGGTGGCGGTGGGGGCCTCGGGGGAGGCCGCCGCGGGCAGCCGGCGAGGCCAGAGAGCGCAGGACCCGGGGCGCTGGGGAAGGGGGGCGCGTGGCGGAGCCGGACGGGTGGAGGGAGGCGTTGGCCGCGAGGGGGAGGAGAGAGGGAGGGGAAGAAGGAGGAAGCGAGCGCGGCGGCGGCAGGGGGAGGAAGACCGGGAGGAGGAGCCGTGCGCGGCGGCGGCCGCCGGGGGAGCGGAGCTCCGGGGCGCGCCGGGTGCGCGGGAGCCGAGCGGGCGCCCGAGCCGGGGCCGCGGGCCGGTGAGTGAGACCGCGAGGGGCTCGGCGGCCGTCCCCGGGGGCCGGGCGGGCGGCGCGGGAAGCGGCGGCGCCGGGGCGGAGGGAGGGCCGGCCGGAGCCCAGCCCCCGGCGGGCCCGGCCCTCCCCCCGGCTTCCTCCCGCCGCGGCGCTCCGGCTGTGGGCGCGAGGGGGCAGGTCCCGGGAGGGCAGCGGGGAGGCGCTGCCAGGAGGGCGGGCGTCCGGGCCGGGAGGTGGAGCCGGGGGCTGGGGGTGTACCCGGGGGCGGGAGGCTGGCCCGGGAAGGCTCTAAATTGGCTGGAGGGGCCCGTCGCGGCGAAGTTGCTAGCTGGGGGCAGAGACGGCCACGCGGTTGCAGGAGTAAGAGATTCCCCTGTGGCAAGTGCGCGAGACCAGGAGTCCGGCGTGCCTGCCATCCCCGGTCTCCCTCCCCGCCTGCCCGCCCCGCTAGCTCCTCTCCTGGCCTCCCCGTGTCCCCTCCGCGAGAGGTCGCTCTCACCCCTTCCCCCCTCACCCCCATTTGCTCCCGCAG
>JAGFMF010011865.1:6403512-6417927 GCA_019455555.1 Galemys pyrenaicus | reverse complement strand
CGCGTGTAGCTTCCCCTCCCCTGCTCTAGGTGCCCAGGTGTCTGGAGGGGGGTGTGGGGGGTGTGCCCTCCTTACATGTCCCATCCTTTGGGCAACCCTCTGGTCCTGTGTTCCATCTCGCTCTTGCTTACTGCACGGTGGTCGAGGGGAACCACTTGGCATCATGTCCCGGTATAGCTACCAAAGTCTCCTGGACTGGCTCTATGGGGGCGTGGACCCCAGCTTTGCAGGCAATGGGGGCCCCGACTGTGCTGCCTTCCTCTCTTGGCAGCAGCGGCTGCTGGAGAGTGTGGTGGTCCTGACCCTGGCCCTGTTGGAGATCCTGGTGGCCCTACGGCACATCCTGAGGCAGACGAAGGAGGACGGTAGGGGTGGCCGCAGCTGCCAGCCAGAGCAGGTGACCCAGCGGCCAGAGGAAGGCAAGGAGAGCCTGAGCAAGAATCTGCTCTTAGTAGCCCTGTGCCTGACCTTCGGGGTGGAGGTGGGCTTTAAGTTCGCCACCAAGACCGTCATCTACCTGCTCAACCCCTGTCACCTGGTCACCATGATGCATGTGAGTCTGTTGACTTTTTCCTGGGCCACCTCAATGACAAGAGTCTTTTCTGTGCTCAGGACAATTGGCCCGGTAGAGCACTTCATCTCTGTGGGAAGTGGGATCCTTAAAAATGATTTTGCAATGAATGGCTGTGTTTGTGCAGATTTCAGAGTTGACTTTCTTGCACATACCTAGTACCATGTGTCAGCCCTACAGTGGAAATGAGGAACACAGGGCCAGAGTCCTAGGGACGAGTGGCGCTAACGCCCACTGCCCCCACATTCATCTGCCCTGCCCTTTCACTGGCAGGAAATCCAGTCCCGGCTGGGTTGCCTGTTCTGAATCAGGTCTGGAGACACTCTTGGAGGTGGTCACATAAGTTTCCTTGTCTCTACTGTGGTACTTTGAGGAAACACTTTTCTAGATTTCTCTTAATGACAATTTCATTTAGGAATTTATGCTCTTAGGGTGAGATCTGCCTCTGAATACTGAGGCGCTTAAGCAGCACCAACCTCCTGTTAAGTGCACTCTGAAACAGGGCCCACTTGGGCTTGTGCTCTCTAGCCATGGTCAGAGGGTATTTTTTTTTTTTGCAAACCTCCCTATCTTTCCACTCTTTATGTCCTGTGGTCATGGTCCAGGGGTGCTGGGGGTAGGAGGGGGTGAGAGAGAGAGAGAGAGAGAGAATTTCTTCACCTCCCATTAGTGGTGCTAAGAAAAACAAATGGGATTGAAGAGGAGACTTGCCAGAAACATAAAAATAATCTGGGTGAGGACCAAGAGTGAGACTGTCTTTCTGTACTCAGCCTTTGCGGAGAGATGTTCTAAAATGATAAAATCACGGAGGAGGAGGAAGAGGAGAGAGAAAAAAATCTTTTTTAGATTTCAGGCTGTGGAAACCTGGTGTGTTTTATTCAGGTCCAGTTTGGAAACCTGTCATTAGCATCTTTATTGCTTTTATATTTGTAGAAGGTTATTCTCAGGAGACAAGGCGACAACCCTTTGTAGGGCAGAAGGTTGAGATTATTATCTCCATTTCATAGGCCTGGCGGGACTGGCTGAGGTTGCTTGCTTGCAGCCAAAAGATAAATTAGCAGCTGGGCTGGGAAACTCACCCACACTCCTCAGGATCTTAAACTGTGGCATGGCCAGGTTAGAGATACCGAAGGGCTGATCCTCAGGGTGCTGTCTACGCGTTGCTGCCTCTGTGTTCCTAGCAACTCACTGGAGTGCAGGTTCATGGCCTCAGTTTTCCAATCTGGACAATGTGGTAAATGGCCTCAAGCCCCTTCCCAGCCTTGCAGATGTGGGATGAAGGTGTGCACAGCTTCGAAATAAAGAGGCTGCTATTGATGGGCATTGAGCAGGGCTGGAGTGGGCAGCAATTTTTTTTTTTGAGAGAGCTTCTTGGGAAGTGATGCCATTCACAGGAAGCCCAGGGCTCTCCCAGTTAGACCTTCTGTGTAAATTTGAGCCAGTCCTCTTTCTCTCTTTTTTATGAATGAGCTTTTTGTTAATGAGAGGAAACAACACATCTCAGCCGCTGCTGTGTGAGGCTCTTGGGACAGGAGTGCTTTTGGGGGATGGCAGGTGGTGAGGGTCAGTGGGTGTCTTTTCTACAAAGGGGTCTTGAGGCCTTTGGCAACCACATATCTCGAAGGTCAACAAAGGACTAAATTCAGCCTGACTGGGGCTGTTGCCGATGTGATGACGTCAAATCTGGCAGCACTATAGTTTTGAGTGGAAAGGTTTTTAAAGGCTTTTAGAAGACTCAGGAGACTTAGTTCTGGCATTAATTAGTTGTGTGACTTTGGGGAAAGTACTCTTCCTTGGCTTTAGTTTGCCCATCTTCAAAACAGGGTGGCAGGTTCGTACTCCTAGCTCTGGATGGTCTGTTCTGTGATGCTTTTCTCCTTAAATGTGGCCCGGGATGCAACAGAGCTATTCTAGAAATGCTTTTGAACTTCTTGTGTGGAAAAAGAATATAGTTTTCTTCTCTGCTGAGGTCAGGTGGTCTTTTGAAAAATCTTTTTACCCTTGTTCATCTTTTGCTCCCTGTGTCTTCCCAGTGAAGTCTACCTGCCCAGGCCACACTGGGGGAGATGTGCAGGTATTGGCATTTGGGGTTGGCTGCTGCAGAGAGTTGGCGGTTTAGGGGACAATGGACTGATCCACTGTCCTCTGTGCTTTTTCTATTGTCTTGTACTTCCCTTAAACACTGAACCATGGGGGGTGGGTGCGGTGGGGAAGGGAGTCCTGCTGAGGAATTCCTGAGACCCTCCCAAGTCATTGCTTTGTGTCCTTTCACTGGTAACCTCTGTTCTGTAGCCTTTGATGAATCCAACATTCCTTACCTTATCAATGACTTCCTGGACAGCAGGCTTCTATGGATTTTAAAGAGGTGATGTGAGTCCTTAAAAAAAATTAACAACAGATGGTTGGAAACAGTTTTATGACTTGGTGCAACAATGATGAGTGATAGTAAGTATGGTTAATAATACCTTATATTTATCTAGTCTTTATTGAATACAGGGTACTTTCACTTGCTTTATCTTATTTGGCATTCTGATAGATGAGCTTGGGCTTGGAGAAAGATGTTAACATGTTTCTTGTGACCATGTACATTCCAAAGGGGGGAATTTGAGTACAATGAAATGCTTTGGCAAGTGAATTAGCTCAATTAGGCTATATTATGGTAGTAAATTCTGTAGATTTCCAAGGTCCCAGTAAGGAAAGGGAGACTTTAGCCAGAATGAAAGGGATAACTTAGCAGAAACATTTGTGATGTGCATCCCTCAACAGAATGACTCAATTTTGGCTTCATAGAAAGACCTTGTTCCTGAGAAACAGGGTGAGTTTGTAACAAGGGCAGTATTGCTCTAGGCCAGGAAATAGGGGAGTTGGTGGGAAATTGGTTAGTTTCCCCATCTCCTATTTTTCAGTCTGTAAAATATTTACTCCACGGGCCTTGTCACACAGACCCTCATCCTGGCCCTGCTGCCTTTGGCTTACTGCCAATGTGAGGAGCATAAGGAAAGGCCGATCTGGTGTCTGAATTCTGTTCTTGATTAATAATCCTGCTATTGGATTTCTTTTTGGTCTTGTCTGACTTCTGGTAGAGGTTTGTGTGATGGAAACCGCACTAGCTCACATCGAAGCTGAAGCCGGACAGATGGAGGGTTCTCAGGACTCATAAGCACCAAGGTTAACACACCACTGTTAAATGATTGCTGAATGTCAGTGGAATTTACCAATTATACCGGTAAATATTTCTTCAAGCCTGGCTAGTCCCCTTGCGAATGCAGTTTAGACAGGTAGCGGTGACGGGGAAGGAGTTTACTGAGCGATTACGCTGTTAACAAAAAATCACCCAGTAAGTTAGTGGCAGATGTGGCTTTGGAAATGAGCTGCCACAGTGGGAAGCAGGGAGAGATTCTTATAACTATTTAAGTCCTAAAATCCAGTTTCTCAACTGAATGGATAAAATGCCAATTTGACTGATTGTATTTATAAAGATTGGTGGTCTTAAATTAGTGGCCCTTTCTCTTCCTTTCCTCCAGTCATATCGTCTCTGTCTTAGGAACTAATCAAAAGATTCCACTTTGGATGTCTTGTCTAATTACTCAGTTCCTGTTGGTTCTATATGTGTCTGTCGACATCTCCTGATTAGGCACTGAGTTTAACCCTTCTTGTCCATGAGTATAAGGCAGCCTGGATTCAGGCTGGCTGCTGGCAGATAATAATTGATGCTGTAGACCCTGGAGCCCCCCCACCACTGGTTTATAGGTAGTACTACTGAGTGCACCCTGTCGATTTGTAGAGTGTCACTGCTGTTTCATTTGCTGTCTTTTTTCCAAGATATTCAAGCATGATATCCGCCAAATAGGACTTAGAGGCTATTGGTTCACTCTTTGATTTTCTTACTCTCGCCCTTCTCGCTCTAAGTGTAGAATGGCACATATTCAAAACATTCCCAAGATTTTTGAGAGACCCCTGGGGACTCACAGAATACATGCTAATAGACTCCATTTGTTCAGTGATGGCTTTGTTTTAGAGAAATCTTGACGGATTTGAAAACTAGGCTTTTTTCCCTTCTCCCCAGGACACATACACTCTCCCTAACTTCAGACCATCCACACCAGCCTCACCCCAATCTGTTGTCTGGAGCACTATAACTGCTCCTGCTTGGAGTTGACATTGGTGGGTAGTGGGTACAGTGAGGGGTCCAGCCATTTGCTGACAGCTTATCAGATGGAAGGTGGCCTGTGTCATCAGTAGAGAGGGACAGGCAGGGATGTTTATGTGGGCCTCGGAAGTGAGGCATGACACTCCTTTTCTGTCTGTTTTATGTTTTCCCCCAGGGGAATTTTTAGAGAATTTTTCCCTATTTCATGGTTATAGTCTTGGGGGGCATGTGTTGGGGGATATAAAACCCACAGGTAGCCTGGTATTCCAAGTTAGAATGTTTGATTTGCTTATGGCTTGCTAGGGCACCTTTAGCCAGTTATTTAACCTTTTCCTGCCTCAGTCTTCTCCATGAAATGGGCCGCTTTAGAAACATAGCATGCAAATTGTTGAATAACTGTGTAGTCACAGAGAAGCTGGGCAAAACATACGCGAGTTGGCAGGTGACCAGTATTTTAGTTTTTACCTCTGACTCAGAAGCTCAGAACCCTCAATTCCTTTTCACCTTTTTGGAGAATGATCAGAATCCATTCCTCTAATGATTTGTGGTGCTTTTCTTTGGATCTTTGCCGATGCCCCACACCCTTCTAATGCACAGCTGAGGAAATGATCCCTCTGTGGCTCTTATCAGAGGCCTAGCCCACATCAGCAGAGAGGAAAGATTTAGAGCCCAGCCAGTGCTCATGGTAATACAACCCAGCTTGGTGCTTGCTTTTCAATATAACAGCACATTGCTGGCTATTCCTGGGGAGGGTGGGGGGATCGGGATGGGGGTTGGGGAGGGTAAGCCACAGGCTCCCTGGATTTTTGTCTCTTTGCCGTATTCATGCCACTTTCTTTGTCATCTCCGTGGGATTTGCTGTGTGTTCCTCCCCTTGGTTGATACGTCTGAAGAGTCTCCTCTGTGCAGCCTTGCCAAATAACCAAATAACCCTGACCTGTGTCCAGTTAGTCCACTTATTCTGTTACGACTTTTGTCCTTCTTCCCCAACCCTCTGAACAAGCCTCAGACTGTTGAACTCTTTACCATATACCTTTGTGCACACGTAGATAATTCTGTAAGCCTTGGTCTGGGTCACATGTCTCAGCGTGTTCATTCTGCACCATTATCAGGGACACATTGGAGAAAGGACTAGTGTGTTTTTTTCTTGACTCCCTGCAGAGCTTGATACAATACCATAATACACGTGCATTGTTGCATATGTATCCGGATAATGCTAACTGCCTGCCTGCCTGCCTTATGGGGCTGAATTTTTCCCTCTCTTTTTTTGCTTTTCCCTCTGGTGGACCCTATCTGCATTCCCTTTGAGGTCTCTTGGGTGCTATTCCTACATCTCTTGTACAAGCCCATTAAGAAACTCTACTATTTTCTGAAATTAGGGAGAGAGGTGTTTTCAGCTCCAACTCACCCATCTTTTTGTTGCATTTCCATCACAAAGAGCTGGTTATTAGAGCTGCAGGCAGGCCCCCTGCCCAAAGTATCTGCTTGCCTTTCATCCCAGTGAGGAAATTATGCTGTTGGATCTTGGTCTCCCTCCTTCGGCAGACATCTGGACGTGCCTACTTTCTTCTTTTGCTTCTTTAATAGCATATATATTTTCAAAAATGTTATTAGGCTAGTGACTCACTCTCCATCTCTTTCTTCCTTCTGCAGCGTTCAGTGGGTACTCACTGTTATGGTGCCTCTTTGAAATACCCTCCGCAAGAAGAGCCAGGTTTCTCCACTGCTCTTGGTCTTTCATAGCTTTTTTTGGTTTCTTTTTTCAGCTTTGTTGCAGAATTAAGGATGTTGTAGGGTTTTTAATGTGTACAATGTGATGATTTGATATAGGTGCATGTGTTGAATGGGCTATCTCCCCCTGTATTTTTCTCAGGTGCTCCTCTTTGCCTGTAACTTGCCGAGTGGACATGAAGAGGCTCTGGGTGTGGAGAGTAGTGATTCTTGAACTTTCTTTGAGATTCCCTGGATAGCTTGTTATCATGTAGATGCCTGGCTCTCTACACAGACTGTCAAGAAGGTGTAGGGCGAGGGTGGGAATACGCAGGTATTGTAAACTCTCGAGTGATTTTGATGCTGGTGAGCCTTGGATCCCACTGTGAGAGACATTATCTAGTGGCTAAAGTATTAGGTGGGAAGTTGCTTCATGTACCTATCTTGACTGGCAATCTGGGTGGCCCGTAGGCAGAGCATTTGTCTTCTGACAGCACCTCGGTGTTTACGTAGGTGTTAAATAATAGAGCTGAAATTAGAGGTGGAGAGCCCCAGGTTACTGTGAGGTGGATTTTAAGGTTGTGTTGGAATTGCAATGGCTTTTTCCGTGATGAGGACTTATGTCCGTGGAGTAATTCAGTTGGGCCTCCTGCCAGTCCTTCTGTATTCCTGCCTTTCTTTCTAGTCCCTGACGATCTTCAGAAACTAAGAAGAGAAATATGGACACATAGTTGTTGCACGCTACCTCTTTGTTGGTAGGACTCTTGTTTTACATACTTGTGTGAATTTATTCATTCTTGATCCAGGCGGGAAACAGTTATCACACGCATGTCAAGCATCGTACCAGGCACTGGAGATTCAAGATAAGAAAGAACCATTGCTTGTCCTCATGGTGCTCACCGTTTAGATGAAACAGGCAAGGAGACAGATCAACTAAATTACAACCTGACAGTCAACAGTAACAGTTCAACAAAGCTTAGGGGGGCAGAGGATTTTTTTTTCCTAGTATGATTAAGGAAAACATCCTTGAGGCAGTGATTTTTGAGCTGGTGCATGGAGACATGTTAGCTCCAGGAGAGCTGAGACCCTTGCATATCTTGTTTCTCACCTAGCACCTCTGGTTGGGCCTGGCTCATACTAGGTGCTCATGTGTGAAAGAATGTGTGGTTCATTGGGTGTTACAGGAAGGAAGGGAATTCTAGGCCTAAGTAAAAAACGTGTGTATCGGAAACTCAAAAGATGGGACAAATAAAAAAGAAGCAGAGTTGCTTTCTCTGTCACAGCAAAGTGTCATAACTACCCTGGAGTCGTTCACCTTTTATTACCAGGGAGGGGCAGATTTTATTTCTCCCTTGGCAAACCAAGTAACACTCGAGGAATGTTTGTGTTACTTCTGGGCTGTTGATAAGTGAACTGCAGTTGCCCATGGATCCTCGATAGGGAGTTTATGAGATAGGGAATCGTGTTCTCTGTGCTGTCCCACGGAGGGCCTGCCCTGTTAAGGGCAGACATACAGAGCCCTGAGTGTGAGCAGACATTAAATCAAGGAAACGAGATCGCAAGCCTCCCACCTGTGACCAGAAGATAATTTTTTAAGCGAGTCCTGTCTCCACCAGCTCCTCTATAAAACTGATGAAGCATGATACTGCCCTTCTCCCTTTCCTTGCCCTATTCTTCTTTCCCTGCCTCCAGGTCTCTTCCCAGATCTACCCCATGCAAGCTTGCCTCCTTCCAGAGTACTCCCAAATCCAAAACAGTCCTATCTAGGATTTGAAATGCCTGTGCCGGCAGAGGAGGTGATAGCAATGGAGGAATTGGGGGAACTGCCCTTTCATTTAAGAGGTTCACGCTCAAGTGTGAATGGCTCATAGACTCAAGTGGGGATGGGGGAGAGGATGAGTGGTAGACAGGGCCTTATGACCCTTCCTTTATCTCTGATTGGTGGAGTATGTCCAATGTTGGTGAGTGGGTGGCCTTTCCCATGTCCCTTGCCCGGGTTTTGGCCTCAAACCCCTCCCCCAGAAACCTGGGTTTGAACCCTATTTGCTGTTCGCCAGAGTTAGTCTTCCGCCAAGGTACTTGGATGCAGCCATGAAATCTGAAGACCTGAGGCGGACTCCTCCTTTTCTGGGCCACAGTCCTCGTGTTGACTCAGCTCTTTCCCAGGGACAGAGATGCCAGCGAAACAGGACATAGCTTGCCCATCTCCCGTGCATGTGTGTTAAAGGACACAGACTCACTGCTGGCCTGGGATCCTAAAGGGGAGGGTTTGGGGAGTTTGTGCTTTTCCAGTGGCTGCTGGAGGAAATGCCAGTGGCAGGGAGGGGAGAGTGAAACTTGTCTTGGCTGGGCTAAGTAGCTCTGAGTGAAGGAAATGGATGGCAGAGGCCAGGAAAGTTAGAGAGGATTGGTCTGTTTGGCAGTCCAAGTTATACCCTGTGGACAGGTGTTCACCTGGTAGAAGAGGGAGAAGTGAGGTGGTCTGGAGGGAAAAGGAAGTCTCAGCCCATTCCAGTTCTATTCTGATGCCTTCAGTCTTGCTATCTCCATCACACATCAGCAGAGGTATAAATTTGGGGTGTATGCTGCCTGTGAATTGAATCGCCTTTGCCAATCGACCAGCTGTGTTTGCAGAAAGACTCTGACTGTGCTCTGGCTGTTGCTAGCAAAGAGACGTTTCATTCAGGTGCTGATTAAATAAGGCCCAGAGCCAGATTGCACATTAAGGCCCTAACTATGGCTCTGGGAGCCCTTGGGTAAACACTTGTTATATGTTCTGGGCAGAGCATTAGCAGAGGCTGCTGGATGTGAGGTGCTTTCTTCAGAAATCAGGTTGAGGAGAAATGAGGGTGATGAGAGACTTCTAAAATGAGCCTTGATCCCCTTTTCCTAGATTAGTTCAATCCAAGTTGCTGGCATGCACACGGAAGGGCTAGTCGCCAGGCTTCCTCATTGGCACTGACTTGCCAGCTTCTTCTTGGGACCATGTAGATTTGGATTAGAACACAGCAGGGAATCTGCCTAAGTAGGCCAGTAGAAATGCCTCCTTTTCCTAATGCAGGCTCCGCTTATCAGTGGATTTTGCTTTGGACCACATTTCCTGAGTTTCTGTTTGAGCCCTGTCACCATGTGGCTTTGACTGTTACTTAACTGCCCTGAACCTCAGTTTCACTTATCTGTAAAATGGGAATGATAGCACCTAACCTAAGGAACCTAAGGGAGTTGTGAGAATTAAATGAAATAATTTAAATCAAACATTAAGCTGTTCTGGCTCTTTGTGGGCATATAATAAATGTTAGTATTTTTTCATAGTAGTAACATTCCTACTATAGATGCTAAGGCAGCAGTGACATACCACTGGCTAAGAGGACAGACATGTGGGCAGTAAGGACCTGGCTTCAAATCCTACCACTAGCTGTGTAACCCTGGGCAAGTTCCTTAACCTCTCTGAGCCTAAGTTTCCACATTTGTAGAATGGAATTAATAATCATACCTACTCTGTGGGGCTGCTATGAGGATTAAATGGGAAAATTCTAATAAAGTACTTAAAATAGACTCTGGCTCATAGTAAACATTCAGCGCACCTTAGCAATGAAGATGGTGATGGGGACAGTGGGGCCCATCATCATCATCATCATCACAGCTGTGAGAGCTGGGTGTCTGATGTTGGGATAAGCTTGAGAAATCTCAACCGAACAAAGTTTGCCTGGCATCTTTCTTTCATGCAGTGGGCAAACAAATGGGTTCCATGAGGTTAGCGTCTACCTAATCTCTGTAGAGCAGGATTGCTTGACTGTTGGAGGCCTGAGATCAGCTTTGTGGGTAATTCAAAGTCACCTTAAATCACCCAGCTCCCCTCTGAAGAATTGGGAAGTTGGCTGTCATTGTAGGAATCTTGGCTTCCCAGGACCGCATGGCCTCATTAGTGCTGCTGCTCTCCAACCATGGGCTTGAAGCATACCGCAAGAAGTCTTGACCTTGGCAGTTTGGGAGTTTGGGAAACCAGTGAGAACTTGACAAAGACATGAAAGGAGTGGCAGAGACATGTGCGTGCATTTATTTTTTGCTTTTTCATGAGTTTCGTTTGATCAAGCGGAATGCAACTTTCTCTAGTGCCACCTGTTGCCAGTGTGAGGAGAAAGGGCTATTCCCAGGGCTCCAAGGAGAGAGGCAGGATTAAAATAGACCAATATTTTAGATGAAGGAGCAGCACAATGTGGTAGAAAATGTGCCACTTGGGGGAGTAGACTTTCGTGGTGCCTTGCCTTGCACATCAGCAAATGGGCAGAAAATAAAATATGCCTGTATCTTCAGGATATGGTAACCCTTTCTCATCTTCTAGACCAGCTGTTCTCTTTCAGAATAGACTGTTCTGGAGCTTAACCTGCCAGTCACTGCAGGAAGGCCCCTTTTAAGAACAGGCTTCCAGCACTACAGCCTTGGTCATATGATTTTACAGCCTTCACCCCCTCTTAACCCACCAAGGCCATTGGAAGGCCTCCAGGCATTTTCCCAAGCACTGTGGGTACATAGGCAGTTCCCTTGGTCTTGGAGTTGAGAGAATTAAGAAGCCTTAGGTCATGTTTTCTGTAATAATCCTAGTTCCCTGGGAGGAGCTGGCTTGGAGGGCACTTCTAAAACAAACAGCAACTCAAAGAAACAGCAGCCCGTAAAAATTAGCTTGTGGAAGGTCACTCTCATTCCAAGACCTAGGGGAGATCATAACAAAGGGTCCTCTTCATGTCACCACTTGTTCCTTGTCAGTTTGCATTTGTTAAGAATTTCCTTTTTTAAGTTCCAGGCACTTGAGCGTGTGTGCCTGTGCTCACTCTTTATTCTCTCACTGCACTTTATTCTGTGTGCCCTGCAGGAATGTTGCTGAAGGTCAAATGCATAAGTGCGTTATTATCTTCAGCACATTTACACTTAGCCCTTTGGGCTGCCACTGCTGCTGCTTGCTGTTTCACGTGGGCATCCCCCCTCCCCCCAGGAATATCAAGGTGCCCCGTGGAAAGGGACCCTTTTACCTTTGGATTTCCATACTGCTCCTTGGACTTTCCAGTTCAGCTCTCCCCAGAATAGCCTTGCAAGCTCACCAAGCCAAGGCCCTGTTACTGTGTTTGCTGTGGCCGTTTTGGCCACTGGGCTGAGAAAATGGATCACCACCCCCCAAACCCCCACTCAGACCGCCCTTGTAGCAGTTCTCCCTGGGCGGGGTTCTTAGGGAGGGGTGATGTCTTGGGCATAGGCGCTCAGGGCTGGCCTCTGGCCCAGGCTGCATTAGATTTGAAGAGAAGAATGCAAAACCCACTGTGTCACACACAGGGGGTCCTGACAGACCAGGTGTTGTTTGGCCACACAAATGCTAGTGCTGTGTTTGCTCAGATGGACACAAGATGCGAAGCAGGCTAGGATCATCTTCCCAACTGTCTTACTCCCTGCTTTGGGCCTGTCTTGCAAAACAGTGTGCACAGAACACAGTCCACCATGAGCTGCACCTGCTGTGTTTTTTTTATCCCCCTTTGCCACGGTCAGTTCACCATGAACTGACAATGCTGGCTCCTTACATTTTCTTTTCACTGCTTCCCCTAGGATTGGATTATCACTTTCCAGTCATGTTCCATGCACACTAAGGACAGTTGGTGTCACTGATCCTTTGGGGTCCCCCTCACACTTTTTTCAAACACTGCAACCTGGTTCCCACAGGCAAAAAAGAATCAAATTCAGGACAAAGGAGTTACTGTACATTTGGATTATCTCTTACATGGGCTAGAACATTGAAATCTGACTGCTTCTAACATTTTTGAGTACACTTTATGTTCAGGGCACGTTGCTGAGGGTACTGCCTGGTTGTTACTTTTGTCACAGCCTTTCACTAAGGTCATTTTTATTTTATGGAATCCTTGGTTTTGGCTGATTTCTCTTTTTGTTGACCAGAAAGAAAGTGGCCAATGTATTTTAGCAATATGCTCTCTCAGGTTGTTGAAATGGCAGCGTGATGCCAAGTCAGAGCTAAAAAGAACCTCAGAAATCATCCAGTTAAGCTCCCTCTTAACTGGATGTTTTTGCAGATACGTGGTGCACTGAGACCCAGAGAGGTGAAGTGACTTGCCCGAAGTCATACACCTACATAGAAGCTGTCTCTCTAGAATACCACATACGGCCTCCTTCTGCCCCTGACCATTCCCACATAAGAGGAGCTGCACTTCTGTTCTTGCCCACTAGCAGAGAACAGAAATCTTGTGATTTTTGTTTTCTGCGGCGGCCTTGATCATGAGTGCCCCTTGGCTGCAGGCCACCCCTGTACCTGACTGTAAAGCAGCTGCTTTGTCCATGTGTTTTTCTGCCCTCATATCCTCCCTTCCTCAGAGGATCCTGGCTCCAGTGCCAAAGTTGCCTGCTATTTGCCCTGAGCAGGTCATCTGGGGAGAAATGTGCACTCTGTGAGTTGTGCATAGAGCCATGGTGATTTGCTTGGAAATTTTTTGATTGGAAATGTGACCTGTTCAGCTAGGGATATAGCTGAGGTCATGAACAGTTATATCAGGCTCATGGCCAGGGACCAATATCCGACCCAACAACCTTTGTCTAACAGTGGTAACAAAGGCCAGAGAAGAAGAGGGTTAACGTTACCTGCCAACTGCATGGGAGAGGCCAGTTCACCTGGGTTAACAATGCAGAATGGTGCAAATTGGGCTGGATTAAGTGTCAGGGAGCCCTGGACCATGGCTTTAGATTTGATCTGATTGACAAAACTGAGTAGTTTGGGCCAATCAGGTAGCCTTTCTGTGCCTCAGTCTTACTTAATAGGACATATAGTGTAAATGTTAACAGAGCAGGTTCTGGGGCCTTCCTGGTGGCGCAAGCGCTTAAGTCTCAGTGCTGTGAAGCTATCGGCTGCCACTGTGGCATGAGTTCAACCCCTGGCCAGGAAGATGATCCACATTACGCAGCAGACCTCTCCTTTCTTGCCCGCTACTACCCTCAGCAGTGTATGTCAGTGGATCCACCTGTTCTGCTCCCCAGTCTCTCTCTGCTGAATCCTCTCACCCCCCCCTCCCCTGACACACAATCTGGACTATACCCCAGCTCTTGCGTGCATAAATAAACAAATCTTTAAAAAAAAGAGTCCAGGCTCTGAACCAGACTGGCCAGGTTCAAATCCCAGCTCTGCTATTTTATACCTGTGTGGCCCATGTAGAACTGTTTTCTTATTTTTAAAATGGGGATAATACTATCTTCTTTGTGGAGTTCTTGAGAGAATTAAATACCTGGCTATATGGAAAGTATTTAGAACAGTGTGTGGTACAGAACAAATGCTTGGTAAAAATGGGCTATGATAGTAGCCATCTATAAGTTAAGAATGATCTTTGCCCTTACTACCTCATAGGGTCAGCACAAGGATCAAGTGAAATAAGGTATATGAACGTGCCTTGCAAATGTAAAGTGCCGTCTAAATGGGCAGAATCATCTTTTGGTGCATGAACATAGAAAGGGTTATTAGCCTCTTGGTTCTAGGAGTATGTATTGTGGACATTTCTCTGGCGATATGGAAAAAGGACAGATGATAGTTTTATATCTAGCATCGTATGAAGGTTAGGACCTTTAAACAATGCATATCTGTGTTTTTCCCCTCCCAGGGTACTTGAGGGATCTTGCGAGCCGTGCATCTCACAGAAAGTGGTTGGGTGATTTGGACTGAAAAGCAAGGACTGTCAGACTGTTCCTTTAGTGCTCCTGTCCTGTTAATGGCTCTACAGTGCAGCTAGTGACCAAGGTTAAATCCCTTGAAACCTTGACATATTTCTTTCTTTTTTTTTATTAGTTATATTTGACATCATTTGTAGTCCCCAGGGGGTACCCACCACCATTCCACCCGTGCACCATCACCTCAGTTCCTTGTGCACCCTCTGGCCTCTTCCCCGTCTTTGCCCTCCTCCCACCATCTCCCCCCCCTCCCCATGGTCCCTTTGGTTTATCCTGG
>JAGFMF010011865.1:6362469-6402422 GCA_019455555.1 Galemys pyrenaicus | reverse complement strand
TTTTTTACATATGGTGGACCAGTTTTGCCAGCACCATTTATTGAATAAGCTATCTTTGTCCCATTGCAGATTCTTTGCTCCTTTGTCAAAGATCTGTTGACCTTGACATATTTTTATTCCTCCCCTTCTCCCTTCCCTCATCACAGTCTCTGAGTCATCTTGAATGTTTTACTATCTCTTCCATTTCTTCTTTGATTCCTCGGCCCTAATTCATCTGTTTATCATCATCATCATCACAATCATCACAGCAGCCTCCTGACTGGTCTCCCCTTCTCTAGTTGTCTTCCTGCTCTGTCCATTCTTTACACTGCAGCCAAAAGTAAAACACATGCTGGAACATGCCATTTCCTCACTTAAAAACCTTCCATTGTTTCCTGTTGCCTTAAACCTTGTTTACACCTTATGGTGCCCTGAGTGCACGTTGCTAATCTTTCCTAGACATGCTTTTCCGGTGAGTCTCTATGTAGATTTAGAATCCTTTTCAGCATAGGTAGCTACTATCAATCACTTGGAGTTGGCACATAGGACTAGGGCTGGCAGCTAGATAAACCCTCTAGAGAAAGCCCGGGTTGCTATGATAGAACTCAGGATCTCTACGATCACAACTGTCAAGCTTTTGTTTCAGCTTTGTTCTCTGAAATGTTTTTTTATGTATGCACAATGCACAGCCATGCTTCTCAGAGTTTGTTTCGCTTATGCTGTACCTTCATCCAGAAATATTCTTTCCATTATGCTCTTGTTGAAACGCTAGTCATCATTCAATGCTCAGCCCAAATGTTCCCTAAAGCTTTCTTCAAGTCTCCTACCCAGAGCTAGCTGGTCTTGTCTGTTTTAACATTTTCTTCTGTCTTGTATTGCATGCTTGTTTATGTGTCTTTCCTATTTCTTTGATTGCATGTTCCCTGAATGCAAGGTCTGTGTTGTTAATTCTATTGCCTATAGCATCAAGTGCATGCTAGACTTCTTACAAAAAGCAGTTAATTGTGTCTAGTCTAATCCCTTTGCTTATCAGATAAGGAAACAGGTTTAGAGGAAAAGGTCACGAGAGTTCATTTTGGAGTTTGTTGAGTTTCAAGTTTGGAGACATTAAGACTGGAATGTCCAGCAGCAATTGAAATGTACTTAGGGCTAGAAAGGTCAATTTAGGAGGCATTTGTTTAGAGATGATGAAGGCAGAGAGGACCAGAACATTGCACAAGCTAGTGAATGGACAGAAGAAAAATACTGTGTGGAATGCCTACTTTTGGGGTCAGAGAAGACTCAGTCAAGTAGTCATCCAGGAAGTGGGAGACCCAAGAGAGGAATGAGTTTCAGGAAGCAAGAGTGTCCACTATGTCATATGATATGAAGGGATTGAGACCAAAGAAGACTTGAGAAAAGGCAGTCAGAATTTGTGAGTACAGCCTAACCCCATAGCCAGCCATCCACCCACTTATAAATATTTACCCTAGAAATGTTCGTGGGTGAAGTGATGCTTGCAGGACATTTATAGCATTAGTATCGGTGACTAGAGAATGCTGGCAATCAGTCCACTAGTAGCAAAATGATAAATCTGGCCAGTGGAATATTGTACAGCTTTTAAAGGGGGGGGGGCTGATCTCTGTATTCGCTTAGAGATGCTCACACTAAATTGTTAGAAATAAAAAAAAAGCACAAACCCCAAATTGCAGAGCAATATGTCTGATAGAATGTCATCTCTGAAGAAAGCAAGCAAAGCCTTTTATATGCTTATGCTTGTGAGCACATGGTAAAGTCTAGAAGAAAGTGTTTGAAATAGTACTTAGAGTGATTGGGGCAGGGGGGTGGACACTCACTTTTTACTTAACACATTTCTGTAGTGTTCGAATTTCATGTAATTACAAATTTTGTTGGTAATTTAGAAAAGAGAATTAAAGAGAGGAAGGAGATAATTGGCAGCCCAGGAGAAGAGTTTCAATGGATGAACATGGAATCCAGCTCACCAGAGATTTGTTTGGCTGTGTCCACAGGAGCCTTGCTGTGTGTGTGGCTGGCTGGGGTGAGGCAGGGTGCCTGGAAAGACTACTCTGGAATTGGCACCTGTCCCATTGCCAGAAGGTTCAGCTGAAAGAGGAGGGGGATCAATAGGAGAAGTGAATGAGCTAAGAGGCAATCAGAGACTGATTAAGAAGGGATTAAAAAAACAAATTAAAGTGTGTGTGTGTGTGTGTGTGTGTCTGGGGGCAGTGAGAGAGGGAAGGAGAAGTATGCTGGGGAGAAGTGTGCTGGAAAGGGAGCGATGTTAGAGGCGAGGAGCAAGGGATAGAATGAGAGGAAGAGGGGGTGCGGTGGGCTGGTGGGAGTGCTGAGCTTTGGAAGGAGTGGAGAGTACTCAAAGCTGTAAGGAGCCATTAGTATGAGGCAGAGTGTATAGGGCAATTGAGAAGGGACAAATTAACTGTCAATTTGAGGAGCTGAGGAGCTGAGAAGCTTCCCAAAAAGGATGATCTCTCAGGCCAGCAAAGCCTCCAGTAAGTGGGATGGTTACGGCATAAGCCGGACTAGCTAATTGCATTTACTGACTAATTGAGGGTTAAGAAAGCCTCCTTTTTGTTTAGGTTTTAGTTGCCAAAAATGTTTTAGCAGTGGCAGAATATTCTTAATGGTGCAGAGAATAATCTGGTAAATAACTGGAGGGGAATTTTTGAGGCTCTTGGAAGATGGAGTTAACTGCTGGACCTGTCACTAAGTTTGGTGACTAGACAAAGATAGAGAAGGTAGATGCCAGGACTTCTCAACCCTGGCTGCATCTTATAGTTACTTGGAGAAGCATTTAAAAATTATCAAATTTGTTGCTCCCACCCCATTCTTATATATCTGTTTGGATGGGGCCCTGGACATCAGCATTTTTAGAGCTCGTCAGGTGCTTTGAATATGCTATGAGGATTAGGAACCAGTACAATGGACAAATGGAATAAATGTGTTTTCAGACTTAACTGGCTACCAGAAGTGCCTGTGTGTGTGCGTGTGTTGCATGTGTAACAGTATTGCAGTACCTGTATTTCCTCTGTGTTCCCAAAGTCCTGGGAGTGTGGGGACATTCTAGTCAAGTGCTCATCTCACTATGTGCTAGTTACTTGCTAGTCTATCAGGAGAGATCTGAGATCAAAGGGGTAAGATATAGCAGTCCCTCAGTAATAAATAACTGCACTTATTGGGACTGGCACCAGCCTAGGTGAACTGACTCACTCTGTATCTTACAGTTTGGCAGACATGTGCCAGTACCATGCCCAGGTTAGTCCTTTACAACAGAGCGCTGTGCTTGGCACGTCGGTGCTCAGTCACTGTCATGTGAAGTGGCTTTGTTTTCTTGTGTAATGCTTCTTTTTATTTAAAAAAAAAGCAATTTAAAATAAAAAGAATCTGAATTCCAAGCACAAAAAAAAAAAAAAAAAAGCCCAGGAATGGTAAGATCTGACATATTTGAACAATTTGGTGCGGGAGAGCTCTGAGGAGATCTTCCTGGCATGCGAAAGTGTCATGCTCTGCTCTGCACTGTGTGGCAGATCTGTATTGCTTAACAGTTACTATGTGAGTACTCTGGGTCTAGGGACCCTGGACTCTGTGATGTGCAAGAGAGAGCAGGTACGTTTTCTGCTCCCCAGGGAGCTTCTTATCAGTGCTCATTGATGGTCAGCATACTGCACGTTTGGCTGGCAGGGTTTGTATATAACTTACAACGGACAAATCTAGAGGCCTTTCAAGGTCCTGAGTGAGTGCAGGCCCTTCATGTTGCAACTGGGCTGAGAAACCCCAGCAGGAAACTACTTGCCCAAGGTCACACCACTGACAGTGGCAGTTCCAGGGCCTGGTACACTGTTCCATTGATCGGTTTCAGGACAAATGAACCCAATGACCCATGTTAAAACTTGAGCGAGAATTCCATTGTGTGCTTTATGTTTCCAAACTTCCTTATGGTTGAGGGACAGGTGTTTGGATTTTAGTCTTTTTTTTAAAACCTCGCCTTGGGAGGGCCAGCATGGGTTACTCCTGGACTTAGAGTTCAAGCCCAGGAGGCCTGGAGATGGCTGATTTTCCTTTTACTGAAACAGTCATTGACTCTAACCTAATTACGACACTTTTCTAACTTTTTGAAGAAGCACTCAGAAACTAAGTATGTTTGACTTCTTTGTAACTGAATTCCTCTCTTTAGGTTAACCCTTTGTGAAACTTCCCTCAGAGGCTGCCTGGTTTGCAGTGTGGACCTCAGAATTAGTACACTAGGTTAGGTTCCTAGTGGTCAGGCTGGTTTTTTTTTTTTTAGACATGTTTCCAAGTCAAATTTCTAGTTCTAACTCTGGAGCTTTTTCTGAAGTCAGGTGGAGTTCCCAGAACCTTCTCCTTGCACAGACAAGATGAGCAACCTGGCAACTCTTCGACATGCCACATTATGGTGGTGTTCACAACGAACACTTACTGGATACCTGCCGTATGTCCGGCATCCAGTGGGATCAATGCTATTATTGGCATTCCCATTTACACATGAGGAAAGTAAGACCCCAAGATGTTAAGTAACATGTCCAAGGTCACACAGCTAGAAAGTAGCCAAGCTGGCATGACCAACTCCAAATCTGGTGTTGTTAGTCACTAGGCTAATAGAGCCTAAGATGCAAATAAATTACCAGTGGCATTCTTTTTTAGTCACAAAGAGAAACCTGTCAGTTTCCTGCAAGCCAATTTAAAGAACCAGTCGGTAGGCAAGAGTGCGGTGTACAGTTCCCTCCCATTGCAGGTGGACTGTGCTAGGAGACCCGTCAGTCACCAGCAGTGCAGGGTCAAGTCAGTCACTTCCTTTCTCTGGGAGTCACTTTCTGCATCTGTAAGTGAGAGGGTCAGATCAGATGATATCTAAGGTCCCTGCTAGCTCTGACATTAAGTGACACTTTGCTTTATTTCTCACTTCCTGGCAGAATGGAAAAATCACAGAACTGGGTGAGGAAAAAAATATATCAGAAATCTAAAAGTGGGGAGAAGCTGATCATATTTCCAGAAGGGACTTTCTGTACGGGTCAATTGATCGCAAATGGCTTTACCATGATTCTGTTTTCCCTTGGGCATTTAAAAGAATGGAGTTTCTTTTCGGTTATCTACTTACCACATCAGAAAGTACTAGCTTTCTTAAAGCAGCTGTTATTTAATTTAAGGCCTTGTAGTCTCTAAAACTATTTGTAAAGATCAAATAAGGTCTGAAAAGTAACAGGGCCCTTAGATATGGGGGGGGTCTCATTTTATTGGTCTGTGTTAGAATGACTAGAATTTGTGTTCTGTTCTACAGGAAGGCTTTAGGAGATACTGTTTTCTAGAAGAGAAACAATCTGGGCAGCAGGTGATATGTGCAACTTTTATCACTCTTCAGATTTTAAGGCCAGGTAGATACATAGCTAGGTCTAGTGTAACTTAACTTTCGTTCCTTTTGTCGTTAAAAAAATCATCATGTGATTGAGAACACTAAGGTTAATCTACAAAATCCATTAAAAAAATATCTCTGTTGTTGGGGAGTATGTGTGCTCGAACACCGAGGCCCTTATTTTGGATGGCATGTGTATCAGTTGGTGCCAGGCAGAACTCTTGTCTCCCCCGCTGCCTGCTCAGATTAGGAACTGCTACTAGAAGGGGCAGAACCCTGTAGCAGGGGGACTTTGATGGCCGTGGTGCTTGACTGACAGGCAGCACCACACAGATGTTAGCAATCTGCTTATGGATCCCAGGTTCAAGCCCTTGGGACAGTCAAAACTCGTGGGTGGCCAAGTCTGTTAGCCCAGCTGTGTTGCCTTAATGAAGGAGTGAAAAATGCAGTGGTTTCAACGTCTTAGTTACACATCCATCCTGCTTTTCAGCTACAGTCCCCGTACCACAAGTTGATTTTTACCTTATTCTCACCTGGATCTGGGTAAGCTCATTGTAGGATCAGTGCAAAGCGATCAGGCTTTTCTGCCCTCCTGCCATTGGTGTCAATGATGGACACCTGCAGTCCTGCACGCATGCCTGATGGTGGGCACCTAGAGTATGGTGTGGGCATGCACAAGTGGGCGCACCTGGGCTGAGACACGGGGTGTATAAGGGCAGCATCACCAGGACGCCAGCAGAGAGAGCATAAGCAGAGGAGAGCAGAAGGAGATGTAGAAGTAGAGAAAGCAGAGGCTAGAGAGCCCAGAGAGAGTGAAGATGCGCAGACCCCCCCACGCCTGTTGTGTACCTGTTGTCTACCTCTGACATAAAGCTCCAAAAAGGCCACTGAGGGCTCCATGACGACTCCTTCACCTGTCTGTGTGGATCATGGAGAACCTGCTCCATGCCTTGCTGGCACTACACTCATATAAGTGGATGTTACAGCCACAAATATGCTGGTTTTCAGAAAAAATGTGGGTGAAATGAGGTGACACAGTGACATTATTTCTGTGGGCTTTGGGGGAAATACCACTCAGTCATGCCACTAGAAGGCTCCAGCATTTCGTCTGACTCCATGACAAACACCTAGTTGGATACCCTGCTGGTTTGTTGATTTTCAGCCTTAGGTTCACATAATGAGTGTCTGAATCCCCATTCTAATTCTGGCCTCTGGTCTCAAAAGGAGAATTGAAATTCATCGCTTCACATATGTAATAGCCACTTTCTCTACACCAGGAACTAACCTTTCTGTTTCTTTCATTTTAGTGTAGGGCTTTGGAGTGAGACAGATCTGGAACAGATGCTAATTTCTATCACTTCTGAGTGGTGGGCCTTTAAGCAAGTTACCTAATCACTGTTAACCCTGTTGCTCATTTTTAAAGTGGGGCTACAAATTCTATTTTCCCCATCAGATTATGGAGCAAAGTGAATGAATTAATTTGGGGGGAGCCATGAGAACACTGTGTAGGACAGTAAATGTTGAAAAAAATGTAGTTACTGTGTTCCTCCCACCCCCCAAGAAGTGGAGCCAGTAGCATAGCCATTCTCAGGCCTCAAGCTCGCCTGACATTCATCTGACTGAAAGGATTGAGGTTTGCCTTTTCTTTTGAGGGGAAGAGTAGCCATCAGCAACTCTCGATTTTGTCCTCACAGGAAGCTTCAAGTTGTTGACTTTTGCTGCCAGTTAAAGAGTTGGTAAGATTGGGGCGGAAATCTCTAGAGAAAGGGTGTGTGGTTCTGCTAATTGCTTTGTAGACAGCAGGGTGTGTGTGTGTGGGGGGGTAATGAGCTGTGTGTCTTGGGTATAGGATTTCGGTGCCCAGCCTTAGGGAAAACGTGGGTGAGTTTCATTGGCTCCTGTGATAGGTGGCTCCCTGATTCTTTACCTTTGAGATGTATAGGAAGGAGTGTGCTAGTTAGAACCTGGGAACTCTTGGTAATAGGCCTATTAACTACTTCTTCACAGTAATACTAACAGCTCACATTTCTTTAGCTCTTACTTTATGCCAGACACTGTTCTAAGTGCTGTATGTATATTAATTCATTTAATCCTCACAGGATAGCTGAATAGCTTGCCCCAAGTCACACAGCTGGTGGTACAGTTGGGTTTAGATACGGGTCTGCAGACCCAGGGGCTTCACCAACTATCTCGTACAGTCTCTAATCATTAAAAAAATATTTAAAAGTAAATTATAACTTTATGTTATAATTGTTAGTTGCTGTTGATTTTCCTTTATGATCTTTGTATCCAGCAACCTAGCTAAATGCTTTTTAAGTGAGTGATAGTTAATTTTATCTAGGCTTTCTTTTGGGCTCTCTCTTGCTAATAATGGTAATCATAATCTTCAAATAATGAGACATTTGCCTCTTCCTTTGCAGCCATTATATTTTTTATATCTTTTTCTTGTATTATGGTCTGGTTAAGATCTTTAGTGTAATGTTTAATGGAAGCGGTACCTTATCTTGTTCCGTCTTAAAGGATATGCTTTCAGTGTTTCACCATTTATTATGATGTTTGCTATAGATTGATTTTTGGTTGACATCCTTTATCTGATTATAGAAGTTCCCTCCTATTGAATTTGCTTGGTTTTATTTTTTTTAATCATGAACGGATGTTACATTTTATCAAAGGCTTTTTCTTCATCCATTGAGATGATCATGTTACTTTTGTTCTTTAATCTTATAGTGGAGTGAGTTACACTGATTGATTTTCTAATATTAAACCAACATTGTATTCCTGGAATATGATCACTTAGGTCATGAAGCATTATTTTTCTTGTTCCTGGATGTGGCTTCCCTGTATTTGATTTCTTATTTGCACAACTGTGTTCATGAATGAATCCGGCTCTAGTTTTCCTTTTTGTACTGTCTTTGTCACCTTTTGGTATTAAGTTTATGGTAGCTTCATGCAAACGGTTGGCTTGGGCGCCTGAAGTCTCGAACATTTGGAGTTGCTTTTTTCTTGAATGTTTGCTACAATTTGCTGGTAAAACTATCTGCACTTTGGTGCCTTCTTTATGGGAAGTATTTGGGATAGTGTTTCACTTTTCACATGGTAGGAGTTTTCTAGTATTCTTTTTTTTTCCATCTTAGTCCTGGCAGTTTGTTTTTCTAGGAATGTGACCATTTTACCTAAATTTTCAGTTTTTCTGCTTTAAAATTATTAATAGTCACTTTAGAAACTGTTGATATTGAAATATTGCCTCTCTTTTCTCTCATAACATTGGTTATTTTTTTTAATAAATCAAGCTGACCAGAAATTTATAGGTTTCATTTATCTTTCATATGATCCAACTTGTATTGGGTTCTATTTTGCTCATTTCAGCTTTTAAAAATTGTTTCATTCTTTATATTTTCTTTGAATTTTGTCTCTTATTTTTCTAATTTAAATTCTTAGTTCATTTATTTTCAGACTTTCTTATTTAGCATTAGCATTAAGGGATGGCACTTTTGTGTTACCTACTGCATTAAATTACACACATTTTTATATGTAGTATTTTGTTATTTTGTTTAGTTCAAAGTATTTTATAACTTCCTGTATGATTCCTTAGCCCTTCAGAAATTTAAAGGTATTTTTAAAAGGTTATAGGCTTTTTTTAAAGTTATCTGTTGCTGATTTCTAACTTAATTTAGTGATCAGAGAATGTGGTCTGTGATACCTCTTTGGAATTTGTAGAGACTTGTTTTATGGCCCAGAGTCATCAGTGTCTACTAGGTGAACTTTGTTAATTTTGCTGCTGTTTGACAGCCTTACCCAGGTTTTGTTTTTCTTGTCTGCTTACTCTACTAGTTGTTGGAAAATTGTTAAATTTATCACCATGAAGGTAGATTTATTTCTTCTTTCAGTACTGTCAACTTTTACTTTATGTATTTTGAAGCTATGTTATTAGGTGCAGTAAGATACTTTTTGTATTTCTTTGTTATAGCTATTGATCAAATGTTCAATATAGGGTTTGCCATTGCAACTTAGTCTGTAGATAGGTTAATAAGGGTGACATGGTAAAAGCGAAAGCATTCCTCTAGGTGTATTGGGTAAATTGGATTTTGAGCTCCAGGAAAGAAACACATTTAAAATCAGAATTGCACCTTCCCAGTTATATAATTAAATTCTTAAAGCTGTTTGACTTTGACAAACAAAATTAACACCCTCATATCCTGTAGTGCCAGAGGCTTTTGTCACCATTAGAACAGTTTTGATAGTGGTATTCCCTTTGGTTTGGAGGGCAGGTTGGGAAAGAGAGCTTTATTTCTCTTGGGCCTTAGAGACATTACTGTTGGTTGATCTGACAGTTTTTGGACCCTTAGGCATTTTTCTTCCTATTGCCTAGCATTTTCTATGGAACCTGGCTCAAATCTTGTTAACTCTGCTTTTTAGAGTCGGTGGCTGTAATTACATGGGTCCTGTTCATCCCCCTTCCACCTGATGGATGAGGATGAGGTGTGCAGAAACAGAGATAATACTTGCATAGGGGCTCTAAATAATTCATCAGTTTCTTCACTCACTCTGCAAAAAAGAAAATAAAATCTGTAGGTGACAAGAGTTCACAAGGACCATGCAACAGACATGATGGCAACCACTACACCTTTTATTAGATTTTTTTAATAGAATCAGATGACATGAAGCTTGAAGTCACACTGAGACAAATTGCATTTGGCCACATTTGGGTGGGGATGGAACTTTTCAGCTCTAGCTCCTTGAATGCACATGGCTCTGTGAAATCTCATTTTCAGGATCTGTTAGAGCAGCCCCTGATTCTGATTTCTATTACCCAAATAAGCACTCTGAGCTGGTCCTTTTCCTCGCACCTCTGTGCCCCTCAGAGAGAGTTCCAAGGAAGGCGGAGTAGGTGAGCAATTTAGGGACCCCCTGCTTAAAACTGTCCTTGCCTTAATGTGCAATGGTACTGTTCTTTCTCTCTTTTCATTTTTTAAAATAAACTTTCTTGGTTATAGAAATAACATATGATCATAAGTATAAAACCCTAAAAATACAGAAATGTATAAAGAAAAAGTCAAACTTCCTGGGAATCCATCTTCCCGCCCCCATTAACTTCTTTTTAAAGACCTTGCCTAATCTTAAAGAATGTTCCCACCCTCTAAATCTTTCCTTCAAATTTGCTTTTATCACAAATGTGTTGTGCAAAGGAAATTCCAACCTAAGTAGGGAGCCTCTAAGTTTATAGAATTAAAGGTCAGGACTTGAAGGAACAAGAATTGGAAACAGTTATTCATCCTTATTCAAAAATGGATACAATTATAGGGCAGGAGATAAGATTTTAGGTACCTACATTCTAATATTTTAGATATCTACACCAGAGGTACCATCTGAATGAGATTGTTTTTGTGAAACTGCTTTGTAAAAGGTAACTTGCTCTACAAATAGGAGATTAACGTTAATATTGGTGGGGATTCTGGTCTGTGGTCTTGTGTTTGTCTGAACAATTGGAAGTGGCAAAATGGTATCTTTGCCTCTTTTACTAGTTTTCTTTGCAAGTCCAAATGCTTGTTTGTCTTTTTAAATTTAATTTACAGGCACAGCTTGTAGGTATTTCCGGTTTAGTTAGTTCTACACCACCGCAATCAAGTGAATATGGCAATAAAGCAAGTCACTCGTATGTTCCTGGTTTCTAGTGCTTAGAAAATTATGTTTGCAGTATACTGTAGTCTATTAAGTGTGGAATAGCATGTTGTCTAAAAAAATGTACACACCTTAAGCGTGACAACAGAGATATGAAGTAAGCACATGGTGTTGGAGAAATGGTGCCAATGTATTTGCTTCATGCAGGGTAGCCACAAGCTTGCAGTTTGTAAAAATTCCACTTATCTGTAAAACACAATAAATGAGGTATGCCCATTTGCCATGTCAGTAGGTTAGAAAGGCAGAATGTAACCTTAAGACAGACCAGAACATCTATAACTTGGTATTGATGTGCACAGTTAAATAAGCCACCTGATGTAGCAAATTGAAGAACCTTATAAACATCACCTAGTATTGCTGCAAATACAGTGAAGTGAGTGACAGCTCTCTATGAACTGTAAAGCTGGATAATAATGCAAAGGATATTGTCATCATGATTATTGAGATTGGCTGTCACCCAGTGACTTAGCTGTGGTATGCTTCTGGGTAGTTCCAGAGGGGTCCTCTAAGCCCTTTTCTTGTACAGGTGCTAGAACATGCCACCAAAATACCAGTCTCCTGATGACTGTAAAAGCCAGGGAGCTAAATTTAATAAGACATTTGTCAAGAAGATGGAAGATAATGGCCAGTATTTGGTAGACAGATAGTTGTCTGCTGAAACAAAGCCTGTATTGAACTATTTTGGAGTGGGAAGAAGCATTGCTATGACAACAAATTACTTATATTTGATTTAGAAGAGCAGTGCAGCTTAATGGCTCAGAAAACTCGTGAGAATGATTGTTGGCCCTGGGTATATGTTAAAATGTAAAATGTTAAGTATGAGATCTGTTAAATAATTGAGCCCTTTGGTGCATTCTGTAGCTTTGTCTTTCTTGAACCAATAAAATGTAATATAAATAAAATTAAAAAAGAAATAGTAGAGTCATGCAAATTGTTCTATTTTACAAGGTGCCCTAAATGAAATTCACAGCTTTAATTTTCTGAAATACAATAAAAAGTCATGTGTTTAAAAGAGGGTAACCAGTCCACCAGTCCCTCCCCCCCAAAAAAAAATCAGACACCAGTTTAGTGTGTGTTTATTCTCTCAGAACTTGAATTATGGTAGTTTGTAGTTTCTCATTCTGTAGATGATTAATCTTCTTGTGATTGGTGAGGTGTTTATTTGAAAGGAAACTACTCTTCAGACCATTTCCGTGGTTCTGCCATATTCCTGCATGAGAGAATGAGTAACAGTAGTTTGCAGGAACTGGTTATTTTGCAGAATATCTGGGGAAGTAGGTCTGAGGCAGGTGGTGAAGACTTACAGAATCTGGAGAAAACCTGTGAATATAGAGGTCTTCTTTTGTAGACACTTCTCTTTGGAAAGACAAAACAGCAGATGGAACATAGGAGATAGGTTTCAGGATTTTCTTGAGTAGGTCCTAAGGGTGGGTAGATCTACAGTCTTCTTCAGGGTTCTTGAGACAGAAGCTTTAATTTCTATTTCCTCCTTTTGTGCCTTTCTCTGTCCCACCTTCCCTTTTACCCAGTATCATCTCCCTGTTCTCCTTGTGTCTTTTTAGGACAAGAAAATATAGTAGACAGGAAAATGCTTCGAAAATAGCGGAATGACTTCAGAAAGACAGCAATACTAACCTAAACTTTCCAGGCAATATTAACAAATTTGCATATGCCCCTCCCTTATTTGGAGGGAAAATTTGGTTGGTAATACGACTGGGAGGAATCCATTTTGTAGGGTTTATTCAAAGGAGAATCTTTGAAAACAATAACAAGTCACATCTCAGGTTAACCTCCTGTAAGTGAGGAGTGGCCCAGAATCACAGCTGTTGATGAATCACAGACTTTGCCTGACATACAATTTACATTCCATCTACCTAAATGATCTGGTGTTCTGTATTTTACTGGTTGGCATCATGTCAGATCATGCCCCAACCTTAGAAACATCTAGTGCTTCTAGAACTTACAAAATAAAGCCTGAAGCTGTTAGCCTGTTTATTGTGACCTTTCACAATGTGGAAATAAACTTCTGCAGAAGTAAGACATACAGAAAATCTGGAAAATACAAGGGTTGGCAAATGTTAATAAAGGGTGACATAAATAATTTTGGCTTTTTAGGTCATCTTGTTTCTGTCACTAGACCTCAAATCTGCCATTGTGTCACAGAAGCAGCCACAGACAGTGACAACCCAGAAATGAATGTTTGTTTGTGTTCCAATAAAACTTTATGTACAAGTCAGTAATTGGGCCAGATTTGGTTAGTGAACCATAGTTTTCTGAGACCTGGTATAGAGAATAAAAATCACCATAACCTTGTTACCAAAATGGTAACATTTGTTTATTATTTTCCTCCCTCTACACATACTGTTTTACATGGTTGTGACTATTATAGACTACCAGTTTTGTAACCTGCTTTTTTTTCACTTGAAAGTCTCATAAATGTTTTCCACGTTGTTTAAAACTTCTTAGAATCATAATCTTTTTTTTCTTTTTTGAAATTTTAAAAAAGTACCGTTGTTTTACATCCTGATTAATTTTTATAGTATAGAATTTCTCCCCTCAGGTGTGGTCACTGTAGCTCTTCCAACACAAAAGCACCCATAGTCTACCACAGTCCATTATGCTCACCCCCATCCCACCATACCATCTCTTCTAGAAGGGTTGGTTTTAAAGTTTGTCTTTGTCTGATATTTTGTTTTGTTTCTTTATATTTCACATATTCATGAAACCATCTGGCATTTATTTTTCAGAGATATAATTCTTTTTTTTTCCTCATTAGATTTATTTAATTGTATTTGACAACATTTGTAGTCCTCAGGGAGTTCCCACCACCATTTCACCTGTGCACCATCACCTTAGATCCAATGACTATATAATATTCTATCTATTGATTAGGTCATACTTGACCTAATCATTGCCCATTTTTTCTCAGTTGTAAATAACACTGCAAAAAGCTGCTGTAAGTATACATACATCTTTGTACTTCAGATTATTTTAAGGACCGTTTTCCTTGATGTGGACTTATTGGGTCAAAGGTAGCTATCTTTTTAAGGGGCTTAATATTGCAGTCTAAAAAGGGAGCACCCATTTCCATTCCCACCACTAGTGTAGAAGAGAGCCTGTTTTACCTCATCCTTGCCATTGTGAGAGATTCTCACAAATGCCAACTTGTTTTAAACATGGCATCTAAGTTTGTTAAGCTGTTTGGGAAAAATTTCAAATGAGTTTTTATTTGCTCTCCTATTTCTTCTTTGGCTCCTTTGTCCATAAATGCACCCTGGGCCGTAATTGACAATTTCCCCTCTCATTCTCCTGGCTCCTTATGTCAAAATTCTACTCATCCAACCACTGGGACTCAGTCTGGATCTGAATTCACATGCCTGTCTGTGCAAACCTCCTACACAACCAGAACCACTCTCTCTGCCTCATAGTTCCTTTCTTATGCCCTTTCTCTCATTCTGCTTCCCTTTTGTAATTTTATTTGGGCTTTCTCCCAAGGGCAAGGACTGGATCACCTTATCTGGATTGACTCTTAAAACCTAGCAGAGAGCTTAGTATACTAAGGAAGCAGAAAGAGATAATGGCCACAAGAGGGGTCACTAGTCTACTAGTACTTTGTTGAAAGGTTCCTGAGGTCTGGTGCATGTGACTTTTTAAAAATGCCGTGTTGCAATTACCTGTGATAGTTCCAGAACTGGTTGGGATCACAGATAAGAATATTTTTCTGGTAACTTACAGTGGGTTGTATCCTAAGATCTATGTATTCCTTTTTGTGAAATCTGGATCTTCAAGTTTTATATATATTAGGCTCCTCGTCTCTTGCATATGTGGTATAGTATTGCACTGTCCAGTTTTCCATGATCATAGAAATGTTTTATATTTGCTCTATTTCGGTGGCCACTAGCCACGTATGGCTGCTGTGTACTCAATGGCTGCTGTGGTTACTGCAAGTGAGTGCTTTTCTCGTTTTATTTAATTTTAAGTACATTAAATTGAAATAGCCACATGTAGAAGTGTCTACCATATTGGACAGTGCAAGATCATATAGAATATTTGAAGATACACTCCCGTTTTTATGACTGAGAGAAGCTGAGAATTATAGTAATGTACAGTATAGATCACTTGCTGTGACTCTCTGGAATTTTGGAGAGGCAGCCCAGACCTGGTAGAGCCACACAGAGAGAGGAAGCTGTGAATTTGGTTCAAAATGGAAACTGCCTCTACTGGGAGGTCTGTATGGGGAGAAGAGGGAGCTGGTGCCAGATTGGTAGGGTGGGGACAGAATGTGACAAGCTGGAATGCCAAGAGGAGACATTTGGGTTTGATGTGGTTGGTAATAGGGAGCCATCAAAAATTCATGAGAAGAGGAGCTAGAAGAGGAGTGACAGATGAGAGTGGTGTTGCAAGGTCACCTCTGCCAGGGAAGTGCAAGCTGTTGGGAGAGGATGTGAGCTATGGGCCCCTCCTTTTTTGGATGGGGCTGGGCAGTAGTGATTCACCAACTCCATCAAAACCCAGCCACATCAGAAAACACAAATAATTGATTTTCACATTTGCTTCTAGTTATTGTGCGCTTTCCTGTGGCTCAGATACAGGCCAGCAAAGAGCCCTGAGGGATCGTGGTTGGGAGGCGGGAGAGACTGGTTGTCTGTGTGAGGGGAGGTAGGCTGCTCACTACTGCTTAGCCACAGGCAGTTGCCCTCTGGGACCCTGAGACCCTGAAAGGTGGTCTTCAGTAGTACTGTGACCCTTCAGAAATCACCTGGGAACCGACCCACTGTATCCCCACCAGTCTGCTTCCTATAAGGGCCGATAGCTGATTTCTCATATTTGTTAGACTATTTTTAATCTCGTTGCTTATTTTAAACTTTCAATTAAGCTGAACATTTTTGTTTCTTCCTTCTGTAGGCTCCTTCCTGCCCCTGCCCTGCCCCTGCCCTGCCTCCTTTTACATTGCTTGTATTTCCATAACTGCCATGACTTTAGCACATGGGCTTGATAATTAGCCTTTGTTGTAGCAGTCTGCCTCTGGGCTCGTTTTTTACAAGACACAAAAACTTTGAAGGAAATCTCCGTCTTCTCGCACTCCCCAGTGTGCCCAGTTATGGTAGCCACTCCTGTTCTCAACTCTACCTGGACTTCCAACCTTCTGGCCAAACTTGGCTCAGGGAGAAAGCCATGCTGGGGAACAACCTCCATCTTAGGAAAACATGTTTTAGTTAAGTCATACTTAGAAGTCTCCAGAAATCATTGACCCTGTTGGGACCTTGGGAGACAGCTGGCAATTAAATCTCCATGTGTCAGCAGGCCTTGCAATTGAGAACAGAGCACCTGTCAACTCCTGCCAGTTGCTGAGAGAAAATGTGGACTGGGCTAGGCCACATCTCAGCTTCCTGAGATACAGCTGGGATAACTGCGAGTAGCACTTCTTTCTCATAGCTTAGCATCTTCCTTCTGGTTGCCCAATTAAAGGACATTTGTTCTAATGAGATTTCATTAGGACACTTCTTGATGTTCAAAATAGGTGGATCAGTTAGAAATATTTTTCAGGCCCCCTAACCCTTGCAGTGTTGATTAGCACTATAAATGTTTTAGAGATGCAGGTTCCCATCTCTTCAGAGGTATGTCACCACACCATACCCACCATCACGGTACAAGCTACCCTTTACCACAGTCAATTGTTCTTCTCTACCCTTTACTCCTACACTGCCTCTCTCTCTCTCTNACACTCCCTCTCTCTCTCTCTCTCTCTCTCTCTCTCTCTCTCTCTCTCTCTCTCTCTCTCTCTCTCTCTCTCTCCTTCTTTCTTTCTTTTTACATTGTTGTTCATTATTGTACAAAGTTTGATTTCTCCTCTCAGGTGTTGTCCCCATAAAATTACCACTACCAAAACCTCCCAGAGACTCTTGTGCTCATCCCTCCAGTTTTGATCCCTTTCTTTCCCCACCCCACGATGAATGTCTCCAGTTTATAATTTGACTGCTAGTTTTGTCTTTTTTTTTTCCTGATCCCTTGTATGGTTTCTCTATGTTCCTCCTATAAGTGAAACCATCCTATATTTTTCTTTTTCCTTCTGACTTACCTCACTGAATTAATCCCTTCCAGCTCCATCCATGTTGCTGTGAATGGCATGAGTTTATCTTTTTTGACTGCTGAACAATATTCCACTGTATATATACCATATCTTGATCCAGTCATCTACATCAGTAATGTAAGAGGATTCCTTTTTCTCTACATCCTCGCCAGCATTTGTTGTTTCCATATTTTAGCTATTGTAAATAGTTCTGTGATGAACATAGGAGTGCAAGTATCCTTTGAAATTAATATTTTGGTGTCCTTTGGGTAGATGGCTAGGTGTGGAATTGCTGGGTCATATGGTAGATCCATTTTTAGTAGTTTGAGGGTCCTCCACACAGCTTTCCATAGTGATTGGACCAGTTTGCCTTCCCACCAGCAATGTAATAGGGTTTCCTTTTCTCTATATCCTCGCCAGCATTTTTTGTTGTTAGTTTTTTTAATGTGGATCATTCTCACTGGTGTGAGGTGGTATCTCAACTGGTTTTGATTTGCATTTCCCTGATTATAAGTGACGTTGAGCATTTTTTTCATGTGCCTGTTAGCCATTTGCATTTCCTTTTTGGAGAAGTATCTTAAGGCTTTTCTCACTTTTTGACTGTGTTCCACCAATTTTGAACACCAAGAAGTTTTCTAATGAAATCTCATTAGAATAAATATCCATTTGTTCTAATTAACAAGCCATATGAAGGATTTCATAGTTGAAGCATTTGAATGTGGCTTTTCCCCATTAAGAACAATTAAGGCCTATTTCACATACAATAAGATCCATCCTTCTAAGATATAGTTCTGCAGGTTTTAACAAATGCAGATATTATAGTTGAGATTGCTTCTGTCTTCCCTAAATATCCCCCCATGTCTTGATTGTAGGCTTAAAAAATGAGATAAAACTTGTGTAATATACAATTTACCTGTTTAAAATGTACAATTTAATGAGTTTTGGTATAATACATTATTTTTTAAATTGTGATTATATATTAATAGAATTTACCATTTTAGTGGTTTTTAAGTGTACATTCAATGGTATTATGTTCACAGTGTTCTGCCATCTTTGCCACTCTCTATTTCCAAAACATTTTCATCACCCAAAACAGAAACTCTGTACCCATTATTAAGCATCACGTAGTAACTCCCTGTTTCTTCCTCTCCTGGCCCCTGGTCTTTCCTTCTTGGTGCATGTGCTTATTCTTGGTACCTCCTGTAAGTGGAATCAGTCAATGTTTGCCTTTCTTGTGTGGCTTATTTCACTCAGCACAGTATTCTCAACATTTATCTGTGTTGTTACATGTAGCAATGCTTTGTTCCTTTTTAGGGCTGAATAATATTCCATTGTATGGATGTATCATGTTTTATTTATTCACTCATCCGTCCATCAACACTTGGGTTTTTTTCTCTTTGACTTTTGTGAGTAGTGCTGTAATGAACATTAGTGTCCAAGTGTTTGTTCAAGTCCCTCTTTTCAGTTCTTTTGGGTCACCATCTAGGAGTGGAATTACAGGGTCCTATGGTACATCTATGTTTAGCTTTTTGAGGAACTATTCCACAATAACTGAGCCACATACATTCCCATCAGTAAGGTATGCAGGTTCCTGCTGCTCTGTATTCTTGCCAACACTTGTTTTTCTTTTTTAAAATTATGACCACCCTGGTAGGTATGTAGTGGTAGCTCATTGTAGTTTTGTTTTGTCTTTCCTTAATGACTTATGATGGTGAGCATCTTTTCATGTGCTCACCAGCTATTTATGTATCTTCTTCGGAGAAATGTCCTTTGCCCATTTTAAAAACCTGGATTGTTGGTTTTTCTCTTGTTGCGTTCTTGATTTTGGGATTTGATTAGAGATTTCACTTGCTAACCAATCACCCCTGGAGTGATTGGTTATTTAGGGTTCTTCAGATGTTAACAGTGGTATGCTGGTAAATGTTTAAAGTGCTAATTTATAACATTTTCCCATTTCCATGGTCCATTTCAAGACACCCATCTGTCCTCACTGATAAACAAGAGGAATTGGGAAGAGCTGCACACTGTCAACCCTTGTTAGTGCTGTGGGGCTCCCAGCACACCATTAAGTGTGAACTAGTAGCCCTATAATATAGAATAAAACTAACATGTGTACACAATATATCATTTTGTCTATAGAGAGTGCTTTAAATTAAATTGCAGACATTCTAACTGAAAGTAAATGAAAATCATTTTCTATTTTAACACTTTAGCTCTTCCCTGAAAAGAATAGCTGCCCTTTGTGGAGCACACCATATGCTAGACATATTCCAAGCATTTAATTCTCAGTAAACAGAGGAGGAAACTTTAAAAAAGTTATTACTAAGCTGAGACTTGAACCCAGACGCCAGAGCTCTTGCATTTGACTTCTGCGGCCCACTGCCTCTGTCCCTTCATGGTATTTACTTACTGAACGGTATGCTGACTACCTTAAACAGTGAAGGACTTTCTTCCAGCCCCAGAGACCCTTCCTTGTTACTTTCTATCTTCTGGCCTCTCTAAAACCCACTCAGATTGGATTTGAGAACTAAAACTGTGGTGGGCCATCTATTGATGAACTGTTGGGGGCTATAAAGATCTTTTCCTTGACTGCAAAGAAAAAAGCCAACATGTTTTGTAAGAAAAATTCAAGCTAGTTAGAAATGGTAAAAATGCTTCATATCCCATCCTACACAATCATTATCAACAGCTAGCATTTGTTCTTGTGAATCTTTTCCTTTGTGAACTTTTTTTTTATAAAAATGGGGCAATTTCTCATCTAAAACTTTTTCACTTTATAATTGGATACCAGTGCATATAGTACTACATTCCTTTTAACAGCTACATAATATCCCTTTAAAAAAATACGAGGGATTTTGAAGGGTCAATTTGAGGAAGAGATAATGGGCAGCACCTGGGACAAACTGGTTGCTAACTTCTCCTGGGTACCCCAAAATGGAGCATCATTTTCATTTCCTTCCAGAGCTACTATCAGGTACTTACCTGGAGTGAAAAGATAAATTAGTCAGTGTTGTTAAAAATTACTTGGGGATAATTACAAGGTAAGACTATGTATCATTCTTTCACATATCTGTAGGGCTTTGCAGCTCTGGTCTCTGAAATGTGATTTGAAATCTCTTCATCTTCAGTTAATCCTATTCCAAATGTGAGAAACACTGGTTTTAAGGGAGCACCTCCTTTTATGTCTCTTCATTTGTTACCCATTTTGTGAAATGGCCATCACCAGATTTTCTTGTTTTCATCTGTCAGCGCTCCATGTACTCAAAGGTTGTGTGTGTTTCTTTGTTTTCTCCTCTGTCCATGCACTTTTCAGTAGCAGAACTTCTATTGACTTTATGAGGTGTGCCATTTATTATCATAGCCACTAGGAACGGATAGCAGAAAAGGAGGTTATCTAGGGGAAGGGCTAGCCAAGAAGTACTATAAGTGTCTGACAGACAGTATTAGGTGGCTGTCAAAGAGCATACTTTATTCTCTGGCATGTATCACTCCACGGAATAAAATAATCCAAGAATGATAAGCTCTGAATTGCCATCTGTCAGTTTGTGATGTTGCTTTCCTTGTGCTGGTTAATACTGAACACTGACCTCACATGGCACTTGGAGAAACTTAGAGGAAGATAAGAAGATCATAGGGTGCAAAGCAAACTGACTGAATGCCTGCTGAGAGATGGGCTGACAGCCAGTGGTATCAGTTTATCAGGATGTGTTTATCTCAGGTCTCTTCTCCTTTCTTCTCTACCTCAGAGAGTTGACAGCATGGTGACTCCCCCTGAAATGCGACATCTTTACATTATTTGCTCCCCGTTTAATCGAATTTGGTTTATATTTGAGGCCAAAAGTTAAAATGATTAGGGTTGGTGTCAGAAGCTACTCTTTTCTTAATTAGGAATTTAAGACCTGTGATTTGCAAAGCCTTCTCCCATTCCTTGTCTTTTCACTTTGTTGATGATTTCTTTGGTTGTGCAGACCCATTTTTTATCCACCCCACCCCCCAAGCATCTTACTTTGATGTAGTCCCATTTGTTTTGTTTTTGTCTCCTTTGTCCTTGGAGTGGAATCCATAGAAACATTTTATGGTTGCAGGTTTCATATTCAAATTTAATAAATTTTGAATGAATTTTTATGTGTGGTATAAGATAGTGACCTACTTTCATCTGTTGGCATGTGGTTATGCAATTTTCCCAATTTATTGAAGAGACTGGTCTTTCTCCATTGTATAACTTGCAAAAAAAAAAAAAAGGAAGAATATGGGTATTTGGAGGTGATGAATAGACTTGTCATTATCTTCAAAATTACATGCTCAGCATCAGGCTTGTACATACATATTTTATTGCACCTACTCATCCATATCTTCCATGAGGGCGAACCACTCCATGACAGCAGCTGGGCAGGCCATAGCCATGAGCTGCTCAGGGACCCCGCCTCCCTGGCTTGCATTGACTGGACCAAGAGTGACCACCTGTCCCCAAAACAGCCTTTCCATCACCTGGCAAGCAACATGGGCTTAATGCAACGAGCCGGGCACTCATATTCCTCCTCTAGGGAATTAGAGTCAGGAGCAGAGAGCTTAAATAAGGGACAAGAGCCAAAAGATGAGGGGTGGAGATTGCTCATGTCAGGCCATGTCCAAGCTGGTGTTATAAGGAGACAAACTGTGAGTAAGCAGAGGAAGCCAGCGAGAGGAACATATTATCTGAGAGAGAGTTTCTAGTTCTCATTACCACCTTGAGCTTTGAACCATCTTCCAGTTTTCCTGAGATTGAGTATGCTCCTGCACTAGAATTTGTATGCTACAGCTGTTTTCTTACTGTAGGCCTCCTTTTCCTTGAACCGGCTTGAGAGGAGGATTTTCTTTAAATTTGTCAGTCCAATCTTGTTGCCTTTCCCCCCCACTTTTTTGATGAAAAGAAAAAGCCAACAAGTGTTGGTGAGGACATAGAGAAATGGGAACTCCTGTACTCTGTTGGTAGAGATGCAAAATGGTGCAGCTGCTATGGAAAACAGTTCTGTACTTAGAACTACCATATGATCTAGCAGTCTCACTTTGGGGTATTTATTTAAAAGAATTTAAATCAGGATCTCAAAGGGATATTAGTATCTCAATGTTCACTGAAACACTGTTCACAATAGCCAAGAGGTGGACAGAAGCTCTTGATGGGTGAATGGATTAAAAAAAATGTATAGGGGGATAACATTTGCCTTAAAAACAGAGGAAGTCCTGTCATATGCTATGATATAGCTGAACCTTGAGGATATTATATCATGTGAAATAAACCAGTAGCAGGATTCCATTTATGTGAGGTATCTAAAATAGTCAAACTCATAAAATCAGAGAATAGAATGGTGGTTACCAGAACTGCGAAATTGCTTCCAATGGGAATGCAGATGTAACCATATGAGATAAACCAATCAAATCTGCTATACAATCTTTTACCTGTAGTTCACAATACGGTACTGTACTGTACACTTAAGAATTTGTTAAGAGTGTAGGTCTCAGGTTAAATATTCTTACCACAGTAAAAGATAATATATTGTCAGACCAGATCTAGGCCTCCACTTTTTCAGTTGTAGACTTTTGGATTGAATCAACAACAGTTGGTTAATGTTTAGGTTAACATTATGTGGTGAAGACTGTTCGAAGTATTATGGGGACAGTGGAAAAACACAGATACCTGATTATTTCTGTCAAGCTCAGTGCTGACGTTATGGGCTTAAAATCTGTGTTCCTGGCAAACAGTGAGAATGAAAAGAGGCAGGGATCCTGACTGTTCATTTATCACCTCACAGCTCTCAACCAACAGGGGGCCTTCTTTATCCTATTTAACCTCTCAGTAGAGTATTTGCCTTTCATTTATTCCTCTTTCCAGTCAACTCTTGATTATTCATGTAATAGAGGAAAGCATTAATGTGAATAATAGAAGGCTGCCTGAATTTGACTCTCTTCCTTACCTCAGCAGCATTGAGTTCCAGAAATGGAAACCAACTAGCAGGAGAGGTAAGGAGGCTGCAAAAATTTGGGGCAGGGCCAAGCAAATTAACGTTGTTTCTTCTTCCACTTTTATACCTTCCTTCTAAATAGTCTCTGTTGAGTTCTTTTCTGGTGCCGGTGGGGGATTGCTGGAAAGGCAATGCCATCTGCTTGATTAAAGTAAAAATATGGGATTAAAAACCACTCAAATAGAGTTGGGGACAAGTTGACGAGGATGCTGTTTTTCTCTGCCATCTATTTTACCCTCATTCTGTCAGTGTCCCACATCGAACCACCCAGCTTAATGGCAAGCATTATCCTCAGTTCAGGATTTGGGACTGAGCTTGCTGAAACACCTAAGCAGTGTTTCTCTGAGTATGATTCTTAAGCCACTTGCATTGGGTACTTATTAAAAATGCTAATTTCTGCACCCCATACTAATCTGAATCCACATATGGGAAGGAAAATTGACCTGGGGCTATGAATGTTAACCCATCTCCAGCTGATCTTTATGCACACTCAGCCGTGAGAAGGACTGTCTGGTAGAATGACCTAAGGGAGTTTGGAGAGTGGTTCTAAGAAATTAGTGACACTTCCATTTCTCTCCTTATTCCTAGATCGAATGAGTGGGTGGGAAGAGGAAAATGGGGCTTTCCAGGTGTCAGAGGGTGTTTTTCTGAGTGTAAAGAGATAAGGATTCTCTGTTGAAAAGAAAATGAGAAAAAAATGGAGATATCACCATGCAAAATTAGGTGGCACTTAGTACTCAAATATTTGTTGAATTAATGTCTGGATGATTCAGTTGATTGGTCAGAGATAAGGAAGATGTATGTGTAAGTTGCAGACTTGGTTTGCATTTGTGTTACTTTCTAAAGAGAACACCCTCTTATCCATTTCTGCATTGTCTTTTTTTTTTTAAAGAGTGAAAATAACCTGTTATACTGAGCATGTTTGGGGTTTTGTGGTAATGTAAATGTATGCATAGGCACTATGTGATACCATTTAATGGTTGTACCTAAATATAAACTTTCTAGTCAAAATGAGGATATTGTGTTTATTTTAAGACAGTGGTTATAGTGTTCAGTCTTTTTGCAAATACTGACTCTGTGGAGTAAAGCAAGGTCCTGTATTCCATTGCTTTCTAGGCATTCCCCAACAACTGTTGAATGGGTTTTATTCCAGCAGTTTGTTTGGAAGTCTGTTTAGAATTCAGATTGCATTTTCCCATGGACACAATATTCATGGGGGGTCAGGTTCCCAGACCAGCTGGCAAAAGCCTATTTAATCTGAACTTGAATGGAAGTACAACCCCCTAGTCCCTAACCAGAGTTCCTGACAGCTTTATTAACGGAAAAAGCATGAGGGTCAAAGCTGTGATCCTAGGCACACCTCCCTGTTGTACTTGCTGAACAGAATCACAGGGGTTTATTGTTGGAGGGGACAGTTCAAATTCCTTTACCTGGCCACCTACGCCTTGTATCATCTGGCTTCTCACTTCTCCAGGATCAAGGCTTACCATGTTCTCCAGGTGTTCTGTATTACCCAGGCAGAGGAGCTACTTTGAGTTTTCTGAATGTGTCTAACTTCTGGGCCTTTGCAATCTTTCATGCTCTTTCATCTGGAATCTCTTCCCCTCCCCCTACTCCATTAGTCGCTGTAACGCACACTCAGGGCTCTAATCACTGTTTTTATTATCAGATGACTTGTGTGCTTTCTGTCATTTCTTTCCTTCCTGCTAGACGAAATACTCCACAAGAGCAAAGTCCACATCTGAGTTACTTGCTGTGGTATCTCCAGCCCTTACCATAGTGTCTGGCAGGTAGTAGGTTCTTAATAACTCTATGGCAAGTGAATGAATGATTTAGTCCAGGGGTTCTCAACATTTTTGTAGCTGCTGTACACATGATGGATTGTCTCCACATGCTCAGTACACTGAGCTTAGGGCCTCACCACCAAGATGATAATATTTGGGTTTCTGCTGAATTCCTGACCCCTGTATCTATAACTCTCCTTTGTGCTCTGACTCAAGAAATAATATGGGAATGCACGTAAGAACAGTGACTTGTCAGAGGGATAACAACATACAAATGAACATATATATATATATATAATCTGCAAACTTTAGTACTTTAAATGTTATTTATAGTAAACCACTTGTCTCATGAGGCGCAGTTATGAGCTGCCAAATCATGCTGAGAAATTCCAGTCTGGTCTACCCCTCTTTTACAGATGTGAACTCTGAGTTTAGAAAGGGTAAGGCTTTTGCCCAAGTCAATACTTAGCAAAAACCTAGGGCTTCTGACATCCAGGTCATTGTGTTTTCTTCCAGAGGTATATAGTCTATAAATAGCCTGCATACATTGGAACAACTTTTTGTGTGGATATTTGGGGCAGTCTCAGATCACTTGACCAGGGTCACTACCAGTGATGGACTAGGGAATTAGGAGGATGTAGTAATGCAGAAAGTACATTCTGTAATTAAAGTTTGGTTCATTATCGATGGACTTGGAAGAGAGCTAAGGGCGTACAGGTTACCCAAGGCACTGTTTACAGAATTGAGACGTGCCCGATGCCTGGTCACCGTTCTAGGACGCCACATCTACAGAGCATGTGGAGCATGGTGGAAAGCTCAGTGGACATTTTATGGGTATTTCTTGATTATGTGGTTTGCTAAAATCTGCTGGTATGATGATAATACTGTATGGACTTTTTTAAATCATTGAGAACTTAATTGCTAAGCATGTGACTTGATTAATATTGTCTTTGCTGTTAGTTTTGTGTAGTTCCCATGGAGGGAGCCATTTGGTTTGAAGATCTGCCTCACTATTCAAAATTACATAGTATCTTGAATACCAGTTGACTAATGTCGTTTGCCCTTGTCTCATGGGGCGCAGTTATGATCTGCCAAGTCATGCTGAGAAATCCCAGTCTGGTCTACCCCTCTTTTACAGATGGGTTCTCATTATTACTCTTGTGGGCTTCTGCTAAAAAAAAATCTTCCGTAGGAGTTAAGTAAAGGACACCACCTTTTGGGTGACCTAAGTCAAGTTTGAGGCATTTAGAAGAAAGGCCTAGCAGTAGACTTCTGTAGAGAAAGGGATTTTCCAGGGTTGGGGCCTCATGGGGATGATGTCATATAAGGACAGCACAGCTCATTGCCTCACCTACATTTTAGTATGACACACTCCAGGAGCCCCATATTGTTATAGGGCAGGGAGAGGGGTACCTTAGAACCCCCAAACCTGCCCACTCTAAAGATATTCTGCCATCCACTGCATCAAGACAAAACATATAAGACATTTAATGGAAAGGAATTGTAATAAATTAGTGAACAATACAGAAATGACAAAGAATATAGATTCTAAATTCTAAATCAAGCACCCAAAGTTACCATCCCCTCGTTGGTAAAAGTCCAGCAAAACAGGATTGGCCCAAAATAAGGCCCAAAACCTGCAAGTCTAAAGTACCTTCTGGAGGGGACATATAGAAAAGGGTCAGAAACAATCAGATAAGTCTGGTAGAAAAAGAGCAAAGCCAAAATCAAGATAAAAGTTGCCATTGTTAACCTCCCCATGGGTCTCTTACCAACATCTGTTCCAACCAGTCCAGGACCAATAAGCAAGTGCAGCTTCTTCACATGTGTCTCTGCTCCTTGTGCCTTTTTCAGGTCACCTTCTGGCTCTCCATCCTGCTTCCTTTCTACTCCAGTCTCCTCTCCAGCTTCTTCTCCCACCTGCTCATCTCCACCCTCTCTTGGGTCAGGCAAGGAACCTGGAACCTCCCATTTTCCTGGGGACCACCTTTTCTTACAATATCAGACTGGTTATTTCTCCATGTGGTGAAGAAAACAGTCAGCAACTGGCTAATTTAAAAGATATAAGCCCCCAAACCGACCTCAAGAGGTTGTGAGAGCCAAGGATCCTTACTTCAGGCCACCCAAAGTCCTCAGAGACTATACCACAATGAGTAAGAGAGGAAAGCACCATTGGCTATGTCCCTTTAAAAAAAGGGAGCATATGGCTTTGTATTCCCTCAAGCCACCCTTTGCTCCATTGCAGTTTAGCTTGAGTGGCCCTTCTTTACTGTCAGAATAGATTCTGACAGAATAGATTCTGGTTTGTCTGAGCTGAAGGAAACAGTGAGCCTAGAAGGGCTCTTCTGGAAGTCACATTATTGCCTTCCCCCTAGTGACTGCCAGCTACCAAACTCCACAACTGCCTTAGCTTCTCCTCATAAAGTGGCAGAAAATGTTTTAGTTCTTAGTACAATGCAGAGCTTCCTGGAGGGAACCAAATGTGGAAAATGCTATAATTTGAGGTACTTTTCAGGTAACAATACCTTCTGATAAAGACCCCTGTTTTCTTCTCTCCTTTCTTCTTCCTCCCCCCACCCTTCCTTTTCCTTCCTCATCTGTTTCTCCTCCCCCTTTCCCTTCCTGTCTATCTTTCACATTTCTGCCTCATCATAATTTGTTCGATCTCAGCTCGTTACATACTGATTTTTTTCTTTTGATGTCTGCTTTGCAGAATAGCCCTTGCTGGAGAAAGAGAACAAAAGGCCAACTCTGTGGCTCTCCATTTGTAGCCTCCTCAGCCCTTTCATCTATGCCAGCGCTTCCCTGTTTGAGAACAAAACCTGAGCTCCTGAGTTGGCACGTGGCGGAGGAGCACTTTTTTTAAAAACCCAGGCACATGTGTGGGTGGGGAAGCAGGTGAGGGATTGGAGAAGAAGAACTGATTCATAACCTGGGCAAAAGCAGTCATCTTCTTAGCCCCCACAAGTTTGATTAAGAAGAAAGTATGCTTTTGAGGGCTCCGTGGGCTAATTCAAGGCTGCTCCCCATCTTTAGGGCATCTGTGTAGACCCGGTTTGGAAGATGGAGCCGGAGTTTGCCATGCTGAAGTCTAGGTGCTCCCTCACATACCACACCTTTGTCCTCGACTTTTCCTCTTCTTCCTTTGGTTTCAAATCACAGAAGACCTATCTCCTTGTGCTCCCAGCTTGTTGTCTTGGTTACAGAGTTCTTCAGCCTGCCTTTTCTCGAGGGAAATATGCTGCTTAAAGATTTTTAAAAATAGTGACTGAAGTCTCTTTCTTTAGGGATACTAGGGATTAAGTAGTGGGTAGAACAAGGGTTTGCAAGCTTGGTTTTATGTAGAAATCACCCCGGACATTCTAAAATACTGCTGTCTGGGCTGTAGACCCCAGGCCTGACTAGTTGAGTCAGAGTCTTGAAGAGTAGCCTTCAGGAATTGGCATTTTATTTTAAATATACTGCTAGGCAATTCAAATGTGCAGTTTGGATTTAGAACCATTGCATTTTAACAGCAAAGTCAAACAGCTGAGTTCTGGGCTATTTGAAACAGGCAAGGAAATACAATCAACTTTTCTGGACCTTAGTTTTACTTGCCTTAAAGAGGGTACCAGCAAAGCTGGAAGAGTCATTATTGTTACAAAAGGGAGATACCTTCCCTTAAAAAAAAATCCAATTATCCAGCTGGCTTGGTGTCTGGACTTGAACAGTGGCTCAAGACAGTCTCTGGGATTAAGAGAAATCTTTCCAGTGGCTTGAAGAATGAATTTATCTGTGGGGAGAACAGCAGTTTCACTTTCCCCAGTATTGTTGGGACAGAGCTTTCTGGGTTTTTGAACCTGTTCCAACTTCCGACCCCCTTCTCACACCCCAGGTGGTTACCAGAGTGAGGCACCATATTTTTATTCTTTGTGAAATAGCCTTTTTAATCAGGTTTTTCAAACATAAAAGAAATTCATGCTCATGATCTAAACCTGAAACATGACAAGAATATGACACATAGCAAGTAAAAGTCCCCTAGAACTCTGTCTCCTAGAGATAACCTCAGTGAGCATGTCTTTCCTTCTGATTTTATGTTTGGAAAGAATAGAATAATGCATATGATTCCCTTTGACCCCTGACTCCCAGTGGAGTCTTCTCCCCAGAAATGAGCATCATTACCAGTTTCTTGGATATCTTGAGAACCATTCTATGTATAAACAAGTTTTGAATATTTTAAAGTGACTTTTGATCAGGTAACCAAGTCTTTCCTTACACAGAGACATTTGTTTATTTCATGTATTCATTCAACAAGTGTCTGATAAGTGTCTTGTATATTGCAGACACTGTGTTAGTCCTGGATCTGCAATGAGGATCAACACACGGCCACTGCCTCTTGAAAGCTTACTCTCCACCAGCTAGTTTGACATTTAACAAAAAAAGCCACAATAAACGGGGAAATGGTGATGCATGTTATGAAGACACAGAACAGAGTCCACAGGCTTTACTTGTGAAAAATAGTTGATAGCCCCCTTCCCCAGTTTTCTCATCCAGAAATGTAGATGGGAGATTAGAAGCAGTGACCCCCCACCCGACCTATATTCTTGCCAGCAGTTTTCATCTTCTTTTTCCTCCAGAATTTTCATCTGACAAAATGACCAACTGAAAATTAACATTGGCTGGCAGAATGCTAGCAGTACCTCATCCAGACCCGAAGAGCTCTGTCAGCCAGACTAGGAGCTTCCTGCGGACAAATCTGTCCTGCCTCTCTTTCTTTGCCCAGAACCCCAGCAGGGACAACCTCATGCAGGCACTGGGTCATAGGTCCTTTCATCACATTCCTATTTTCTACCTTAGCATTTCTGTGAGTGGTGGGTATTCTTATTCCCATTTTTAAAGCTGTGAGAACTAAGCCTTAAAGAGGTGTGAAGAAACTCCCTCCTTTAAAAATAACCCTTCCCCCCCACACTGAAAATTCTTGACTATAGTTACATAGCTCCTCTGTGGCACAGCTCTCAAACATTTGTTGGCCCACATGCCCGTGACCCTGACACAGTTGGTCTCCTTCCTGCGGGGAGCTGGTTACCATCCATTTTTCCCACAGGTTGGCCCAGGTTTTGTTTTTTCAGAGTTCGGTTGAAGAATTTCAAGACAACTAGGTCATTCTGGTGTAAACATTTTTCTGTGGGTGAGGTCAAGGCAGCAGCACCATCCTCTATTTCAATAGCTCCTTGAAAGATTGAGCTCTTTGTTCTCACTGTCCCTCTTCCTCTTTTTGCAGCTTGTGTCCTGGGCCACTTATGCCTGTTTGCTGGGCAACCTGAATGTGTCTGCTTCTGTGTCAAGCATTGTGGGTGTGGAAGCAGAGGCAGTTTAGCAAATGACAGATTATCATGTCAATAAAAGGTAGCATATGGCTACAAAGTTGATTTTTTTGGAATCAGTTTTGTGTCAAAGGCCTGACTCCTTCACTTGCTTATTAGTTAAGTTAGGAACTTAACTAACTTAACTGAACTTAGGGAAGTTACTTAACCTTTCAGTAGCTCAGGTTCATCATATGTAAATGGGTGGTGATGGGGTCCATAGTCACTTTTCTCATAGAATTTTGCTGTTGAGGAATACAGGAGACAGTACTTCTAAGATTCTGAATGTAGTGTCAAGCACATAGTAATTACTCAATAAAGAATAGTTGCTGCCATTATGATTATTATTAGTAGTAGTAATATTAGTATTATTAGTCTATTATTAACAACACTAGGAGACCAAATGGTAAGTATATATAGTACTAATAAGTGCAAACGGAGTTCAGAAAATAAGTGATCAATTTGAGTTGCTTATCCAGGAAATCTTTGGAGGAAATAGAAGTGGAATGAAATATATCAGGTAGGAAAATTATAAAAGTGGGAGGCTGAGCTGAACCAGAGTGGGGACAAAAGAAGAAAGAACCTCAATGTCTACTGTACTCACACTCTGTTACTAGCTCACTTATCTTCACAGTCAGTACCACCAACCCTTTATGGCTACTCATTTTGCAGAGTGCTGTATTACTGCTTGGAGTTTACAGGGGGCACTGTAGAGGTGATAGTCAGACGGAGACTGGTTGGCTGACTGCTGTGATTGGGCTTTAGAGGGTATCTGTGCCTTGGTGGTGTTGACATGAGTCTTTTTTTTTTACATTATTTATATATATTTGACAACAACTGTGGTCCCCTTTTCCACCACCATTTCACCAGTGCACCATCACCTCAGTCCCTTGTGCTCTTTCTGCCCTCATCCCATTTGAGTCTTTTATTTTTAAAGATTTATTTTTATTATGCATATAAGAACTGGGGTATAGACCAGGGGTGTGGGGGGGTGGTGAGAAGATTCACCAGAGACAGAGTGGGGAGCACAATAGACAGATCTACTGTATACTGATGAGGGGAGCAGTGGGTAAGACACGAGAGGTCTGCTGTGCCATGTGGGTCACCTCCCTGGCTGGGGATCAAACTCATGCTGCAGTGGCTGGCAATAGCTTGAAAGCACTGAGACTTTAACCCCTGTGCCACCAGGGAGGCCCTGACATGAATCTTAACTCTGCAACTTAATTTGTGGGTTCAAGCCACCCACAAATCACCCAGGGATGTTGGTTTCATAGTCCCCAGTCTTTCAAAAGACTTCTTGACAAACCACAAAATGAATGAATGGATTGATGCTAGGACAGAGACCACTATATAGATGTAACACTTATGTCTGTCAGCCAGGTCATGTACTGTTCCTGATGGCAAGGTTCATGAAGCCAATTTAAACAGGGGCTTGTTTGATAAGGTAAAATTGGAATCTAATGGAGTTGAAAGTTCTTATGAGAAGCCATGTAAGGTACATTATATCTTTGTATTGACTGGACAGTGTATCCTTTTCTTTCACCACTGCTGGAGAAACATCAGTGACAGTTTTTCTCTTGGATGTTCCTGTTTCTAGTTCCTTGCAAGCACTGTGCATGCTATCACTGTGTTATTTTCTTGATTTTTAAAAAATATTGATAAGAATTGAAAAGTACCCATTTCTTAATAGGACTATAGTTACACTGATTCTCTTTTTGGTTGTGTTCCCAACCTCTAGTGATATTTCCAAGTGGGGCCGCCACGAACAGCTATGCACTGCACAACCCTAGGAGAGGGTGCCATTCACATAGATTATAATTGAATGGCGCCACTAGGGTTGTGCAGTGCACAACCTATACAACTGTACTCGGCGGCCCTATCCTAATGCTTTCTTCATCAGGGTTATGGTTTTGGAAGAAATAATCACTCTTTGGAATCATTCTCAGGGACTTAGTAAGAGGGCCAAAGCTTAGTAAGGGCCAAAGAGTTATTGCATGGGGTACATGGGTAATGTCCATTAATATATTTGGTTTGATAGTAAAGGCATGTGAAGAAGAGTAAAGACTAATAAGGCTGGTTGGGGGTTAAATGATGATGGGGAGGGGGAGGGACTTGAATGCTATATTAGGAAGTGTAAGCTTTATTCAACAGGCAATAAGGAGCCATCTGAAGTTTTCAAAAATAGTTTATTGAGTTATAATTCACTTGTTATACAATTCACTAATTTGAAACATTCAATCAGTGCTTTCTAGTATATTCTCAGGTATGTGCGGGAATCACCATAGCCAATTTAAAATATTTTCATCATCTCATACCATTTGGCTAGTGTTCCTCTCCCTGCCCTTCCCTTACCCTCCCTCCCAACTCTAGCAACTACTAATTGACTTTCTGTCTCTGTAGGTTTGCATTCTGGATGCTTCCTAAAAGTGGTTTGATAGGGTAATAGGGTCTTTTCCAATGTGCTTTTTTTAGGTTCATCCATATTTTTGTGTGTATCAATAGCTCACTCCTTTTGTGGTCAAATAACATTGCTCCATATGGTTATGCAGTTATTTCTTGCCTAATGGCAGGGATATATTCCAAGGAATGCATCATTGGGCTGTTCTGTGATTATGTGAATGTCATAGAATGTCATTACACAAATCTACACACCTCGACTGTGTGGTATCACTTGTATATGCATGCAATGTGCGGTTGACTGAAATCTCAGTAAGTGATGCATGATTGTATTGTGTTTTGTTCCTCCATTGGTCCATTGATGAGTATTTGGGCTGTGTCTGCCCTCTGGCTGTTGTGAGTAATGAACATCCAAGTATAAGTTTTTGTGTGGATGTTTCTCTTGTAGATATATATGTATGTATGTATGTGTGGTACATATGTATGTATGCTTGGTTGTGATTAACTCCTTTAACCTTTTCAGACACTGCCATTCTGTTTTCTAATGTGGCAGCACCATTTTTACATCTCTACCAGAACTGCATGCAGTTTCCAATTTTTCCACATCAGATGAACACGTTTTGTGTTTTTATTTATCTTAGCCTTGCTGGTGGGTGTAAAGTGGTACCTCACTGTGGATTTGATTTGCATTTTCCTAAAGGTGAATGATGTGGCACTTCCTTTCATGTGCGTATTGGCCCTTGTCTTTTTTGTTTTTTTAAAGATTTATTTATGCATACAAGAGCTGGGGTACAGGCCAGAGGTGTGGGGGTGAGAGGATCTACCAGAGACAGAGTGGGGAGCAGAACAGGCAGACTGACTGAAACACACTGCCAAGGGCAGCAGCGGGTGAGGCAGGAGAGGTGTGCTATGCCATGTGGGTCCCCTCCTGGGCCGGCAGCAGGGATCGAACTTGTGCTGCAGTTTGCTTCATAGTGTGTTGCTTAACCCACTGCGCCACCAGGTAGGCCCTTCCTTGGCCCTTGTCTTAAGAGAAATATCAGTTCAAATCTTTAGCCCACCCTTTTAATTGGGTTATTCTTTGTCTCTATTGTTGGATTTTAAGAATTATTTATGTATTCTGGATCCTAGACCCTTACAGAGATAGAATTTGTAAAATTTTCCTCCATTTTTTAGGTTGCTGTTGTATTTTTCTTGATAGTATCCGTTGAAGCATGTAATATTTTAATTTTGGTGAAGTTCAGCTTATGTATTTTTCTTTTGTTGCTCATGTTTTCAGTGTCACATCTAAGATTATCCATTCCCAAATCTGGGGTCAAGAACATCTTACAGCTTTTGCTTTTACATGTAGGCCTTTGATCATTATTATTATCATTATTTGTTGTATATGGCTTTGAGGTAAGTGTCCAAGCTTGATTCTTATGTATGTGGAAATCCAGTTGTCTCAGCACCATTTGTTAGAGACACTATTATTTCTCCTTGAATAATTTTGGCACCCTTGTTTAAAATGAGTTAGGCAGGTTTGTTTATGGACATTTAATTATATTTCATTAGTCTGTCTCTATTCTGCTGCTGGTATCCCAACTGTCTTAACTACAGTTACTTTGTAGTAAGTTTTGAAATCACGTAGTTGGTTCCTCCTATTTGTTATTTTCAAGATTGTTTTGACTACTTGATGTCCTTTGCAATTCCATAGGTATTTTAGAATTAGCTTGTCCTTTTCTACAAAGAAGTCATCTGAACTTCTGATAGGGACTGTATTAATTATATCATCTAAACTTTTAAACTGGGTGCATTAAGTGACTAGGGTTGTATTTTAAGAATAGGAACTTCGGGCCTCCCTGGTGGCACAGTGGGTTGAACAATGCACTATGAAGCAAACCGCAGTAACTGCAGCATGATGCAGCCACTGCAGCCACTGCAGTTTAATCCCTGCTGCCAGCCTGGGAGGGGCCCCACAAGGTGCAGCAGACCTCTCCTGCCTCGCCCGCTCCTCCCCTCAGCAGTGTGTTTCAGTCAGTCTGCCTGTTCTGCTCCCCACTCTGTCTCTGGTGGATCCTCTCACCGCCCACACCTCTGGCCCTTACCCCAGCTCTTGTATGCATAAATAAATAAATCTTAAAAAAAAGAATAGGAACTTGACAGAAGTATAGGAACTAGAGTGAAGAAGGAGAGACAGGAGAACTGGAGATCAAATTCGCAACTGTTAAGGTAGTTTAGGAAAATGATAGGGACAAAGGTAGGAAAAGATGGTGAGGATAGATTTGAGATAAATCAAAGAGGTTAAGGTATCAAGATGATAGGACTTGGGGACTGACGACTTGTGGAAAGTGTAACAAGAAGGGAGGCATCAAAGATTTCTCTGAGGTTTGAAGATAGGTTAATTGGATATCAATACATTTTTTTAACTTGCACTATAAACGATGTTCAACTTAGAAAAGAGTTGTAGAAATATTAGAGAGAATTTCCATACACTCTTGATTCAGCTTTCAAGGTTATTCTCATGCATAACCATGGTAAAATCATTAATATTGAGAAATTAGCATTGTTCCTGTGAACTAAACTGTAGAATAGACTTTGTTCCAATTCTACCACTTTTACCACAAATGTGTTTTTTCTGTTCCAGGACTCAATCCAGGATATACCACATTGCATTTACTTGCCGTATTTTTTTTCACATTTTCAAAGGACAGATTAGTGGGAATAGGAGAAGGAAAAAAGAGAGAAACCTGTGTAGACACAGATGGGCAGTCTTGGGAGAAGAGCTGTCTAGTGCCATGTTTCTGTTGTCTCCTCTAGTACAATTCCTCAGTCTGTCTTTCATGATTTCGACAATTTTGAAGAGTACTGATCAGTGAATTTGTACAATACCCCTAATTTAGACTTATCTGATTTTTTTTTTCATGATTAGATTTGAGCAATTTGGGAAAAATACTACACAGTGATGCTGTATTCATCTTGGTGCATCATATCAGGGGGTACATGTTGATATGACTTATTCCTCTTGATAGTCACATTGATGCTATGGCTAAGGTGGTGCTTGCCAGGTTTCTCCACTGTCAAGTTATTATTTTCCTTTTGTAATTAGCAAGTATGTTGCAAAAATGATGACAGTAACACTGATCATAGCATCTATCAGCAGTTCCTCTCTCTAACAATTACTGCTGCAGTGTTTGCCTAATGGTGATTTTCTGCTTTACCCATTCCTTGACCCTTGACCTTTATTGGTTGGAATTCTACTCTCTATAAAGAGCTAGACCTTCTTTCCTGTTTTTGAGGGACCAGTTAGGGAAAGTAGATCATAGTTCAGATTTAGTTATGTTAGATCTGTGTGAAATACAGATGCAAATAACCAAAAAGCATTTGATATCTACATAGAAGCAATAGTTCATTTAGTTTAGTTTTGTCAGTTCCTTTGTTGTGTTTTTCTATGATCCACCTATGGGTGAAATATTGCTATTCATCTTTTTCCTTTTGACTTATTTAACTTAGCATAATCCCCTCCAGTTCCATCCATGTTGTCACAAATGGCAAGAGTTCCTTTTTTGTAGCTTAGTAATATTCCTCTGTGTGTGTGTGTGTGTGTGTGTGTGTGTGTGTGCACACATACCACATCTTCTTGATCCACTGCTCTGTTGTTGGACATTTGTTTGTTTCCACAGTTTGGCTATTGTAAATATTGCTGAAGTGGATATAGCGGTGCCTTCAAATTAGTGTTTTGTATTCTCTTGGTAGGTAGATACCTAGTTGTAGAAGTGCTGGGTTATGTGGTATATATATTTTTCATATTTTAAGGAACCTGGATCAGTTTACACTCCTACCAACAATGCATGAAGGTTCTCTTCTCTTCATGCCCTTGCCAACACTTGTTTCTATTTTTTTGATATGCGTCATTCACACTGGAGTGAGGTGATGTGTTGTTATGTTTTGATTTGCATTTTCCTCATCATAAGTGCATTTTTTTTCATGTGCCTGTTGGCCATCTGTATGTTTTCTTTGGAGAAGTATCTCTTTAGTTTTTCTGAGGCTACTAGAGGTGGAGGGAGGGTGGGACTGGAAACAGTGAGGAAGGGGCCCAATGGTCTATGGTAAAGGGCTATGACTATGAACTTACTTCCCTAAATCATATACAGAGTTGTAAATCAATGTTACCTCAATAATAAAAATAAATAGTAAAAACAGTTGAGGTTGGGGTATTGGAGATAAGAACTAATACATTTTCCATTTTACAAATGTAGAAACTGAATTTTAGGGTGAAAACCGAGACACAATGATAAATCCATCTGGCAAGGCAATGGGAAGTGGGGTATAGTTTGAGGGCCTTGATTACCTACCTGCCAGTGACTTTGGATTTTGTTCAATGGCCATTTAAGATTTGTCAAGAGAGAAATTTCAGTAATCACACCCTAGTTCATAATCCACTGCAGCACTATATGTGGCAACAAAGAGAAATTTACAACCCCAAATTAAAGAAAATCTATCTAATCAGTTTTATAAACCATTGGGAAAAAGAACTGTTGTCTGGAGTTATTAGAGAAAACTTTGTGGAAGAAATAGAATTTGCCATGGACTTGGATGAAGTTTGCAGTGAAAAAAGAAAAAGGGTATTTATTTAAGAAGGATGATACTATCAATAACTCCTACTTATTTTATTTATGCTGTGCCTAACACTGAACTAAGTGCTTCAGGCATTTAATCCTCACATGCGCCTTTTGAGATGTTAATACTGAAATCCCCATTTGATAGATGAGGAATCTGTGGTGGGTAAATGTTCTCTCCCTGTATGCAGGTAGCAAAGGGAATCCAGGTCGTCTATCAGAATATTATTATGCAAAAATGTTATCAGAACAGGTGAGGTTAGATTAATTGGGAGTTTTATATGAACTGTTGCTAATAAAGCTCACAGTAGGAATGGATTTTCTATTGAGATCAGAATGATTATAGCTATTATGTATTGAGTGCTAGCTATGTGCAAGGCAGTGTGCCAAGTGCTTTGCTTGTTTTATTTCATTTGATCTTCTCTGAAATCTTGTTCGACATAGATCCTATTTTTTTAAAATATTTATTTATGTATGCATACAAGAGCTGGGGTACAGGCTTAGAGTTCTGGGAGGTGAGAGGACTCACCAGAGACAGAGTGGGGAGCAGAACAGGCAGACCGACTGAAACACACTGCTGAGGGGAGCAGCGGGCGAGGCAGGAGAGGTCTGCTGCACCTTGTGGGTCCCCTCCCTGGCAGGGGATCGAACTCACGCGGCTGTGCCACGATGCTTCACAGTGTGGCGCTCAACCCGCTGCGCCACCAGGGAGACCCTAGATCCTATTTTTATAGGACCTATTTTAGTGATGAAAAAAATGACTCCAGCCGAAGGTGATAGTGCTGAAGAGTGGCAGAGCAAGTGTGTAGAAACAAAACCCATATTCTTAGCCACTTGGTAATGCTACCTGTCCTGCTTCTATCTTCTTAATAGGGATGAATTTGCTAATGGGACCAGAAAACTCAATATTAAGAACTAAGTTTGGCTGGCCCCTAAATGGTGCTTGGGTGTGGACACTGCCAAATGTCTTTGTGACTCCTTATTCTATACCTCAGTGGTTGACCAAACCAATTCTTTCTTTACGTTTCGTTCAGTCTGGTCCTTCAAGCCTGGGAATTTCTGGCTTGAATTTAATGTCACTTTACAACCTTTAAAATTTCTTGAATGTTGGTTTTAAAGCCTAGTAGTAGGTACTCTTACTTCCATTTTGTCTAAATTCTTGACAATGCTCTTTATACTGACAAAAATTGGATTTCTCAGAAAGAGTAAACAGGAGGTATTAATGGGAGGACAGAGGATGGGCATTTAATTGAAGGCTTCCTGAAGAAAATGATTAACTTTGTATTTGCTGGGTAAGTAAGAGCCAGAAAAGAAAAGGTGAGAAGGCCATTTTGGACGAGTTAATGGATTGACAATGGCACAATTTTGTGGTATTGGTGATTTCAATTAAAAAATTACTTATTAAAATATTTGAATATAGTAGGTGACTTCCTGTAAGCTCAGGAAGCTCTCAAAGCATAATATCAAAGGCAGAAACCATAAAGGAAATGACAAATACATCTGGTTACAGAAAGATAAAAAAGCTTCCCTATATCAAAAAACTACCACAAACAGAGCTATAACATGGACAGCCTGGGAAAAATATTCGCATTTAATGTGAAATAGTTTCCATTAAGTGTCATTAAAACATAGCTAACTCTTATAACTCAAAGGAAAAGAACACACCAGTTGAAAAATAAGCAAAGCTCATAGATGATCACATTCCAAAAGAAGAAATAACGATCCACGAATATGTTAGAAAGTAGTTTAACATTTCTGGTAATCCTAGACATGCAGGAAAACATGTTTGTGTGTGTGTGTGTGTGTGTGTGTGTGTTAGGGAAGGAAAAATAGTTTCCCCCTCTACCCTTCTAGGTTCTTGGCTGAGACACCTTCAAAATAAGATAACAGATTAACGAGAGAAACAAACATGTTTAATGACATGTATGCCTTCTGTGACCATGGGCAGAGCCAGGGCAACAGAGTAACTCTGTGTGAAATGTCCCCAACACCTCTCTAAGTTCTGTTTCCAGCTAAAGACAAAAAAGAAAAAAATAGTGATGGCAGGAAGCCAGTGAAATGTCTCTTATGAAGGGATAAGTTCTACTTGGTGTTCAGAGCTTCTCCCTTATCTGTTATTCTTTTTTTAAAAAGCTGAAAATAATCCTAATGCCAAAGAGACTTTTGGGGTGGCAAATTCTGTTCTTCTTCAATGTTTTGCCTTTAAAAATATGATAGTAACCTATTGGACAAGTTACAGCAAAAGCACATTCTCATGTTGCTGGCTGGACATTGCATTCAAGGAAAATTTCTGGGAAGCATTTTAGAATTACAGGTTAAAAGTTTTAAAGTATATATTCCCTTTGAAGACCTTAGAAATTCTCCTTCTATAAATCTAGGCTAAGGAAATAGTAAATGATATGAAAATTTAGGTATAACATAAGTTGGGGAGGAACAAAAACTCCACCCTGCCCCTCTGTGTTCTCAGGTTGGTCAAATAATCAAATTAACACCAGACAGATCAGTAGGTGAAAAAGAAAATTAATTATGTTCATACAGGGAATCTACATAGATTCCAAAGCCTGTGAGCCAAAATGGGATATATGTGCTGAGCTAAGGAATGGGATAAGAGCTTGGGGCTTCCAAAAGTAGAGGACTGGATCAAGAAGATGTGGTACATATACACGATGGAATATTATTCAGCAATCAGAAATGAGAAATTAGGGGCATTTATAGAAAC
>JAGFMF010011865.1:6317060-6362149 GCA_019455555.1 Galemys pyrenaicus | reverse complement strand
AGGTGATGGTGCACGGGTGAAATGGTGGTGGGTACCCCCTGGGGACTACAAATGATGTCAAATATAACTAATAAAAAAATAAATAAATAAATAAAAAAAAGAGCTTGGGGCTTCAAAGAGAGAAGAGGGGAATTCCCAAGTCAAAGAGAGGGGGACTCATATATGACAGAGAGTTGATGCTCTGTAATTAGATTTTGTAGATAGGTTTTCTGTAGCTAGGGTTTTCAGGTAGAAAGGTTACTTCTGGTAATACCTATTTCTGGGAAAGACCCCTAGGTTTCATTCTTCTAGGTCAGTTGGGGAATGTTAAGTTTCTCAGGAGACTGTAGGACTTCGATTGACCTCACCTCAAAATAATCTACATGCCAAAGTGACACGTCAGGGAGGCCTGTCCTTCACTTCCATGTACACCAACAGGAGGAGATTGGTTCAGTAAATTGTTGCCTATCCATATAATCGAATAAAAGAAGCTATGATAAAATGAGCTCGTAGGAACATATTTGTTGATATGTAGAATGCTCAGGATACTGTATGGCAAATGCATGAAGCTGCCATGCTGGAGAGATAGATGGAGTCTGCAATAAAGAATGTCTGGCCTGTCTTGCTAAGGAGCTTGAGGTTTTTCTGGTAGGTACTGGCAAGCTATTGAAAGATTTGAAGTGCCAGATTAGAGCAATGTTTTCGCTAGATCCCTTTCACTGCAGTGTGCCTAGAGGTGGGAGACTAGTGAGGAGATGATTGCAGAGACCCAGGAGAGAGGGTGGGGGCCCCTGGACAAATGATGGCTAGGAAAGTTGATTGAGGAAGGTAAGAATCTCCAACCAGAGTGGTTCAGAGGTAGCGAAGGACCTCAGACAGCTGTTGGCACCTAGATTGGGTGCTCAGGAAAGAGACGAATTTACAAGTTTCTGGGCAGAACCTTGGAGCAGCACAGTGAGGCTTTCCTGGGGAAGCTGAGAGAATGTGGTTTGGAACTGAACCAGTAGGGTTTTTTTTTCTCCTGGAAAATACAGCCCAAGAAGCATGCAGTTCTGTAAGGACTCAGGATGCACAAGACCCCAGCACATGTGGGAGTGAGGCGAGTTGGAGCGAAGCCTAACCCATCTTTATGGAACGCAGGGCTCTGATACCCATCTGTGTAAACATACTTGACTACCTAGTTAGGTCTGTGTTTTGAGGTGTCTCACCTTGTAGAGAGATTTTGTGAGCTGTGTGGTGGCACGAGTCTTTGTGGGGCGGGGGGGAAATGACTCCCTGCTCTCTGTGAGGTTAAGAGGCAGGAATGGAGTCTAAAGAAGAAAAGTTCCCGTGAGGTCTGGTCTGTGTCAGGTAGCATGTGTGATGAACTGGGATTTAGGGAACCTTGTTCTTGTCAGAAAGCTTGTGAGAACCTTTCCCCCTCAGTTTCTTTATATGTAAAATGAGCTCTAATAAGAAGACCCTGCTTACCACCCAGGTAATGGGAAAGCAGAATTGTGTGCAACCTGCCATGCCGTTTTTTCCAGGTGCTGAGCTGGATAGATTTCACCATGAATACAAAATTCCTAGTTGGTGCTGGGGGATATGCTAAGATGTGGTCTCATCTTCCTACTGTCCTTGTTTGCACTTCAAATGCCTTCTCTTCATACTCTCTTTGCAGCTGAAGGGATACTTTAGCTTCTGGCCTGCTAGTCTAAAACACATGCTACCAAAATTTGAAAATGGTTGGCAGTCAGCAAGGAAGAAAGCAGGGATATTCAGGCCAGGACTGGAGGCCGTTGGGCCTCTGAATTAAAATGTGACTCCTTTGGTTAATGGCGATTATGGATCTGGCTCCAGCATGCTAGAGCAGAGAGGTTCAATGCTTTGAATATTTAAAGTTGCTGAAGGAGGTAATGAGTTTAGTGGAAACAGAATATGGTGAATTTGGGGTCCTTTTCCCAATATGCTGATTTGATATGTCTACATGCATTTGATTTACAGATTGCCTTGAAAAAGATACTTTCTTTCCTGATGATGACCTAGACAGGAAAGCGAAGAAAGGCCAAAGTAGTTGTGGGAATGACGTGGCCACATGAAAGTAACTGTTAGAAAACTTAAAATTACGTAGATTAGCTGCCTCAAGAGAAATGTGATCCATGATTGAATGGCGGGTAATATGACAACCTATTTGGTTGGGATTAGAGGCTTGCTCCTCTGGTTTATGGCCTTTTGGCATTTGTCCCTATCAGAACCAGCCAGGTAGAGCAATGATAGAGAAATCTGCTCCTCAGGAATCTGCATGTCTCCTCTTGGCAGTGGCTATAGAAAAGAGTTAATATGGGACCCAGTGTCTCATTTTTGCATCTCTGTTTACCATGTTGGAAGTATCTTGGGTATTCCAGAAACTCAACAGAGCTGCTGGTATGACTTAGGTGACCCTGGAAGTATTGAGGACCTTTCTGAGGTGGGTGGGGGCCATCTGCTCTCTGTATACTGTCGCTTCTGAGTGTAGCCTTTGATGGGCCTGATGCTGGGTAGCTATTTACAGCCTTCAACTTGGTCTCTTGCCTAAGGTGAGTAACTTTACTGCTGGCCAGTGGTAAAGAATACCAGCTTTGTTTCTTTCTTTGGACTGCTTCTGAGGGGTAGGGTGGGAGTGGGGTAAGTTAATGTTTGGATGATTGAAATTCCAAGTCTACAATCCTTATCCCAAAACAGCGTATTTCAGAAAACAGAATGTTTTTGCAATTCCGTGCATCTGGAGTATTTTGCACATAGTGGGGTCTAGGGAATAAAATCAAAATATATATTTTGATGGAAAACATATGAATAGTCACTATGAGTGAAATAGGTAAAATCTGTAAGTGGATTTAGTTCAGTTCAAGTCATGTTTTGCTACCAAATGAGTTTTGGGAAAAAACGGGCTTTCAGTTTTTAGAGCTTTTAGATGTGGCGATTGCCAATAAAGGATTGTGGACCTGTAATTGTCAGTGGTTTTGCTTTTAATCAAATTGATCCACAGGGGGGAAAGGTACATTCTTGATGGATATTTCCTCGGAGGGGTTCTTCGATGAGGTATTGTGCAGGGAATAGACTCCTGGCCTTGTTCTTTTCAAGGCCCCGTCTTCCATTCTTTTTTTTCCCCTTGGCAGGAATTCAAGCAGGTGTCTTTCCTTAGTGATTTTTCTCCATAGTACCCTTTCTTTCCAAATATATAGAAGACTGGTACAACTGAAGAACCGAGTGTCAAACGATATACACATGGCAAAGCTAACAATCCATAATGCAGATTAACTATTTATAAATGTTTTCCATAAGATAGGAACACATTGAGTGATTTCTTAAACCATATTATTAAATCACTGGAGGTGAAGGAACTTTGCAAGTATGAATTTCATTGTTTTGTCCATTCTTAGTTCTGCTGAATGTCTTTGACCCCTGGAGTAGTTCAGGTCAGTGTCAAACATTCTGTGTTTTTGTCTCCCAGGAGTGGCTGAATCTCCTGTGGTGTTTGTTAAGCATAAAGATTCCTGGAATAAACATAAAGACTTCTGGAATCAATTTCCTAATAGGAAATCCTGGGAATTTGCATTCTTAACAAACTCTGCTGGGGTCTTTTTATCCCCTTGGTTTGAGAACTAGTGCATAAGTGAAGACCAAATTACCACAAGCTGTGGGTTTATGCAGGTCTAGGTCAAACGAAGTAGCATGGAACTGATTTGTCTCTTAGAAGAGCAAGGTTCTTTTTTTAAATTAGTTTGACTGGGAGGACAATAGAAGGGTAAAATCACCTAGTCATGAAACAGACTGATCAAATCAAAGAGAGGTTTGGAGCCTGGGAGTGACAAAATTGATAGGGTTGCCAGATTACCAGATTACCAAATTTAGGGTGCCCAGTTATATTTGAATTGCATATAAACATATGTGTAATGTTATATATAATAGTTATCTTCCTTACAATATTAGGCTATATTTCCATGAAATGTTATTTATCTGCAATTCAGATTAACTGGGCATCCTGTGTCTCATTTACTGCATCAGGTAATGTTGGGTATTGATCAACTGACCTTCCCCTATGGGATACAAACCAGATGGCATTTTTCTACTTGTCACATGCTCAGAATCTATTTTCGCTTACCCTATGTTAAAACCTTAGACTGGCTACTTGTGTCATATTGAAGTAGAAGAGTTGAACAAGTACTGATTCTTGTACTTGAGGTTAAGGGGAAGTATTCTAGAGTCTGAAAGACCTAAGAAAAGCTTTCCTCCTATCTTACCCCCCTGCCCAATCCAGACACACACACGTACACCATACATACAGCTGCATGGGTTAAAAACAAATATGTACTTTGGAAAACCACCTGCTTGCCCTTTAAATTTTTTATATTACATTTTTGTGTTAGATTTTGATTAATTTGTATTAGTAGTGTTGTTATTATTATTATTATTATTAAAGTACTGTTGTCTTGCTATGTCTGGCTTTTCTCTTGATAACCTTACTCAATTCTTTTTCAATTGCAGATCTTTCTCCTGGCCTGCCCACCCTGCCGTGGAGCGATTATCGTCTTCAAGTAAGTTTTGTCTGATAGCAAAGGATAATGGGCATGTTGCTCTGAACACCTTGGGCTTGCACCCTTCTATCTCTTAGCTTCCCAGGGACAACAGTCTATGAGTGCCGAGTGACACTGGGCTGTATGTGTAGAGACTTGACTTTTGCTGAGTCCTGAGAAATCCTTTCAGTGACTCCTGGTGATGGTGGTTTGTGGCCCAGGTATGTTCTCTTGGATAGCTTCTCTCTTGGCAAGAATCTTTGTATTGTGCTTTACTGAACTGGTTCTTTCAAGTGCTTTGTTTTGCTTTGTTTTTTAAATTTTTTTTTTCTGAAAGTGCAAATTAAAGTGAGGAAAGAAACATATCACCTATTACAAGTTCTGGCTTTCTCAAAAATAGCAAACATTAAACTGTATTGCAGGCAAATAGTGTTTATCTGAAGGCAAGTTGGCTTAAATGAAATTCTTGGGTCCCGGAACCCTCATTTTAACCATGAGTTGTGACCATCTCATGTATCAAGCCTTTTATTACAGTTGCTAATGAGAAGCTAAATCGACCAAATTAATTTAATCTTTCTCTCTTCCCTGGCCCCCATTCTGGAGCTGTTCCCGAGCAGTGTAATGGCCGCAAGCCAGAGGGAGGGGACAGGAAGTAAAGAGCCCAGCAGATCCTTGGATAATTGAGAGTGGAACAAATGGCTTTCTGATTTACTTAAGTCATTAAAGTGTTAGGTAGGGGGAAAATATACCCCATTTGCTGCTTCAAATGGCTACTTGGAATAGCCATTTAGTCTCTTGCCTTAGGTTAGTAACTTTCTGCTGGATGAGGGATAATGGATCCTGATTTCATAGATCTCAAACTTAGACAGCTCCTAAGCAGAAGGGGTATTTAACCCTGGTTGCATCCCTTGAGTTCCAAAATGAGCTCAATCTTTCAGTATAATGTTTTTAAAGTAACATGTATTGGTTTTATTTTGTTACAATGAAAGTAACAATTTTCATTATGGAAAATGCAGGAACACATAGAGAAAAAAAATAAACATCACCCTCAGTTCTACCACTGATAGATGATTTTGGTTATTGCCTTTCTGTTTTTAATAAGCAGAGATCGTATTTAGATTTTTTTTTACTCTATCTTTTCTAAATTTAACTCAATTCATATATGCATTATATATATACATAAATACGATTGCTGGATTTATTTTTTATACTGGTTCTGTATTTTCTTTTTTTTTTAAATTTATTTATTTATGCATACAAGCACTGGGGTACAGGCCAGAGGTGTGCGGGGGCGGGGGTGTGAGAGGATTCACCACAGAGAGCATTCACCACAGAGAGTGGGGAGCAGAACAGGCAGATCAACAGAAGTACACTGCTGAGGGAAGCAGCGGGCACAGCAGGAGAGGTCCGCTGCGCCATGCCCCCCCACCTGGGCGGCAGCAGGGATCGAACTCGTGCTGTAGTGGCTGTGATTCGCTTCATAGTGCGTTGCTTAACCCACTGCGCCACCAAGGAGGCCCTGGTTCTGTATTTTCTTTTCCTTGTTTTGTTTGACTCCTACCTCTGATTTTCCCCACCACCCTTGCATATTACCAAACCAGTAGGTATTCTGTGTTTTTCTCCATCTTCATTGGTGCACACTCGCACACACACACACACACAGGTTCATAAAAATCTTGCATACACTTTCACACATCTTGCTTTTTTCACTCAAAAATATCTCGTGGAATCTGTCCATGAGATCTGTTGTTATAGCGCTTATTTTCAAAGCTGCAAAATATTTCATGAATCCACAACAGTTTATTTAGGTATTTCCTATTGATGAACATTTATGTTCTTTCTTTCCAGATTTCTACCACTATAATTAATGTAAGATGAAATAAGTATAATTATGTATATAGTACAATTATGTATATAATTATGTATATATACATAAATATGCACATACATATTTATATGTTTACACACATCTATTTCTTAATTTGTAAGATTCCTTTGAGTATTTAGGATATTGACCTTTTGTGATGGCTATCTTTCCAACATCTGTATGTATTGACTTTGCTGATATATATTTTTGTACATAATTGTTTACATTTATTCATATCCAAATATGACTCTTTTTTAATAATTTCTGGATTTCTAGTCTGTTAAGACTATTTTCTTAAATATGGATAACCAGTTGTACTAGTATATTAAATAATTCCTACTTTCCCCTGTGAGCAGAGCTTCATTATTGCCATCTATTAAACTTTTTATATACCAGAATCCATTTATGGGTTGTCGATTCTGTTTTACCTATATGCCTGTTTTTTTTTTGTTTTTTTTTTTTTGTCGGGGGCAAAAATGTCCTTCTACCTTTCTAGGTTCTTTGGTTGGTGTAATAATTAAAATGACATAAGAAAGATTAGAGAAGAAAAACAAGTAAAATTTCACATGTCTAGGAACCCCACAAAGATTTGGGGCTATGTGATTTGAGACAGTTGGAGTTTATTTCCCATCCTGAACTAGGGTGAAAGGGGGTAGGGGTATGGAAATTCATAGGGGAGGAAACAATTTACAGAAAGGTGGAAGAGCAAATGTTCTGTAAACATCATTTGCCATGCTATGTAAAGATGAAGGGACACAGAAAGCACGTTGAACAAACAGGCCTTTCTGTGTTCCCCCCATTCTAGCATATTTGGCTTCTATGTAGTTAAATCTGGTGATAACTTCTCTATCTAAATTACTCAGGTAGTTAAGAGAGAGGTAAAGAATAGCTTTCCTGAGATTGCTGGTCCTAATTGCCTTCAGCTCAAATTGCTGCCCCTAATTGCTTTTAGTTCAAAACAGTCCACGTACCAAAGTGGTGTATTTTGGGGGCAGCCTATTCCATGTCCCCAGAGTACACAAATCATATTGATTAGATGACACTAGCCTTAAAAAAATGGTTTTCTTGGTTATTTTTGACTTTTTTTTAATATACACATGTTAAGATCACTTTCATCGAATCCATCCCCAACACCCCATCAGGATTCTAATTTGAATCACATTAAATTTATATTAGTTTCATGAGAATTGAATTATTTTAAGTTCTATAGATTTTAATATAAGAAATATTTCTATTCAAATCTTGATTTCATCTTTCAGTTTGTCCTTTTGTTCACCTATATGCTATGCCTTTCTTGATATGATTATTCCTAAAGAATTAATAGCATTTTTGGAATATTTTCCTCCTTTCTTCTTGCTAAAATCTAAAAAGGTTATTGATTTTAAAAAATAGCTCTCAGATCTAGCTATCTTTTTTTTTTAATTTTCTTAATTTACACACTCTTTTTATGATTTAGAATCTGCCTAATGTTCTTAGATGTTTCTGCCATGGAGACATGAGTGCATTGCTCAGTTAGACAAAGGATGCCTCAGTCATAAAAATGATATGCATCTTGAATAAACATCAAGTTATATCCATGAACATTAACATTTTCAAATATAGAAAAATGGTAAGATTAAAATATATCTAAAATTTTCCAAGTAATTCTTTCTTTTTTTTTTTTTTGAGTAGAAGAACAGGAGTATAGGTCAGAAGTTCAGTGGGTGAGAGGAGTCACAAGAGGCAGAGTGAGGAGCAGAACAGGTGGATCTACTGAAATACACTGCTGAGGGGAGCAGTTGGTGAGATAGGAGCCTTCTGCTGCAACATATGTGGGTCAAGATCTAGCTATCTTTTGAGCTTTTCCTGTTCATTTTATTTTAGTTTTATCTCCCTAATCCATGGTAATACTAGTTATTCATTTTCTTTGGGTGCCTCTTTCTTTACTCTGTATTTTCACTATAATATATAATATAATTTTGCTAGAAACTCAAAGACAGACTTAAATAAAAATGGTACTGGTTGGTCACTGTCTGAAAATATTTTAAGTGGATTTTTTTGTATTCCTCCATATTTGCTGTTAGTGTTTGTTAAAGAGATCTTTTAAAAGGAAATGGTTGTTGTATTTTATCAAATGCTTTATCAGGGTCTGTCGATCATTTTTTCCCCAAGTTTTTGATATAGTGAATTGTGTCCATAGATTTTGTGGTTTTAAACTGCTCTCACATTACTGCAGTAACACTGCTTTGTATGTTAGTCTTTTGATACTTTGCCAGATTCTATTTGCCAGTATTTTTATTAAGAACCTTGCCTCAGGATTCATAAGTGAAATCAGAGTGGATTTTTTTGGTATTCTTTTCAATAAGGTCAGAGTTTCAACTTGGGTATATAAAATGAACTGCTGAATGTTCTTCCTTTTCTCAGGACTGGAGGGAATCCTTTAGTGACCCTTAGAAATTATGTGTTTTTTGGGCCTCCCTGGTGGCACAGTGGGTTAAGAAACGCACTATGAAGCGAACCACAGCCACTGCAGCACGAGTTTGATCCCTGCCGCCAGCCAGGGAGGGGACCGAGATGGCGCAGCAGACCTCTCCTGCCTCGCCTGCTGCTTCCCTCAGCAGTGTGTTTCTGTTGATCTGCATGTTCTGCTCCCTGCTCTCTGTGGTGAATCCTCTCACCCGCCCCCCCCACACCTCTGGCCTGTACCCCAGTGCTTGTTTGCATAAATAAATAAATCTTTAAAAAAAAGAAGTTATGTGTTTTTTAAAAATCAAATAAAACTCAACTGTGAAATGAATCTGGTCTACATGCCTTTTGCAGATGGTAGACCCTCAATCACCTTTCCAGTGTTTTCTATGGAAATTAATCTATTCAGTTCTTTTGGGATCGATTTTAGCCTCTTGTATTTTGCTAGAAAATTATTCATTTCTTCTGAGTTGTCACATTTATTGCTCTGAGTTTAGTTGAACTTGCAGTGTCCTCTTATTTTATAAATTAAAAAAATACATCCTCATCTACAGTCATGTTATGTTTCCTGGGCTTAATCTCACCTGTTTTTGTGTTCTCATAGTTAATATTTTAGTTAGCTTAGTAAGCACTTTACCTATTTTTGGTTGCTTTATAGAACCTGATTTTGGATATACTCTTTTGAACTTATTATATATTTTTGTCCTTGATTTTTAACTTTTTATCTTTGATTCCCCCTCCCTGTTTTTTTTTCCTAATCTCTAATTACAGGCTTCTATTCTGCTCTGTTCACTTAATGATATTACATAATTTCCCACATTTTATTACAAACTTCACCGACATCATTTTAAAATTGATATTATAATGTTATATAATATAAAAATGTAGCTGTAATTTTTTTAAAAATGCAAAGAGATCTTAAGTATACTTCCCTCATTCCCTTCAGAGAGATTCCATGTGTCCTTTACTTAGTTCCCTCCTGGGTAACCTCTTGTGAAACTCAAGTATGATATTACAACTATGTTATTGACATAGATGCTGTCAAGATACAGAACAGTTTATCACCATTAGGATTCTCTTAGTATCCTTTTGCAGTTACAACCACCATTCTCCCACACTGTTCCTGACTCCTGGCAACTAATTTGTTCTCCATTCATATAAATTTGTAATTTGAAGACTGTTATAAAAATGGCTCATATTTTATCTCAGTTTTGGGTTTCTTTGGAGAGTCATGCACGTTTTTATAATACATACCATTTTCAAAGGTGCATATTATTCCAGCTATGTGGAAATACTACATGCAGTGGGAAGATAAACATCAGTTTTCACAACCCAAATACCCAAAAATAGATGTCTGGATCAAGAAAATGTGATATATTTACATGATGGAATATTACTCAGCATTCAAAAATGATAGACTCATGCCATTTGCAGCAACATGGGTAGAGATGGAAGGCATTATGCTCAGTGAAATAAGCTAGAAAGAAGAAGAAAAATATTGAATGGCTTCACTTATAGGAAGAATGTAAAGGAACCAAATAAGGGATGAGGGGAAAAAAGTAACTATAATAAAGTGAAAATCAAAATCATCAGGCAACTATAGATCAAAGACATTCTGTAGGGGAGGAGGAGGGAGAAGGATCAGGACAGGGTTGGGAAGAGCACAAGGGATTATGGTGGTGGTGCATGGGTGAATTAGTGGTGGCAATTTCATGGGTAAATCACATATTGTACAAATATGAAGGACGATGTTTTATATATATATATAAAATTTAAAAAATCAGTTTCCAATGTAGACAACTTTTAAAATAACTCTGCATTACTATAGCTGTTACTGTCTGCAAAGTACTTTGTCTTAAATCATCTAATCTCATTAAACAATGCTGTCAGTTAGTGAGTACATTATGCTACAAATAAAGCAATTGTGCAAAGAGATTAAATTACATGGCTAAAGATTACATAGTGGCAGAGTCAGGGTCCCAGTCTTTCTTTTCCTGTGAGTGCTTATAATCAGGTTTACTGTGTATGCTTAGGTACACTTAACATGGATTATCAAATTTATTCCAGCACACCTGTATGGGAAGTACAAATAGTATCCTTAGATTGAGAACACAGAGCCTCAGGAAGTTAAGTGGCTTAAATGACTTTTATGTGGTGTACGTGGGGTTTGAGCCAAGGTCTCTTTAGTCCAGAGCCCATACTCCTTATTATAACCTTTTTTTGAGTACATATTTTCTGCTATTCTGTCAGTATTTAAGGGGTTACACACATGACAGCATCCTATTTAAAATTCTGTAAATCTCAACATGTGTAGATGGGCACTGCTGTGTTCTTCATGTCAGGATATTCTGTGGGTTCATTGACTACCACTTTACCCATCTCTTGCTTTCTCTACTGACTCTTTGCTGTGCCAGCCATGCATGAATTTGTCAGCTTCTCAGCTAAGCACAGGCTGGCATGTTCTTCATGGAGGCATGCCCAGTCACTGTGGGAAAGGGGTATGGTGTTCCTAGCAGGCCGTATGCCCCATGCTGGGCAGGGGCTGGCAACTCTCTTGGGGTGGGAAAGGGGAAGGATTCTCCACAGGGTTTCCATGGTGCATTTGTCAGGGAGAAATGATTGTTCCCTAGCATTCTGGCAGCATCCCAGAGTGCTTCATTTATGTGCCTGTCAGCTAACATATGACTTGATAAGTCTACTTCTGGAGAGTCTACGTCAGTGCAAAGCATGCATCCAGAATATGGAGCTATGATTCTAAGGAGTTTCTACTTGGTTTCCTACCAGGGCAACCTTGGGGGTGGTCCTCTTTTGATGCCTGTGTCTCCAAGTACTACAATTTCAGCCTGGCAGCCTTTGGTCCTTGAAGTCTCTTCTTGGCTTCTGTCTCTGTGATGTGCATATAGCAGTACCAGAGTTGTGGTTCATGCAGTGTTTTTCTGTCTCTCTGAAGCTAAGCCATTTTCTTTTTACTCATTTGACTGTTTTGAATGGTTCTTTCTTTAGTAGAAGGTGCTTTCTTCTTTGTTAGTCCTAGTACCTTCAACATCCAAGCCACAGAATTCTTTCTCTTGCTCAGATTCGCTTAAAATCTTCTGTGTTTACTATCCAGCTACTAATGTTGAAAAAAGTCACCTGTCTCAGTTACCTTTAGGGAAAATACTCAGTCCCATATTAAGGACCAGCTTGACTTGTGCCTTCTTAACATGATTCCCTTTTGAAGACAGAAGGAAAGGAAAGATGGCCAAGTTGCCCTCTAACATCTCCCTTGTGACTTCTCTTTCTCATTTCCTGTTGTTTTTCAAATTTCCTCTTCAAGTTTTAAAAATATTTAGCTTGTCAGTTCATCTAAAATTCATTTTCTGAATAGTATCATGTAGGAATACTTCTATTCCTTCTCCCCATTCTCATTTAATTGAGCACTACTTGTTGGGTAACTATTTCCTTGGAATTATTGCTATTACATTTTTATCATAAGTAAATTCTTATGTATTCCAAGTTTTATTTTTAGGACTCTTTGTACTATTCTATTGAGCTCTCTGTTGGATTTAGATTTTCCATCCATTTAATGTACTTGTATTTGCAACACTGAGCATGCCAGATTTGTCTTTGCTCTTCATCTCAGCTTGGTACTTTACCCACACTTTTTTCTTACCTGTTCTCAACTATTTTTTTTTCTTTCAAGTGAAGTTAACTTGTTTTTGTCAGATTCTCCCCCAAATTTTGATGGGAATTCCTTTAAGTGAAAAATTTCATTAATGTATGACAGTATTGTAATGTTGTAGCTTATAAGAAAACATATATTTGGCCTTCATCCATGATTCCTGGCTTATAGATTCCCCCCCCCCCCAACAAACCCATGGAATTTCTTAAGTATTGAGAGTGATCAAGGTCCCTTTTGTTATGTGAATGAGGTGACTTTTGGAAGCACTTAAAGATGGGATCAACCTTGTGATTAGAGGGTGGAACTTTCAGTCCTACATCTTGATCCCCAGGAGGAGAAAACTTAGGACGGTTAATAACCAACAGCTGATGAGTTAATTGATTACGGCTATATAATGAAGCTTTTCTGAAAACTCCATACAGGGTATGGAGAGCTTCGAGGTTGATGGACACAGAAACTTAGATAGAGTAAGGTGCTTATAGAGACATGGAAGCTCCATACCCTGCCCTGTGTATCTCCTCCAATTGACTGTTTCTGAATTATGTTCTTTTATAATAGATTGGTAATTTAATAAGTAAAATGTTTCTGTGAGTTGCACTAGCAAGTTATTTTATTTCAAAAAAGGGTATCATGGGTACCTCTGTTTTATGGACAGTGGTCAGAAGTACACATAACAACCTGGGCTTGCAACTGACCTCTGAAGTAGGGGGGGTCATTCTATGAGACTGAGTCCTTTACCTATGAAATCCGATATTATCTTTGGGTAGATAGTACAGAATTTAGTTGAATTTTCAGATACTCTGTTGGTTCTAGGGATTGCTTATTGGAGTGGGGAATCCTTTCCCATCATTGGAACTTGGTTGCAGAACACCAAAATTAAATGTTGAGTTTATCCATCCAGGAAAAAAGACCTGGTATATTTCTTAATTTATTCAAGTTTGTGTTTATGTTCATTTGTGTGTTTGTATATCCCACATATTTCTCATGCAAGTCATTCCTGAACAGCTTGTAGCTCATGATATTATATTTTCAAACTGATTACTATATTTCAAACTTACTATTATTGATACATACAAATTTTTTTTATTTTGTAAGTGTATTTTATATTTGACCACCATGCTTCATTTGAATTATTTCAGAAACTATATTAATTCTCACATAATGACTTTATCTTCTTTTAAAGAGTAAATCTTCTTTTCTCCTTCCTTATTTCAAGCCTAATTGTACTAGCTAAGACTTTCAGGACAATGTTAAATAATAGTGACACTGGCAGGAATTCTTGTCTTGCTTTCGTGATTTAAATGGAAATGTTTCTAATGTTTCACTGTTGACTATGATGTTGGCTGTTGGTTTACATTAGAAATCCTTTATATTTTTTATTTTGTTACTATTGTATTTTCATTGAGGTAACCGGTTTGCAACACTGTATATGATTTAGGTTCACACCTATGTGTATTACTGTCCACCCCACCAAGGTAAGGAATTATCTTATTCTGACATTGCAAAGTATTTTTACAAAAATCAGGAATGTTTGCTAAATTTAATGTTCTTTTTTTTCTGTTTTTTTCCCTTTAATTTATATATATTTGACATCAATTGTAATCCCCATGTATTCCCCATAACCATATCACCAGTGCACCATCACCTCAGTCCCCCTGTGCTCCCATCTTCCCTCAACCCTCCCCCTCCCCACCAAGTGTCCCCAATTTTGAACCTGTTTTGAAGTTTATTTGGATTTTCTCCTTTGACCTTCCCATTCCCACTCGATATGTTGTATTAATAGATTTCCTAATAACCACCTTGTTAGATTTCTAATGCCAACAACATATCTTTGAGATTTGCCTCCCTTACTATGAATTTGATTGATTTTTCTCTTTGTCATCTCCAATGTGCAATTTAATCTCGCTGCTACATTAATGCTTTTGTAATTTTTCCTTGCTTTGCTGAGCTCTCTTTTCACACCAGCTTGTTGTTTTTCTTTCTCAATGTGTTTTATTCTAATGGCTTTCTATATTTGTTTGATAAACTCCATGCTTTCTCTCATTCTGCTGAGAATGCAACCAGTTATCTAAAATAGCTCTGTTTCAAACACTGAATTCAGACTGTTGTGCTTCCTCCAAGTATTCAGAATGATGTATATTTCTCTTGTGCTGCCAGAGGTTTTCATAGGAACCATACTGTTTAGGGAGGGTGTGTAATGCATATTTAAAAGATGATTAATGTATTCCTTGTGACAGTGTGGATTGCCTTTGACCATTCTCATATTCTCTTTGGTATTAGTTAGAACCTCTTCGCAACTCCACCGTTGGCAGAGATGTTGATACACGTAGCTTCTAGCTTCTTTCCTCATGTCTAGTAGCTGGACCAAAATGAAACTGCCGATTACTACTACTAGGTTCTCTGATATGGAGAATAGATAAAGTATGTGAAGAATGATAAACTCCTACATGCATTGCAACCCAAGTTTTAATTTGTAAAGATGCACTCCTAGGACAGAGTGCCAGCACCAATGCCAGTACCACTTCCACCCCTTTTATTTGGGGAAGTTGGAGTCTCCAAAAGGATAATAAATCAGTTTTGATATTGCTGATTTACTCTGCCAGCCAGTAGCCTGTAGTAGAGGCATGGCTGCCACTTTGCTGGCTAATAGGTGGATTTCTAAGCCATGAGGCTAACTGATGGAAGGACTCAGTGTCTTCAATTTTCTTTCAGGTTTCTGGGCACTGGTCCATGAATTAACTACAGATTTGTTTGCCACTCCCCAATTCAGCATCAAACTATTACTAGCGATTTCTTCCAGATTCTGGTAATAGCATGAACATCATTCCAAGATTTCAATGGTTGGGGTTTTTTTTTTTATCTTTTTCTGTATCTTCATAGGTATCTTAGTGAAAAGCTGGGAGAAACTGTTAGTGGCTGTTAGCCATGCACTATTTTTAACTAGAAATCTAGTGTCTGTTTTGGTTTAAAGTACAGACTGGCAACCTTATCTGTAAAGGGCCAGAGAGTAAATATTTTAGATATTGTGGGCCATGTGATCTGTTTTAATTATGTAACTGTTGTTGTAGCATGAGAACAACACAGACAATACATAAATAAGTTTGGCTATGTTCCAATAAAATTTTATTTATAAAAATAAAGGGGGCTCATGTAAATGTTCTAGAAATGGCTGGTACTGAATGTATTTAATGCCACTGAGCTATATACTTTAAAATGCTAAGATGATAAATTTTATGTCCTCTATGTTTAGTACAGCAAAAAAGAGACCCCAGAATATAGCAGAAGGACCATATTTCACTATCCTTGAGTTGAGAACAACTACAGCAAGCACAGAAAGAAAGGGGGCAGAAGAAGGGAGGCAAGGAAGGAGAAGAAAACTGCATGTGTACAGTGTCCTTGTGTTATGTTAGAAGGGAGGGAGAAAGATTTCTCAATACATTATTGGGGGTGGGGTTCTGGAAAGCTATCATTCATCCTGATGACATCATCCCATTGTCTTTAGGGCGATAGATACAGAGTTCATAAACACCCTTTTTGACATAAGGATCAGCACAGGAATTTTCAACTTTGAAGCTTGGGAAGCCTCTGCAAGCTGTCAGAAACATTCATATCAAGTGCAACTTAAAAGGCAGCCAGTGCTTCCATTTTGCTTATAGTAGTACAGTTGGTGACTGGTGATGCTTCTTGTAGATGATTTGGTCTCTTCCCAAGGCTAGAAATTCCTAGCTTTTTAGTTACTAAGCACAACAGACACACTGGATCGAAAAAAGAGCAGCTGCTGGTCTGAGTCAGCTGTTTGTGCATCTTCTTGCCAAAATTCTTGTACCATCGGGACTCACTTGTGAGAGTGGACCCTTTGCATCTAGAAACAGTGCTGCCCCCAGGACCCCATGTCTCTTTTCTCTCAGTGGTCTGGAGAGGATAATCGTCCTTCCTTGCTCTGGTTTTGGCAGCCCACAGCTTGACCCAGTTCTGGAAGATGTCTCACATCCCACCTGAGTCTCCCATCTGCTCAGGGCAGTGGGTCAGTGGTGCATTTAATGATGTTTAATTTAATGTCTTGTAGCTGAATTGGCATGTCATGGTCCATCTACATTATCCCCCCACCTAAAGCTAAAGCGAGGGGAAAGCCGAGATGTCTCCATTGCAGCTGATGCTAACCTTGAGTTTAGAGCAATTAAATCAAGCACAGAAGGGAAGAGAGGAAGAAAGGAGGAGGGAAGGACGCCACTAGTCCTGTGAACTACAGGCCTGTGTCTGGGAGCAGCCTTGGATTATGGAGGGTGCTTTGGTGTTCCCTGGTCTCTCAGTTGGGTTGGTTATCCAGGCTGAAAGAGGGTGTGATCATCCCCATCTCTGTCTCTGTGAATCCCACCACCAGGGAAGGGTCTGAGTGCAGGCAGCCTCTTAGCTTCCAGCTAGCTCTTTGGGGTGCTGGCTGCTGTTTTTAGAAGGGACAACATTCTTGGTTTCACAAGGGGCCAAGAGCTTCTCAGAGAAGTCAGCCTTTAGGGATTCTCTTATCCTGATGCTGAATGAAGGAAAAGGGAAGGGTTATTAAGATTTATCCTGCTTTGAGTTGTGATCACACAGTTTAGCTGCCTCGTACACACCCACTGCTTAGCATGCTTGGTTATCCAAGTGTGTGCTGTGGGGGTGGGGGACTCATGGGTGAGTCACTGAGTGGTGCAGTTTGAATGGCAGAGAACTCTCCCCCCACCCCACTCTGGGTGGGAAAAGTGCAGTGCAGAGAGCTGGCGCACATCCTCTGCCTCGGCGAGCTTACGGTGTACCCCCTGCCCCCACTAAAACCCTTAAATCTGCTCATTTTCCTGTGTACATGGAGAGGAGTGGATCTGTGATGGAAGTGGGATTATTTGGTCATGAGTATCTGCTGACTCAGTCTGGGCAGGCTTTTGAAGATGAGATGAAATTTCATCTGTGCTGCAGAGAACATGGGGTGCCTTGCAGGATGGAGCTAGGACTGCAGGCGAGGGTGTGAGCCGAGGTAGGTAGGGAAGCATGGGGATGGGTGAGGGGAATTAGGGTGGCCTGACTCAGGATTTTGGCATTGCGAAATTGATATCCTTTTTGCCTTTGGGCTACATGATTTTGCAGGCGTTCAGTAGCCCCTTGACCCCACTGTCTAGTTCCCATTTATTATACTCTCAAATTTTTAGATGGCATGACTTCCCCAGAGACACACAACTCTCAAACTGGCCTGACTTTATAATAAAGATGGGCTCAGATTAAACTTGCTGTGTCTTAACATCCTGGGATGATTGTACCACCTCAGTACCCCCTTTCCCAGTGCTCAGCACATCAGCTGCTCTCCAACCTAAACAGCAGTGGCCATCTGACATCTTACCTTGGAAGTGGCTGCTCTCTGGCTTAGCTTGGGCTCATTACTGAAGAAGTTCTTTGGGATGTGGCCTTAGGCCTGAGCATCTTTATGAAGATTGTTTTTAGCAAGGGGGAAAAAGCCTTACTGATGAATGCTACAGATTTAAAAAGGGGAAGAGACCAGGGATCTAGAATATCCATAGCTAAGTAGGCAACAGTTCAAGGAGACCAGTTTCCTGTCTTCGGAGGTGTGCTGCTGAAGTGCCCGCTTTCCAAGGAGCCCTCGAGCTGTCAGGTTGTGGCCCAGCATCCACATCCATGCTTCCCCAGTGCTCAGAGAGGGGAAGAAGATCTCAGTAGTTCACTGGCCACCTCCTCTACTTCCATATACAGTGGAAGCTTCTTTCTTCCCTGTGGGTTCATTTTCAGTGTTCTCTTTTGGAGTTTTGGCTTCTGTAGTCTTGGACCACATTTTCTGATTCAATATTTTAATCTCAGACACTCTCCTGGAAGTGTCTCTGAAGGTTTCCAGAGCTGGGAATACTTTCATTCATGTTTTTGACTTCTTCTCTATCTGTTCCACTTTAATGGCATATTTGGGTGAACATCCTATCTGGGTTAAAGGAATGCTGCAGATTCAGATCACTGTTCCCATCTGGGGAAGCATGGAAGGCAGTTCGCAGCAGAGGAATGGGGATGGATCACTGGGACCTCTTTATATTTTATCAGCCCACCCAGTCCTTAAGGTACAGAATCTACTATACTATAGTTGGAGAAAAGAAATTCCAGGGGGAAAAAGTAGTACAGCATGATAAATAAGGTTCAGGTGAGGTATGTAGGAGCTGTGCAGTAGGGAATGAAAAAGTACTAGTGTTTCGTTCCCATTATGAATGTCATCCATGTTGAAGGTTAAGAAAATGCCAACATTGCAAAAAGTAATGAAGAAAATCGTCGTGCTTCTGTCAATATGTGTGTATAAGATTTTCCCGGTCTTCTGTGTATATATACCCATTTTTAAACAACAACATTGGGATTATTCTATATATGCTTCTTTCTAATAAAACAACTCAAGTATTTTTCTAAGCTTTTCATCACTGCTTAGTAGTCCATTATTTGGGTGAGTCTAAGATGATGTATTTAACAGATACCCAGTTATTTGACATTTGCTTGGTTAGATAGATGTATGTTAACAGAATCTCAAGTCATGTAGCAGACATAGGTGGCTTAGGTTGTAGTTGTGATTCTACAGCAGCCTCTGAGCAAGGCTTACAGTCTCTGTTTCCTCATTTATTAAAGGATGTTACAAATAGTAAAGTACACTTCCTTGAATGGTGGTAATAATTAGATGAGATGATCCATAGACTAAATGGCTTGAAACCCTAATTTTTCACTCTGGTCTATTTACACAGAACACTCCACATCTGGCACTTCTGGTCACCAGTATGTGGGGTTTTCCCACATCAAGCAATTCTGTGACACAGATGGGTGTCCTACAGTTCACCTCAAATTCTGACATTGTCTACCTAGATACAGTGTCAGATCACCCAAGTTAGGACCTCAGTCCCCTAAGGCTGCTCCCTCCCTCATTTCAGATGCCAGTCACAAGGTCTTCGGGGTGCCCACAATTCCTGTCTAACTTGGTTACAAGTAGGAGAGTTCCAGATGCAGAAGCTTCTGTCCCCATCAAGTTATGATAGCTCACCCTCCCTGTATGCAGATCTGTTCACCATTCTGGAAGATCTTTGAACTCCTTACTATTGAAATTTCATGGAACTTCTCATGGAGGCATCAAATGTTAACACCATGTCCAGCTGCTCTCCCCTTTCTGGAGAGTTGGAAGTGTGCTGAAGACTCCAAGGTTCTAACCGTGGCTCATTCTTCCTAGTAACCAGCAGCCGCACAGGAGCTGCCCAGTAGTCTACCTAGAGCTGCGGCACTAGAACAAAAGATGTTCCCAATGCTGTCGTCACTTAGGAAATTACAAGGGTATCAGGAGCTCTGTGACACAGGAGCTGGGAGCAGACACCAGCATATCTACATTTTCTGTTATCGCACACTAATCAGTAAATGTTAATAATGTGACATGATGCTTGTCTGGATGTTTTACCAGTGATGCACCTACTTGACTGTTAGGATTGTGTCCCAGGGAATCAAAATTGCTCTCACATAAGTAGAGTTTGAGGATGAAAGTTGCTGTCAAATAAGTGGCTTCTTTTACGAGTTGAGCACCTTCCAGTTGGGGACCTTGGCCAACATCCTGAATTTCACAAGAAAAAAGAGCTTTGGAACTTCTGCAGTTGTGTGGCCCCATCTGGTGAAGAATAAGTGGGAACCAGCTGCGACCAGGGAATTCATTATCTCTGTGCCCACAGGCAGAGCAAGCCAAGCCTTCCCATGGTACCAGTTTGCTTTTCTTTATTTTTTTCCCTCTATTTTTTTGCTTTAGATAAATGCTATTTCCTATATATTTGTCACTGAGGCAGCACTGCTTTACAATGCTGTTGATGATTTAGAGGCACAGTATCACACTCTTCAGGTGTATGTTAGCATACCACACCTGCCACCGAGGTGTCCATAGTCCTCCATCATGGTCCATTCTGCCCCTTCCCCACTTTACTTTCTTCCTCCTCCCTGCCCCTCTGATAGCCCAAGTTCTATAGCTAGGTATCTAGGGTTTGTTATTAGTTTGGTTATATCTGACCCTATGAGTGTTTCTCTATATTCCACATTTATGTGATACCATCCAGTATTTTTCTCTTTCTGATGTATTTCAGTTAACATAATCCCCTCCAGTTCTATCAATGTTGTTGCAAATGGCAATAATTTACCTCTTAGATTGTTGAGTAGTATTCCTTTGTGTATATATACCACATCTTAATCCGCTCACCTGTCTTTGGTTACATAGGTTGTTTCCTTAGCTTGGCTGTTGTAAATCATGCTGCAATGAAGAAAGGAGTGCATCCTTTCAAATTAATTAGTGTTTTTGTATTCTTCAGGTAGATACCTAGGAGTGGAATTGTTGGATTATATAGTAGATCTATTTTTAGTATTTTGAGAAACCATAATGCTGCTTTCCATCAGGATAAAACAAGTTTGCTTTTCTTGTTTTTGTTTTTTGCAACTTTCATTCTGAAAAATTTCAAACATATAGAAAAAGCAAACATGGGAGTAATTCGAACCCATGTATGACCTATACCTAGATTCAGCTGTTGTCATGCTTTCTAATATGTGAGTTCTGAAATGTAAGGTCTTAAATGTGTTCCTTGCTATGTGACGGCCTGATGCTTGAGAACTTGTACTATAAGCATGCACTCTCTCAAGGCTGATAGAAGGTCAAGAGTGGAAGGACTCTGGGCTCTGAGATGATGGAAACAGATCTGTTGTTTTTCATATACAAATTACAGAGTATAAATCTCAATGTAACAGCTGGCTGAAGGGAAAAGAGGAGATGGAAACATCCATAAACAAGGAATAGATAATGTGTGATGAACTCATAAAATTGAATAGTATGTAGCCATGAAAAAGAGATGAAATAGAATTATATGGATAAGTATAAGGAATGTTGACTAAAAGTGTAAGTCATTATATACATTTTTTCATTATGGGAGTAACATGAAAACAATGTATATGTTTTGTGGATAAATACAAATATGATAAATATATAAGAAACACAGAAGGGAAGGAAGCCCATTACTTCAGAATAAAATTTTCTTCTGGTTAAGAAGTGGAAAAGAAGAATGGTGTTCAGGGAGGGTACACAGAGCTTCAGCTGAATTAGTAGTGCACATTTATTAAAGCTGGATGGTGGATATAGAGGCTATTATATTTTTCCTTTTCTGTATGTTGGAAAATTTTGGTGTAATAAAAAATAAAGCAAAAATATTGTTTAAGGGGCTTAGAATATTGACTCACTTATTTTTTGGTTGTAAAAATCAAAACTGGGGAGTTCACTGTTTTGCTTCTCATATATTTTTGAATTCTTTATGATATGGTAAATTGACTTTTTTGTGTATATATAGATATATGAGATTTTCCTCCCATTTTTAAATATTAGTAATATACATCATCCATAAAATAAACATGTTAATGATTTCAAGTGTAGAGTTAAGCAGTGTTAAGTACGTTCAAATTTTTCTGCAAATGTCACCACCATCATCTCCAGACTCTTCTTGCAACTCTGAAACATTGTACCAGTTCAGCAGTAACTTCCATTGCCTCCTGGCCCCAGCCCCTGGCAACAATCATTCTACATTGTGTCTCCATTTTTTACTGCTCTAGGTAGATACCTCAGATATGTGCAATCATACAGTATTTGTCTTTTTGTGACTGGCTCATTTCACTTAGTATACTGTCCTTAAGGTTTATCCACATTGTAGTAGATATCAGAATTTTCTTTTTAAGGCTCAATAATATTATATATTGTTATGTATTGTATACCTTTATATGTTGTATGTCTATACCACATGTTATTTCTCCATTCATCTGTTGATGGACACTTGATTTTCTTCCATGTTTTAGCTGTTGTGAATAATACTACTATAAAGATGGGTATACAAATATCTTTTAGACATTTTGCTTTTAATTCATTTGGGTATATACCCAGAACTGGAATTGCTGGATCATATGGTAATTCTATTTTTATTTTTTTGAGGAACCACTGTACCATAAGTTTCAGTTTCTCCATATCTTTGCCAACATTTTTTTTTTACAATAGCCTTCCTAGGGGTGTAAGGTAGTAAGTATCTCATTGTGATTTTGATTTGCATTTCATTTTTTAATTTCCCTTGTGATTTTTTTCCTCCAGTTTTTGTTTAAAAGTGCACCGTTTAATTTTCACAAATTTGTGTATTTTCTAGTTTTACTTCTCTTATTGATTTCTAACTTCATCCTGTTATAGTCAGAGAAGATTCTTTGTGTGATATTTATTGTTTTAAATCTCTGGAGACTTAATTTGTTGCCTAACATATGGTCTCTTCTAGAGAATGTCCCATGTGTAGGTAAGAAGAATGTGAAGACTGTTGTTGGATAGGGTGTTGTTCTCTTTATGTTTGTTAAATCTAGTTGGTTTATTATATGTTCAAGTTCTCTCTTTCATTGCTTATCTTCTGCTTGCCAGTTCTATCCATTATTGATAATGGGGTACTGAAGTCTCCAACTCTTATTGTAGAACTATCTATTTCTCTCTTTAATTCTATTAGTTTTTGCTTTAAATGTGTTAGTTTTTGCTTCATGTATTTCAATGGTCTGTTTTTTGGTTTGTAAATGTTTAAAATTGTTATCTATTGTCTGGAACCTTTTATTAGTATATAATACCCTTCATTATCTCTTGTAACCTTCTTTAATTTAAATTCTATTTTGTCTGATGTTAGTGTAAACACCCCTGTTCTCTTAGGTAGTGTTTGCTTGGAATATCTTTTTTCTCATTCTTTCACTTTCAACTTATCTGTGTCTTTGGGTCTAAAGTTGAGTCTCTTATAGAGTTTCTGCCAACTTTTTTTTTTGATTGGAGTATTTAATCTATTTACATTTTAAGTCATTATTGATAAAGAAAGATTTTGGTCATTTTATTATTTTTCTTCTATATGCCTTATAACTTGTTTTGTCCCTCATGTATTGCATTACTGTCTTTTTTTGTGTTTAGTTTATTTTTTGGTAATGTAACATTTTAATTATCATTTCCTTTTGTGTATAGTCTATAACTGTTTATGGTTGCCATGGAGATTACATTTAACATTGTAAAGTTACAGCATTTTACTGTGAAAATGTACCAGCTTTGTGACAAAAACTATGCTCCGTTACAGCTCTATCCCTGCCACTTTCATTATTGATGCTGCAACATTATGTCTGACTACAATGTGTCTCAAAGCATAAACTAATAATTGTTTTTTATGCATCAGTCAAATTATGTATGAAACAAAATGTGGAGTTACTAAGTCACAGTAATATACTACCTTTTAGACTAGTAATTCTTTTTTAAATAAATGTATTAGATTCTTAAATCATGTAGAAAACACACAGTGGAGTAACAAAACTGTTCTTCCAATAACACTTGCATTTGTAATTGCGCATGGATTTACCTTTTACTGAAATCTTTATTTCTTCATGTGAATTTGAGTTACTGTCCTGTGTCCTTTCATTCAAACTTTAAGGCTGCTTTTAGCATTTTTATTTTTGCAGGACACATCTAGTTGTAACAAACCCCCACATTTTTGTTTATCTGGAAATATCTTAATTTCTCTTTCACTTTTGAAGGACAGTTGCTGAATATAGAGTTCTCGGTTGACAGTTCTTTTTCTTCTAGCACTTTGAATTATCAGCCCACTGCCTTCTGGCCTCCAAAATCTCTCATGAGAAATCTGCTGATAATCTTATTGAGGATCCTTTGTTATATGATAATCTGCTTCTTGCCACTTTCAAGATTCTTTGTCTTTGACAGTTTGATTATAATGTCTTGATGTGAATCTCTGTCCATTTTACTTGGAGTTGGTGAGCTTCTCTGATGTGTGTATGTCTTTTGTCAAACTTGTGATGTTTCGGACATTATTTTTTTCAAATTTTGCTATGCCCCTTCCTCTCCTCCTTCTAGGGCTCCTGAAGTGCCTGTTTGTCCTCTTAGTGATGTTGCACATGGTCCTTAGGCTGTTAGGTTCATTTTTGCTCATCTTTTTTATTCGATTCAGACATGGTCATTGGAATTTTCTATCTTCAAGTTTGCTGATTCTTATTGTTTGTTGCTTGAATATAAGGGAACCAAATAAGGATCAAGGAAAGGAATAAGAACAATAATAATAATAATAACAATAAACACACAAAAACCAAAAATGAAAACTCAAGGACAAGTTGGGGACACTTGGTGGGGAGGGAAGTGGGGGAGGGAGGGTTGAGGGCAGATGGGAGCTCGGGGGACTGAGGTGATGGTGCACTAGTGATATGGTGATGGGGAGTACATGGGGATTACAACTGATGTCAAATATATATAAATTTAAAAATGTTAATAAAAATAAAAAAATAAAACTGCTTTTGAATTCCTCTAGTAAATATTTCATTTCACTTATACTTTTCAGCTCCAGAAGTCCTTTTTGGTTTCTCTCTATATTTCTTTTGCTTTATCAATATTTCCATTTTCTTCAAACATCAGTTTATTCATGTCTTCCTGTTTTGTTTTGATTTATTAGTGCTTTTTAAGTTAGTTGTTTTAAAGTCTGTGTGTGTCTGCCATCTGGTTCTTTGGGGCAGCTTCTGTTTGTTTTTTTTTATTGTTGTTGTTTTTTCCCCTTTGAGTGAGCCATACTTTCTTAGGTCTTTGAATGCCTTGTGATTTTTTGTTATTGATTCTCTTCGTGCTACAGATAGACACCTTGAGGTAAAAACTTTGGGTCCTCTCAAGTGTTTTCTGAGCCTGTGCTTTTCTTTGAAATGTAGTGATTTCCAGTTTCCTTAGTATTTGCAGGCATGTTTGAATGTCCTACATTTTAAAGTTTGGCTTCCATTAGGGGAAAAAGACAAATGAATGGGGATAAAATAAATGCATGGTTCTATTAAATCTCTGGAAGTCAAATCAGCTGGAGGGGAAAGACTTTTAACAATGGCTGTCTGCCTCTGTCTTCACCTTCTGTGATCAGAAAAAGAAATTGGAACACAATCCCCAGTTTTTGGAGGGCAAGGTTCTGTTGCTCACTCTGACTCCCCCAAGCTGTGTACAGCCTGCATCAGTATCATGTATATAGCTTGTCGCCACTAGACTCAGTGATGGGGAAAATGTAGCTTCTGCTGAGTTAGGAGCTGAAATATCCACAATTTACTGTCCAGTCCTTCCCCTAGAAGTTGCATGCCTTCAGTGAACAACATAGTTACAAAATAGTTACATTAGACAGATTCTGTCAGTGCAGTTATCTTCATGGTTGGAGAGACAGCATCCTGGTGCTACACATTCTGATGTTTTCTTGGAATCCTTCTATGTGTGTTAACACATGCCACAGGTTACAATCACCAAAATCAGGTATAGAACAGTTCCATCATTTCTAAAGCTCCTCACATTGTATCTTTAGAGTGACAACCTTCCGTATGCCTAAACCCTATCAACCATTGATCATTTCTCCTCACTATAGCTTTGTTCTTTAGATAAGGCCTATAAATAGAACCCTACAGTATATAACCTTTTTGGATTGTCTTTGCTCAACATAATGCTTTGAGATTCATCCAAGGTATTGCATTGCTGACTGGTTTTATGTGTATGTGTGTATCACAGTTTATGCATTCTACCACAGAACAGCGTCATGCTGATTCTAGAGTGTGTCCATTGTGAATAGAGTTGCTATGAATGTCTGAATAATGGTTTTAGTATAAATGTAAGTATTGATCTCAGTAGGGTAAATATCTAGGAGTAGGATTACTGAGTCATATGATAAGATCATTTAAAAATTTTAAACCTTTTAAAAACTTTATTAGACATTGCTAAACACTTCCAAATTTCATATTTTTACTAACAGTGTATTACAGATTTCTAATTTCTCCACAGCATTTTCTATTGTTAATATTTTTACTTTAATAATTCTAATTAGTGAAGAGTTGTATTTTACTAAGTGCTTTTAGTTTGGATTTCCTTAATGATACGGAACATCCTTCCATGTGCTTATTTGCTGTCCATGACTTACCTTCTTTTGGTGAAGTATCCATGCTAACCTATTTTTTAATTGGGTTGTTTTCTTATTGTAGAGTGTGAATATTATATATTCTGGATTAAGTTCTTCATTGGATTTGTTATTTATAAGTATTGTCTTTTAATTTTATTGAAAATATATTCACAGGGCAAAAATTTTAAATTTAGTTTATCATTTTTTCTTTTATGTATTTTGTTTTTGATTCATATTTAAGAAGAATTTGGTTAACTAAGGGAAGTGAAGTATTTCCTCTAAAAGTTTTATATTTTCTATTTAAATTTATGATTTAACTTTTATATAAGGTATAAAGCTTAGGACAAGTGGACTTGCAATTGATCTAATACCATTTATTGAAAAGGCAATACCTTCATTGAGTTGCTATTGCACACTTGTGAAGACCAAGTGACTATATCAGTGTGGGTCAATTTCTGGACTATTCTTTTTCATTAATTTGCATGCTCTTCTTGACCAATATTGCATTGTTTTGTTTGGTGGAATTTTGTAGTGAACCTTAAAGTCAGGTAGTATGTTTTCTTCAATTTTGAAATTATTTTAGATATTCTACATTCTTTGCCCTACTGTATAGATTTTGGAGTCAGTTTAACCATATCTATGAAGTGTCCTGCTGAGGCTTTCATGAGCATTTCATGGATCTAAAGATTATTTTGATGAAGATTGACATCTTTCCTATGTTGAGCCTTTTGATCCTTGAACAAAGGATGCCATTATATTTATGGAGGTCTTCTTTGATTTCTGTTATGAGCATCTTGCAGTTCTGAGCACACATATTCTTTATATATTTTGTGTGATTTATACCTGAGTATTTCAGTTTGGGGGTGAGATATAAGTGTTTTAAAATTTTTGTTTTTCAATTTTATGTGATTGCTATATAGAAATGTTACTGATGCGTGCTATAAAAATTTAATGAGAGTGCAGTAAAGCAGTTAATTAGATACTTGTTGAGAATGTTAACTCTACATACTCAGGATATCATAGTACAGCAACAAGAAGCCAACTAGGGGATATGAAAAGCAGGTTTGGTTCTCTTGTGGTGTTCCCTTGGGGCTCCTTGTATCCTTTCTTAATCTTTTGCACACAACTGTGAACTTGAAGAGAAGAGCTAAAGTTCTAGGGGGTTTTCAAGGTGTACACTGCTTTCCCAGTCAGGGTATAGGAGAAACTGTGTTATAGTATTGCAGGGCTGCTCTGTGTGTGTGTGTGTGTGTGTGTGTAAGGGAAACAGCAAGAGAAAGATCTAGAGCAAGTGAGGTCAAGGGAGTGACTTGGGGTCTAAGAAGCACGTTGACTCAGCAGTGGTTGTACCTAATGTAGCAAATCTGCTTTTCTTCAGGAGGAACAGACTTTCGTTCTTTGCTTCCCATTAGTAGCAAAGGACCCGTCCCTTGAATGATGGTGGAAATTGCTTATGAGCACTCACAAGGAGAATTTGTATGCAGTCGATTATGCAGTCTAACCTGATAATGGGAAACAGTACCACTACCCAGTGCTGGAGATCAGTGGTTTTGTCCTTCTTTTCTTTTTTGTTTTGCTTTTACATCACAAAGCTCAATAGGTAAAATAGACCAAGGAAACCTGGAGCTGCCAGCTCTGGCCAACCCACTTCCTGCAGCAACCCCTTGAAGGCATTCCTAAGAAAGTTGGGGAGCATAGTTTGTAAAGCCCTGCAGATGGTTCCCTGGGCTATGCTAACCTTTTTATGCCCAGGTCTCTGAGGAAAGGCGATTGGCCATGGTTATGTAAATTGCAGTTATGTTATAGAAAATAGGTCTTTACTGTAATAACAGAGCGCTTGGTCCCTGAAGTTCCCTTCTCTAATACCGCCTGAGCTGCAGCAATTGAAGCCCTTGATTGGGACCTACTGTTTAGGGAGCACACAGCTCATTATGTAATGAAGTGTTGTAACCAGAACTCTCAGGAAGTGTTCAGGGGATTTGGAGGCAGTGGCGGTGCTCTTCAGAACATTTCAGTTAACACAAAACATGCTGCTTTCAATTTATTATGTTTATGTGCCAACGCCAGTGCCATTTTGCTCAGGGAGCTGCCTGTTTACATGCCCTCCCCATATGGCATGGCATAACCTGACCCATTTTTGTGTTCTGCTGCATCAGAATCCGGTTGTGACCTGGTCTTTATTTTTTTCCTCTCTAGGCTACAGATGCACATGTTGAATGGAGCTCTTCTGGCCCTGCTGTTTCCTGTGGTAAATACCCGGTTGGTAAGTAGACTCTTTCAGGAACATGCCAGCAGCATATGAAACAGTGTTTTCTCACACCTTCATTACTCAGTGCTTCTCTTCATCCTCAGCTCATGTGCCCATTTAAGTTTTCAAATATATTTTTTCATTGTGGAGGCTTGATACAGTCCTGTTTTGAAGCAGGGGAGACTGATGAGAGTGGGAGTCGTTTTTTGGAAACCTGAGGTTTATCTTGGAACCATGACAAACCAAAATACCTGCAGAAATTCCTAGAGAAGTTTAGTGGAGAAAATGGGGTGGGGGAGGTTGAGGAGCCCTAGTCATTAGACAGTGCTCCAGGTATTCTAGGGGATTCTAGGGCCATTCTACTTTGTCCCTGAATAATATTCTGCAGAGCCTCGAAGCCTGTCTGCTTCACCAAGAGGCTGCCTGGGCAAAATGAAATTCCTTCCCAATTTACCCACAACCAGGGGTCAGCCTGGGCCATACCCTTCACCATAGGCACAGGTCAAGTCAGTTGGGTGATAAACTAGCCTAGAAGGAAACAGGAGCTACAAGGCTGAGGTGGCAGGGCCTCGTATGCCGACTCCCACATGAGAGATTAGCAGACCAGGTAGGGAAGTTTAGGGAAGAAACCACATGTACACTCCTTCCTACTGCTTTCTGTTTTTATGGTTGAAATTTGCTTCATATATTAATATCATAGTTTAAATCTAAATGATAATCCTTCCTCTTTGGATAGCATTTTTTATAGTGTTTTAAGGTCTTTTCACTTAAGTTGTGTGACGTAAGTAGGGCAAGGATTATGACCTCTTGCTACAGAGGAAGACACTGAAGTTTAGGGAGTCATGTAAATTAGAAGTGGCAGTTAGGATGGGGTTCCAGGCTCTTGAGTCTACAACCACAGCTACACTTTGCTTTCAGTATTTAGTTACTCCTTTCCCACAAGACAGTCATCTAAATCCTTATGATATGCTTTTATAGGTGCAGGTTATACATCAGTAGAAATGAAAAGAAAAACATTAATAATCTAAGGCAGTAATGACAAATCTTCACTGTGCTCTTGGCTTACCTAGGGGTCACACACACACATACACACAGACCCCCCCCAACTCATGAACAAAAGTCACTCCTTCTCTTGGCCCTACCGTCAGAGAGCGTGAGTTCTTGATCTGAGATGCAGCTTGGCACAGTGTACTAAAAAGCACCTTCCAATGTAGAGCTGTAGTTGAGAACCATCAAATTTGTGCAGTATTTCTGATGATTAAAGTCTGCCGCAATCACCTGAAGGAATGGTTAGAAAATCAAGCTTGCCGGACTCCATCCCTGGAAGGTCTAACTGAGAGGGTTCAGGGTGATGCCAGGAAATGAACCTTTATAACAAGTCCCCAAATGATGCCAATTGCAAGGGTCCTCTGATCACTTTTGAATCAATCAGGGTCCTAGGAGCTCATGATTCAAGGGCACTCCCAGTGTGGCCTGAGGACCAACATCACATCGGAGTGCTTGTTAGAAATGAGAATCTCAAGCTCCACCTACGACCTGCTGCATCACACCTGCAGTTTAACCAGATTTCCAAGTGGCTTGTAAGGCCTCACTCTCTTTTTTCAAAGAGCCCAATGCACCTTAAGAGAGACCATCCAAAGTCCTCAAAGGGAGAGTACTGGAGTGGGGGATGGCAGACAGCATTGTCTCTGTCATGAGAGGTACCTCAAGTTCAGTGCTGCCCTGTGAATTGGACTCAGCAGGCACAAGCTGCTGACATAGGTACCTTTGCTCTCTCTTCTACGTCCCCACAGTATAACCTGTATGAAATTCACCTAATGGACAAGAGAATCAGAACTCCTGCTTTCGTCTCCACTATAGGGGATGATCCTCAAGAATGGCGCAAATAAAACAAACCGAGAACACTCTTTGCTGGCTCAGGGATGCATGAACAGGGACAGAAGGAACTCAGCCTGAGGCAGAGAAGTGGATCCCACACTATCTTTTTCCACCTTTCAGGTCATCATGTCACCGTCTTCTCACGGCATTATAGGTCAGGCAGAGCAGGAACAGCTTTTCCATTTTCTGCAGCCCTCTTGGGTTCCTGGAGGCATGTCAGAAGATTTCTCCTTGGAATCATAGAATGATCCTGAATTTGAGGCATCCAGCCCACAGCACTGTCATCAGTTGAGGTGGATGTGTTTCCCCTAACAGCTCGCCCACAGCTCTCTTCCTAGTGGGGCTTTCCTCCCAAGGAAAGCCAAACAAATCTCCCCTTTGTAGTCACTGTACACAGCCATCATGAGTCCCATGGCCAAGCTTGAAAATAAAGACCCCAAGGCTCATTCACACACCTGAAGTCGGTTAGAAGGTGGGTGGTGAAGTTTTCATTTAATCCGTATTTGTGCTCTGTCTTAAGTGGGCCTGTGATTGTGCTCTATCTAGCCCCTTCATATCCACTGTGGTAGAGACAGTAGCTGCCACTTCGTGGGTGCTTCCTATGTGCCGGGTACTATTCAAAGGGCCTGCCATGGACCAATTTCATGAATCCTCATAGTAAGCATCGGTACAGTTATTATCCCCAAGGTCAGGGTACCGCCAGGGCTGGTTTTCTTTACTGCCTTTCTTGGCTTGCAGGTGACTGCCAGCCCCTCGGCACATGGTCTTTTCTCTGCACGCGCACATCCCTGGTGTGGCTGTGTTTGTCTAAATCTCCTCTTTGCATAAGGACTATGGTCAGATTGGATAAAAGTCCACCCCAATGGGCTCAGTTTTACTTAATCACCTTGTCAAATGTCCTTCTCAAATGTAGTTAATTTCTGAAGTCCTGGGGGTTAGGGCTTCAATGCAGGTGGTTTTCAAGGGACCCAGTTCTGTCCACGCTAGCTTACTACTCTATACAAAAAAACTTTCTTGCTTGCTCCCACCTCTCCTCATCTCTCCCCTTTTTTCCTTCCCCTTTTCCCTTTCCCTCCCTTCTTCCTTTCTCTCTACTTCTTCCCTTCTCTTATGGCAGATTTGTCATTATAGTTCTTATAACACCCAATACTTTACAAATAAATGCCAAACTGTAGCCTACCAGCTTGTCAAGAATATTTAAATAATGTTACCTACAGGTGAAATTACTTGAATGAGCTCTTTCTTAGCTAGTTATTCGAATCACTCTGGTGAATAATCTTGGGGCTCTTTCTTGAAAATGAAGCCAAGAAATCCTCATGGTGTGAGCACGCTCCATTTGCATGGGCCTTGGCCACTGACTTTGATCTGGTTTTTAGAATGGACGCCTTCTGACTTTCTGCACCTTTGATTTGCAGCCCCTTGCTTGAGTTCAGACAGCCTTAAAATGAGGCCCAGGAAGTAGGCAACTCTTAAACCTGATGATCCAATTAGGCAGGAAGCCAGCTTTTGACTCCTCTTTTGTCCTTCCTTTCTTGGCCCTTTATCTTTCTAATCCCTATTTCCCCCCCTCATTAGCAGTAGCAAGGAAGCAAGGGAGATAAAATGAAGTAATTAGGGTCTGTTCCAGTAACATATGTACACTCACATACATAAAGACAGAGGGAGGGAGTTGGAGGAAGTTGCCACCTTCAGCTAAAGGATGTGGGGTCACCAGTGAATTTCTGTGTGCTGTGTTGTGTCCTGAGACGCATTAGCCTGGGATTCAAAGACCAGCTGGAGAATGCCCAGGTCTCCGTTTTGCCTGATTCTCCATCTTGGAAGCTGACACCTTCAAAGAAGGAACGTGTATTCCAATGGTCCCTATTGCAAGTAAGTGCTTGTTGCTGCCTGGATTCCAGAGAAGGTTTCTTTCTGAAGTCAGATAAAGGGGCTTGGAGGTGATTTCTCTTTTGCTTCTTAGAGGAAAGCTGCATCCTGGACCTATTGGCGATTAGATTAGCTGGAACTGAACGCTTATCTGGTGCAATCTTCTCTTCCAGAGGAGGGAGGGGGTGGTTTCGGAGGGTATATAATGACTTGCTTAAGAAGCCAGTGTGAGTATCCCTAGAGCCCAAGTCTCTTAATCCAAATTTCAAAACTCTTTTTCTTGTTCTGTCACTGAAATTCGGGGCAAGTTTGAATGCTACTGAGTCAAAAAGCTGGAGAAGCTTCTTTTCTCCTTTGCTTCTCCATCTAAAAGAGTGGGTCAGAGACTTCTTTGAGAAACTGAAGAGGACAGTGTTAGGAGCAACATGGACTGTCGCCCCCCCCCACTCCCCAGTCCATCTATGCAACCCACCTTGAGACGCCCTTGCTGAAGCTCAGTAGTGTATGGCTTGGATCATCACATGTGTTGCCTAGTGTGTGAGCTCCTTATTCTAACCAGTGACTATGACCTTGAAAAGACTGTGACCGTGAAAAGAATATGACCCAAGATAAACCACCTCTAGAAAGTGAAAGCCAAGTGGTGGGAGCTAAGTAAGGTGCCCATGAAAACTGATTGCACATTAGATTTCCAGTTATAGCTCTCACCTTGGAAAGTTGGAGATCTGGCCCCCAGCATGAAGCCCTAGGCCCAGATTGCCCTCTCACCCCCATGAGAGAGTCTTCTCAGTGTACAGTATCCTGAGCAAGGGAGATTCAAAACAGAACTGAAAGAGTCTCGATCAGCCCTCTCTCCACATTCTCAAGTCTGGCCTGTATTTGTGTTTTTCTATCTATTACAATAATAAGGGATGCTAGTGATTCTTTTCATCAAGCTCTTATGACCTCATTGTCATTATCTTATTATCAAAATTGCCCATTATTTTGTATCCTTGTTGGTCCTAGTAGTTGGCTCCTTTTCCCCTCCTTTGCCAGCTATTACAGTATTCTTTTGAATGTTTCTAAGTCTCATACGACGTGGAAGCTATTAGTACAGATTTTTGCATTACTGGGCATTTACCCACTGTTCACAAACTTTAAGTGTATGTTTTGGAATGCAACTTTGTACCTTGCACCTTGTATACTTCTTGGAAAACTTTGTCATCAATGCAAGTAGGCTTGAGAATCTTGCTCTTTGCTAACTGGCATTTTGAAATGTGCTAATTAACCTAGAAAAGTTACTTCTGTGACTGGCAAATTGAGCTATTTAAAAAAACCATAGCTTGGATTTTGGACCTGAACTAGGGACAAAATGTCCCTTTGCTTTTCTGGAAGTACTTAAAATACAAAAAACTTGATTTCAAAAGAGGCTTTAGCTTTCTGAAGAATTTATTGAGGCAAAATTGTATTCAACTTTGTACAAAGGCCAGTGTGTTTCTGATCAGGCAGGTACAATATCTGCATGCATGCGGAGGGGATTGAGAAGAGTTAGGGTCCTGGTCCAAATGAAATTCTCTGAGAGTATGTTTTACTTTCTCACTTTCTTTTAAAATTAAGTTTTGAGAATCTTACATCCTCTGTGAATCCAGCTCAGTCAATCATACCAGCTAATGTGTAGATTTTCATTGCACACTCTTCTGAGTACAATATTGTGCTACATTCTGCATGGGATGCAAAAGCAGTCAAGGTACATTCCTGGCCTTCAAGAAACTTGCACTTTGTTAGAAAGATAAGGTATAAATACCTGAGAACCTATGGCAGTATTAGATGCCTGAAAATGGAAAATCATGCGGCAATCCAGACTTAACCCATAAATTGCAGTTATCCTGAGTTCTAAGAAATGGGAAGAGAATTAATTTTGCATGTACCAGGAAATTTATGTATGTTATTTAGGTTTTTATGACAACCCTCTTTCATGTGAGGAAAGTGAGGTTTAGAGAGGTTACGTGACCTGCTCAAAGTTATCTGTAAGTGATAAAGCTAAACCTATGTACGCTACTTCCTGGAGAGCTCATTGGGTTAACCGGTCCAGAAAGACTTCATGGGTGCATAAAGTACGGACTGAGGCTTGAAGGCTTATTAGAATGAGCATGCAAGTTGCAGAAGAAGGAGGCAGGGCACGTTGAGGGAATGCTATGGAGGGAGGCAATGGTAAAGTCATCATTAAGATTCTGAAGAGCGGGAAGGAGAGTCAGGAATTCCACTCATTTATATAGACATTGCCACGTCTATGGTGAACCGCTTGAAGATACGATTTGACGCTGTTTCAGTCCCATCTTTCAGCCCTTAAGGTGTTTAAGTACTATGTGTATTTCTTCTCTTTCCCACCTCTGCTAAAAGGTTGCCTTACAGGTATATGGGACTTTGCTCAGCAGAACGGCTTTTACAAAAAGGTTATCCTGGTAAGGTTAAGAGAAGCTGGCCAAATCACCAACCTTTGGTGGGTCTCAGTTATCGCATCTATGAAATGGTGCTCCTAGAGCACCTAGCACAGCACCTAGCACTTGGGAAGTCCTCAATCACATTAGCTTTTAATTAGTAGCTATTTCCCTCAAACCCTATGAGGTGGGTATTAGAGTCTCTGTTTTACAGATGGAGTCTTAATGGATGGGTGTGGTGTGATAACATTCATCTGTGGAGGTGTGAACCTGTACCCTGAAAACATACACAGTGTTGGAAACCAATGTTACCTCAATAACCATAATTTTTAATAAGATTTACTTATTTATGTGTACAAGAACTGGGGTGTAGGCCAGCGGTATGGAGAGTGAGAGGGTTCACTAGGGATAGATCAGGGAGCAGAACAGGCAGATCTATTGAAATACACTGGTGAGCAGAGCAGGAGCAAGACAGGAGAGGTCTTCTGCGCCATGTTGGTCAGCTCCCTGGCTGGGGATAGAACTCATGCCACAGTGGCTGGCAATATCTTGATAGTGCTATGTCTTTAACCCCTGCGCCACCAGGGAGGCCCCTATAACCATAATTTTAAAAAAATTCCTCAAAAAGAAAAATACACATGGAACCTTAGAAAGTTTAAGTAACTTGCATGGGGTCAAAGAGGAATTGTTAGAATGAGCATAAGAACTTTTGTGTTTCTGCTACCAAAAATCATGCTCTTCCTTCCTCCTCTTCCTTAATTATTTAGATTGATTTTCAAGTGTTAGGACCGATCAGCGCTCTCTGGTTAATTTTATACAATTTCCATTAGGGATTTGGAGAATTGATTATAATTTTAGGATTTTTATTTGCAAAAAAATCATTCAATCAGAGGAGTATAATGAGAAAATTAATCATCTTCCCTCCACCACATTTTCATTTATATCTTTACCACATTTTTCTTTTGCTCCCAAAAGCAGATAGAGATTTCTGTACTTTTAGGATTTGGTTTGATGGGGTTTAGGTTTCCTACATAATTGGCACAAGACTATAAACTTTATTCCAGTGTTTTTTCCTATTGCTCCAGAATAGATAATCAGTAATCTTTAGGTATGGCTGTAATTCACGCTTTCCGGATCGCTGCTTAGCTTCCATAGTTTGGCTTAACTTTATGTTCAGCCCACCTGCCAGGTTCCCAACACTATCATAGCGATTCTCTGTAGCAAGGATAGTGCCTTGTGAGGTCTGTGCCCTACAGGGTCTTGCACCTAGCACATGGGAGTTATCACATCTGGAGTAAATGAATTGGTCAACCGTACCAAATCTCTGTATTGTTCAGAGACATTTCAGAGATCCTGTTACACATGTTCTGAAATCTTGGGTCTTAAGGCAGAGGGATGATCGATGACATTTAAGAAGATGAGTTCTTCTTTTTTAAATTTAACATAACTTTATATTGAATATTATATAGTAAACTTTATAATGTAAAGTTACATTAAGAGTTAGTTCTCTTTTACTTTTATTGAGGTAACATTGGTTTACAACATTATGTGTGATTCAGAGATACAGGATCACCCCCTTCAGGTTTATGTTAGCACACCACACCCACCACTGAGGCACACCACACCCACCACTGAGGCACCCTGAGTCTACCATAGTCCACTGTGCTTCCCCCACTTTGTTCCCACCCTGCCCCCAGTAGTGTAAACTCTACAGCCAGATATCTAGGGTTTGATATCAGTCTAGTCGTATCTGACCGTTTGTTTTATTTCTCTGTAGTCCACATATGAATATTTTTCAAATGCTTTTAAAAAAACACTTAAAATAATGTTTTGCTGATTACCACAAAGGTATATTTATTGTTGAAAATGTGTGACATACAGAAAAGCATAAATTAAAAATAAAAATCACTACCAATGCAAAACTGGTTATTTCTCGATACATTCAAAGATAAAAGGTATGAGGTTTTTAACTGTGGTCTTTACAGAGATATAAATCTTTTTCCTTATAAACATAGCATGTTTATAATGCAAAAAATCCCACAAAATATTAACACCAGAATAAAACCAAAAACATTGAACAGGAACAACTATTAACATTATTTGCTGCACATTCGCAAAGTCTTCGTGTCTCTGCATAGACGTTAGCACAACCTTAAGGGTTAGCACAGGATGGTGGTTCAAAGGCACTGGCCTGTCCATGGTTTTGAGGCTGGCTCCGCTGCCATCAGCCTTGTGACCATGGGCAAATTATCTAACTTCTGTGAGCTCATTTTCCTATCTACAAAGTGGCGCTCACATGAGCAGAGAAGAGATGCCATGTGATAAGCAGTTAGCCCAGTGCCTGGCACCTAGTAAGTGCTCCAGATGTGCCCGAGGCTGCAGTTGTGGGTACTACTATTCCTAATATTACCTTGAAATTGGACAGGGCTTCCTATGGGCATGTCCTTCTTGATCTTCGTCTTCAGAGTTTTGACCCCAGCTCCCTGTGCTGTTGGGTGCGTGTGCAGTGAAGGGAGCTTTGTTTCTCAGTGAGCCTTGCTGAGTGAGATTAAAATTCCCTAGCAGGCTTTTCCACACTGAGTTTCAGTGCCTTTGTTTTGGCATTTGCTTCCTAGACAGCCTGTTTGATGAGGCAGCTGACCAGCTCTCTACTCCCTCCTGACAGGTGCATTCGGCCTGTTATTCCTCCCATTTGAATAAAATGCACAGACCCTTGGGTTGCCTTGGCGTGGCAACAGGGCAGATAGCGTAGGGCTGACCTTTTTGCTTCCAGGGCCTGCCTCTTCTCTTTCCCTCCAATCAGGTTAGAAGGAAGAGTCGCAGGTAGTTATAACCAATGCCTTCTCCTGAGCCACTTCCTCACATGGTGTCTCTCCAGTGAAAGCCTTATCTAGTAGTTTCACTCTGTCCAAAGGGGAGAGTGTTTCTAGCAAGTTTTGAATCACCAGAGCCAATTTTAAAACATACCCATCTTTACAAAAAACACCCAAAGCCATGCCAGCATGCAGCCCGGGCAGTTGTGAACTCTCTTCATTGGTGTCCTGCCTTGGGATTGGGGCATTGGACAAACGCACATCTCTTCACTGAGCATCTGCTTTCCAGCCTGTCAGCTAGGACTGGTAACATTTACTTTCTCTACCTCACAGACAGTTTTTGAATAAAAGATAACTAGACAACAAAGCATACACTACTTCAGAGCATTGAGAAGTTAAAAGCACCATACAAGAGATACTTGTCTTACTCTCTTTCTTCAGTCACTTTCACCAGAGGGGTTTGGTTGATAAGAATTTACATATCATAGATGCATCCTTTGAAAGCATGCAGTTTAGTGGTTTCTAGTACAGAGTTTTGCAGCCATCACCCCTATTATTTTAGAATGTTTTCATCTCCTCCAAAACAAGGTCTGTACCCATGAGCAATATCTTCCTATTCTCCCCTCTCTAACCCCAGGCACCCACTAATCTACTTTTTGTCTGCATGGATTTGCCTATCTGGACATTTCATATAACTGTAATATGTGACCTCTTCCTGACCTCTTTCACATAATGTAAATTTTTCAGGTTTATCCATCTTGTATAACAGTACTTCATTTCCCCTGTGTGATATACTACATTTTGAAGAGATTTATGTATTTATACATACAAGAGCCAGGCTGCAGGCCAGAGGTGTGGGGATAGGGGGAAGATTCACCAGGGACAGAGTGGGGAACACAACAGGCAGGTTGATGAAATACACTGCTGAGGGGAGCAGTGGGCAAAACGAGAGATCTGCTGTTCCATGCGGGTCAGCTTCCCGGTAGGGGATTGAACTCATCCCACAGTGGCTAGCAGTAGCTTGATAGTGTTGAGATTTAACCCCTTGCATCACCAGGGAGGCCCTGATTTACATTTCATCCATTCTTCCATCAATGGACATTTAGGTTATTTCTACCTTTTGGCCATTGTGAATAATGCTGCTATGTGTAAGTATCTGAATATCTGCTTTCGAGTAGATACCTAGAAGTGGAATTGCTGGGCCATTTGAAAACTCCATGTTTAGGGGCCTCCCTGGTGGCGCAGTGGGTTAAGCAATGCACTATGAGGCAAACCGCAGCCACTGCAGCACGAGTTCGATCCCTGCTGCCGGCCAGGGGGGGACCCACATGGCATGGCAGACCTCTCCTGCTGTGCCCGCTGCTCCCCTCAGCAGTGTACTTCTGTTGATCTGCCTGTTCTGCTCCCTTCTCTGTCTGTGGTGAATCCTCTCACCCCCCCACACCTCTGGCCTGTACCCCAGCTCTTGTGTGCATAAATAAATAAATCTTTAAAAAAATTTAATTAAAAAAAAAGAAAACTCCATGTTTAACCTTTTAAGGAATTGCAAGAATTGCTTTCCAAAATGGCTCTACCATGTTGTATTCCTACCAACAATCTATGAGAGTTCTAGTTTCTTTGTACCCTTGCCAAAACTTATTTTTGTCTCATTTTTTTGTTATAACCATCCTAGTGATTATATTATGTGGTTTTGATTTGCATTTGCCGATGACTAACGATATTTTATACCTTATGTGCTTACTGGTCATTTGCGTGTCTTGGAAACATCTTGAAATTCTTTCTTAGCTTTTATTTTTATTTTTTAAAACAATTCAGTTGTAAGAGTTCTCATGTATTCTGGAGACTAAACCCTTATCAGATATATGATTTGAAATATTTCCTCCCATTCCGTGAGTTATGGTTGCATTTTGTTGGTTGTGTCCTTTGAAGTACAAAACCTTTTAGCTTTGTTGAAGTGTAATCACTTTATTTTTTTTCCTTTAGTGGCTTTTGTTTTTGGTATCATATCTAAGAAACTGTTGCCCTAATCAAGCTCATGAGGTTTTACGACTGTGTTTTCCTCTAAGAGTTTCATAGGGTTAGCTTACATTTAGATCTATGACCTATTTTGAGTTAATTTTTACATATAGTATGAGGGAGGGGCTCAACATTCTTTTGCTTGTGGTTATCTGGTTGTCCCAGCACATTTTGTTGAAAGACTGAAATGTAAGTGATCACAGTTACACAGAGGAAGCAATAAACTGAAGCACAAAGAGGTTAAGTAATCTCCCCAAATGCATATAGTGAGTGGCAAAGTTGCAAATTAGAACCCAGGTTTCTGTTTCCATTCTCTTTCCACTATACCAACATACCTACCTTCCTCACTGTACCCCGAGTCCTTGCAATGCAAAGATCAGCTCACAGGTTAGCAAAATTGGCCTCCCCTGGGAAGTTGTTAGAAATTTAATATCTGGAGTCTTGTCCCAGTCCTACAGATTGGGAGTCTGCATTTTGACAAAATCTCTTAGGGGTTGGTGTGCACACACATGTTTGAAAAGGCCTAAAAGCAAGATTGAGAAAAAGTAAAACAAGCAATATATAGTATGAAAAGGAGTAAAGGAACTCAGTAACACTGTTCAGCTCTTGTTTTGCTTCTCTTCTTTCTTGAGAGTGGAGCCTCTCTGAAAAACAATGGTGGTCTTTTCTAATCAGGCATTCAGCTATTGTAAATGAGGCCTAAACTATAGGGTTTGACAAAAGTTAAGATATTTTGTACTTTACATATTAAGTTATACTGCAATGAAAAGAAAGTTAAAAATGAAAGTTAGAACCTGAACTCCACTACAGGTGAGCTTTAAAACCCATAGGGCGTAAATAGGTGAAGTTCCCCAACCTGTGGTTGAATAGCTGTTTTGATCTTTGAAAAGGAACAAAGGTGATATTCTGATTTTAGATTTATCAGCTACCCATCCAGAATAGTTTCTGGCAAAACGGAGGAATGCTGCATGAAGCAGATGGTTTCTGGCCACATGGAACAGGACCAGGAGCCAGCATAGCCTTCTAGAATGAATTATTGTAAAATTCCCACATTTCTTTTGAAAAGGATTACTCAGATGTTATTTAGGGAAACCTAGTTTGTGTCTGAATCTTGTAAGTCAGTTGCCCAAGTTGCTCATGACAAACTGGAGAACTATGGACTTGATAATGGACACTGACGTTAACTGGCTTTGTTTTACTGACTCATATTAAAGGATTGATGGCATCTTAGATGAAGGCACAGATGACTGAAGTGTCAGATTTGCTAGTGTCCTAAAGCTAGGAAGGAAGACTGTTGCATGACAATTTCAGTATTCCAAAATATCCCAAAGGATAAATCTGAGGACTAGGAAAGAAATTTCATAGACGTTATGGTAAAATCAAATAGTTAAATTAAATAAACTAGATGCTAAACTCTAGAGCTCTGAGGGGTTCTAGAAATTCTTAATGCATTCTGTGGTTTTGTGCTTTTCAGAAATTAAAGGTTTATGACAGCCTCATATCAAGCAAGTCTATCCATACCATTTTTTCAAGAGCATGGGCTCACTTCCTTTTTCATTTTTAGTTTCATATTTCCATTAAAGTATGTCCATTGTTTTAGACATAATCTTATGGCATATTTTAGACTACAGTACAGTGTAAGCATAACTTGCGTGCACTGGGAAATGAAGTCATGTGACTTAGTTCGACATTCACTTTATTGTGGTGGTCTGGAACCAAATCCTCCATATCTCTCAGGTGTGCTTCTCATCTAGCGATCTCATTTCTTGATGACATCTAGCGCAAAGGGGGGATGAGCAGCCTGAAATACTATAGCCAGTGATTGGCATCTCTAGGAGTGGTACTTAGTTCACTCTGAGACCAGTCACCCTGCCTGTTGGATTAATAGTATATGGAATGCCCCATGTTGGGGCTGGGGTTCCCCATACCATACAATTCTGTGATATGATATGGGTGTTCTACAATTGAGATCATTTTTGACACTATCTTCTGCGAGATAAGGGTCAGATCCCATAGATTAAGTCTGACCAAACTTCTCCCACCCCCCAACATACCAATTGCAAATATAGGTGTTACCTTCTGACTGACTAGCTCTAAATTGGAGGTTCTCCAACCCCCCGCCCCAAGTTTGATTGATTTGCTAGATCAGCTTACAGAACTCAGAGAAACATTTATTTTCACTTACCAGTTATTAGAAAGGATATGATAAAGAATACAGACGAAATGCCAGGTGAAGAGATACACAAGGTAGGGTCCAGAACGGTCCCTAACTTAGGAGCCTTTGTCCTTATGGAACTGGGGAGCTCTTTTCTCCCAGCCTGTGTACTAGAAGTTCATCAACTCTTACTGTTGAAGGGTTTTTATAAAGAGCTTAATCTGTAGCTCTGGTGTCCTTTTCCCCAGAGGTCAGTGGGTTGGTTAAAGTTCTTCCCCTTTTATACTTTCTGGTGAGCAGACCCATTCTGAGCTAATCTGGTGGCCCCATCCTAAATTACTGTAGTCATTATAGTGTGGATTGTGGCAGGTTCAAAAGGGGTCCCTGATGACTAGCAAAACACACTCCTATAGCTCAAGAATGTTAAGGCTTTGGGGGTTTTTGTGTGTGGAATGGGGACAAACACTGAATATAGTTGTTGTTTTATCACAAATGCCCTGGGGATAGCTGCTGTTCTTAGGAAGAAACTAAAGGGTTAGTCAAAATACCTAATTAAACTCATTTTCAGTCCCTAGGTATACTAGGGGTAGGGTGGAATTGGTTCCAGGACCACCTTTCTACCTCCATAGATACAAAAATACACTAGGATTCTCAATTCTCTTATATAAAATAGTGTATTATCTGCACATAATGTTTGCACATTCTCCATATGCTTTATATCATCTCTAGATTACTTGTAATTCCTAATGCAATGTAAATGTTATGTGAATAGTTGTTAAACTGCGTTGCTTAGGGAATAACGACAAGCAGAAAAACCTTCACATGCTCACTGCAGACCCCAGTATATATTTTCAGTGTGCTGTTGGCTGAGTCTGCCAACCAACATTACCTGATTACCTGCATCACAGTTACTGTAAGGATTTGGCGAACTAATCCACTGAAAAAGATGAATGCTGGCTTTCATTGCATAAACAGAAGAGAGAAGCAGGGAAAGCTTTCATGGTGTTCTCCTTTTGCCTCCCCAGCCATCCCCCTAGCCTCCCCTCAGGTCCCACGCAGCCAGGATCTGGAATGAAGTGACTTAAAATTTTAAGACAAACTGAGGATTTAGAAAGTCTAAGGGCAGGGCGATCACATCCAGGTCCTACTGATATTACATGACTACCACTTGAAGAATCTTTGGTGGTTGCAGTGGCCCAGATGAACTGATCTGGAAAAGACATTTGGGGCAGAGAAAATTTTATTTAAGTCATTTGCTTAAGTATTTTAATATTAAAATAAAAATATTTGAGTTGCTATTATAGTACCTTTAAGAATGGTTTTGACTTAGAATCAGGAGGCAGATGTTGAGGGCGATGGGAGGTGGAGGGCTGGGGCAGAAACAAATGAAAATAAAAGCAAAGCAACTTTTAAAGTGACTCAAAAATTGACAAGAGATCCCTGGTATAAATTGGGAAGTGGAACTAGAAATGATAAAGGCCTTGTCATTTCCGCCACTTTGTACAATTTATTCTCGCCAAGATTCCTGCTCACTGTGCAGGAATGTGTCCAAGCCTGTGCCTGTGGAGTAGCTCCCTTCCTCCCCTGGAACTGGAGTGCTAGCTGGGGTGGGCCTTGCGGCTGCTGGAACAAGCCCTGAGCAGGGAGGGGCACTACAAGCCAAGGGTTGTGGGGTCCTCAGAGTACTTGCTCAAGGCAGGAAGCCCTAGACTCCCTGGGTGGTCACGGGCTTAAAGCTCCACCTTGTGGGGACTGGTCCACACAGCCAGGACTGTGTCTGGCCATTAGGTCCAGAGGCATGAGGCGGCTCTTCCTACCTTGTCCTTAAGAGTCGTTCCTTTCCTCTGGGACTTGCTTGCTCTGTGCTGCCTGTTCCAGGAATCAGCTGAAAGTTCTTTAATAAAAATGGAACCTAAAGGAGGAATGATAAGGTATCTGATTTTAACCCAAAGTGAGAGAACACCAGATGTTTCATTCTGTTTGAAGGTTCGAGGGAGGAAAAGCAATTAGCAGCTGCTACTGATTTAGCAACAGACACCTGCTAAATGAAAATCTGTAAAAAACGGCCAGGCTTGGCACCCGAAGTGGTACGCTGTTTCTCAGGCATTTCTGGGAATTGTAAATTATGTTAGCCCAAAATAGGTGGGGATGGAGTGGGGGTTACAGCTGAACTTGTCCATACAGATCAGTAGTGTGTTTTTCCTATGATGATGGCAAGTTAGAAGCAGTTATTTGGTGGGTGGAGGGAGGGGAAGGGAAGAGAATGAATCTTCTGGAAGCTGTCCGTTTACTCCCTGCTCTTGGCCTGACTCACAAGCTGCCCTCTGGGGACTATCCCATTGGGACAGAGCTAGGACAGACAGAGGGTGGCAGGAGCCCTGCTGATCTACACCATATCACTCCCTCCACCCAGGGTAGCAAGACTCACACAGCTCCTTCCCGGGAACAGTTCTAGACAGTTGACTGTAAGAGCCACGTGTAGCCGTCACACAATCAGTTTTAGAGCATTTTCATGAACCCCAAAGAAACCTGTATCCTTTGTCTATCATCCCTCTAACCCCAGCAGCCTTTACATAGCCCTAAGCAACTACTCATCTAATAACTAGTTCTGTAGATTTCCCTGTTCTGGACATTTCATAGAAGTAGAATCATACAAGATTGGTTCTTTCGTGCCTGCTTCCTTTCACTTAGCATAATATATTAAAGGATCATCCATGTTGTAGCATCTACTGAGCTTCATTCTCTTTTCAGTAATAGTCAGTTGTATGGGTCTGGCATATTTATCCATTCATTAGCTAGCTGATAAATATTTGAGTTTGGGGTAATGCTGCCAGCAACATTCACATGCAACTTCTTGTGTTCACTTGTTACTTTATCTCTTAGGTTTATCTCTACTGGTCTGTATGCTGTATGATAATATAGGATTACAACCTCATTCTTTTTGCCTGTGGATCTTACAACATTTAAACTATTCTTGTCACTCTTAGTTATGGGCTTGTATTGTCATGTACTTTAAGTCTGTATTGTTTTAGCTTTTCTTTTAATAACACAAGACATTATGTAGTCAGTGTTCATTTAGATTTGCCTATACATTTACCACTTTATTTGCTCACTATTTTTATTTTCAAACCTGCCATTTGAGGGCCTCCCTGGTGGCGCAGTGGGTTAAGCAACACACTATGAAGCAAACCACAGCCACTGTAGCATGAGTTCGATCCCTGCTGCCGGCCAGGGAGGGG
>JAGFMF010011865.1:6306138-6316847 GCA_019455555.1 Galemys pyrenaicus | reverse complement strand
CCCCACACCTCTGGCCTGTACCCCAGTGCTTGTATGCATAAATAAATAAATCTTTAAAAAAAAAAAAACCTGCCATTTGACATTGCTGTCTTTGCTGGAAGTATATCCTTTAGTCTTCCCTTTGGAGATGATTGCAAACTCTTGGCTTTTCTTTGTCTCAAAGTCTTTATAGACTTCATACTTGAAGTATATCTTCACTGGATATAAAAGTCTAGCTATATATTATTTTTGTCCCAGAACAATGGAAATAGCATTTTATTTTACTGTCTTCCATTATAATTTTGAAAAGTCAGTGGTCACTCTTAACTTTCACTACTTAGAAAGCAATCTCTCTTTATGGTTGTTTTTAAGATCTCCTTTTTGTCTTGTAGGATGTGGTTCAGTGTGCATTTGCTTTTTGCTTATTCTATTTGAGAGTCTTTGAACTTCTTGAATCTGTGGAATCTGTCTTTATCAGGTTTCTGAATATTCTTGCCTATTACGTATACCTTCAAATATAGTCTCTGTCCTGTTATGTTAGCTCATCTTACTCTAGGCCTTCTATATCTCTTCATCTTTCATATTTTCTGCTTCTGTCTTAATATGCTGCATTTTCGATAGTCTTTGTATTACAGTTTATACAAAGTAATACATCAATACAAAAATACATCTTTGTATTACAGTTACTCTTCTGGCTACGCCTGATCAGCAACTAAAGCCTATCAACTAAGCCTATCCCTGGAATTCTAATTCATTTATTATAGTTTTTGTTTTTTTCAGACATTGTATTTTGAGGTTTTTAAGTCTGTTTTTCTTGGTACTTGGCTTATTTTCTTGTGTATTTCAGTTTTTAAAACATTGCTATTGCTGCTATTTTGCTTTATGTCATTTATTTTCCTTGGGATTTTATTTGTGGAATTTTTTTTTATTCTTGAATTCCTATAGAGAGGATTTGTCTTTATTATTTCCAGGCACATGAGGGCTAGCAATCTAGAATCATACTAAATAAATTTCTCAACCTAACATTTTTGGATTATTCAAGTAGCATAAATTTAGGTGGCAAACCCACATGAGGACTGGCTTAGGGTTTGAAGTATTTATTTATTTTTACATTTTTAAAAGGACAGGTTTATTAGGAAAAGGAGAAGGTAAAAAAGAGGCACCTGCATAATCACAGGTGTGCAGGAGAGCTGCCTCTTGCCAGTGCAGAAATTGTATTGGTGGTGATTTCAAATCTTAGTGGAGATCCATCCCACACTGTTCAATTTACTGTTAAGATTTGAGATTGGGTTTTTAAAAAAAAAATCTAAAAGGGGTAGTTTGTATTTCTAGTTCAACTTTACATGCATGTGTAGCTTTTGGGACCCCCAACTTTATGAGGGTTATCGTCTGTTAGACTCTCTTGGAAATCTTTGCCTTTGTCTCAATTTCCTATGTCCCATGAGTCAATGAAGAATCAAAACCTAAGTTCAGTTAGCTTGGAAAAAAAAATCTCATGTTAGTGAAAGCTGGATGATGTAGTGTTCCACTTATTTCTCTGGGGTCCCACTCTCAGTCTCTGATCAGTAAATTCCTTGCATACTTGCATCTCAGGTTTTTATAAAACAATTTAAAAATATTTTATCTAGGAATTTTGGATGTTTTAAGTGGTAGATCTCTAAGTACTGGTCTTGATTATAACCAGAAGTGGAAGTCTGGGTCTTATTTTCCAACTCTTTTGGATGCATTGCTCTAACTGGGTACAGTCAAGAGGATGTTCTAATTCTATCCACTGGTTTGGATATCTAGCTGTTCTCAGTGCCTTTCTGAAATATCTCTGTTGATAAATGTCTAGTATTGTGTTAAGTTCTAGGAGGTGTCAGAAAGTCCATTATACCCATCAAGTAGCCAACAGCACATTAATATTAGCGATCATATTGAAACACTGATTTAAACTATTTTTAAAAAATTTCTGAGTCCTTATAGTTCCTTAGGAATCAGCATTTGGATGAGGTGGATGTAAAAATGTAAAGTGCATGAAGAACGCTCATATCTCTTTTATAATAGTTGACACATAGTGGCAAGTATGTGAGGTTCAATAAATATTTGTTGATTGATTGAATGCATGAATGGGCATCTGGGGAGGATACTAGAGGTAGATTCCATGGCAGTATAATTAGAATATTCTAGGTCTGGGCTCACATGGCTGGGATGGAGGAGAAAGGATAGTATCCCAGTTGCAGGAGACAAAATCATCATGGATAAACTATTCAGGATAATGCCTGGCAGAGAAGTGCTATATACCAGCAATCATGAATTATTATTTCGTTATTATTATCCCTATTATTGTTTGAACACTAGTCACATCATTGTCCTTACCATTACATTTCCTTGGGACCACCTGTTACTTCTGCAAAGCAAATAGTTTTCGTTCCATACCTGCCTCTTAGACTTTTGCAGCTTGGCCTGCTCTAGTATTTCTCCAAATACAGGTTAAGCACTGCTGCATCCAAATTACCTTAGAGAACCCTAATGAAGGACAGTATGCTGGGCCCTATTCCAGTGGGTCCAGAGAAAATTCTTTCTCTAAAAATCTGTGATGACAATAAAGATTCTGTACTTTCTTCTCTGTCTTGGATCAGTCAACCATCCTCTAGCGGCTTGGCGCCTGGGAGATATAAAGAATGGGAGGGTTAAACTGAAGAGAGGAAAAGAAAACAAGCAGTGAGAAAAGGTAGGATAATCTTCTCATGTCAGGAAGTAGTCAGGGACCTTCACTTGTGACCACAAGGGGACATGTGACATTGCCTTCCCTGGATTTAGGAACTCATGATCCTGGCTCCAGTTTGTAGCAGAGGTGATGGGCCTTGTTAGGAGGCGATGTTGAAGACAGCAAAGGATGGACGCCTTCCTAAAATATGGCTGCCTGGCCCATTGGTTGCCTCCAAAGAATAGATGATGAACTGTACTCAGCTGATGGTAGGTGGTAGGTTGGTGCTGAGTGCCCCTTAGCTACTTTGACTGGACTGAGAGCCAAATTATAGACGCTTTTACCCTTGGTGCTAGAGTGGAGTGGGCCTTAAGTGATCTGATGCGCAGTCCTTTTATTTTTAAAGATTTCTTCATTTTTTTAAGATTTCTTGCATACAAGAGCTGGGGTACAGATCAGAGATGTGGGGGGGGGAGCGAGAGGTGTCACCAGAGAGGTGCAGAGTGGGGAAAAGAACAGGCAGATTGACAGAAATACACTGCTGAGGGGAGAAGCAGTCGAGGCAGGAGAGGTCTGCCACACCGTGTGTACCCCTCCCTGGTTGGGGATTGAACTCTGGCTGCTATACGGCGGATGTTTCACAGTGAAGCACTCAACCCACTGTGCCACCAGGGAGGCCCTGTGCAATCCTTTGAAGGCACTGCAGTATAGACAGATGCTACCACAGATTGTCTGGGCTGATGAGGTACTGGGAGCTTAGTGATTTTGCTCTTGTACCTCCTATACTACCTGGCTTACATTTCTGGGTGGAATCTGTAACTCCAGCAGAATGATCCAGTCCTGTCAGTGGTGCAAAAGGTCCTCATGGAGCCCCTTGTCAGGCCACCTCAGCAGGCAGTCTGCTGTAGGCACAGATTGGCCTCCACACATAAGATGATTGTCTTGACTTGCAACTGCCCTAGTTCCTCTGTACGCCCTTTGAACAATCTCTGTCATTAGCCTTTCCCCTTAGTTCTGTGGAGAAAGCTGCACAAATATTTACCTTCCCTCTGAGTAAAAAGTTAAATAATGTGTTCAGGGCTGGACTTCTAAGTCCTGAAGTACTTTCTTGTATGCTCAAAGAGTCTTTCCTTTTTCCACATAAAAGTTGAACTCTGGCTCAGTCTGAAGAAGTGGTAAACCTGGATTCTATGACTTTCAGGCTCCCTGGGTCCACTTTGATGACAGGTGCCTAAATCTTGGTAGCTACCTAAGGTGAGGCTTTAAGCTTTTTCAGTGGGCCCTGTTTCTTTTGCTTTGGAAGAATATGCTGCAATATAGAGCAGGCAATAAGGATAAAGATCATAGATTTTATTTTATTTTTATAAAGATTTATTTTAATTAATATACACAAGAATTGGGATGTAGGCCAGAGGTGTGGGTGTATGATGTAACATTTCATCTTATCAATACACCACATCTGAGAGACAGAGTGGGGAGCAGAACAGGCGCGACTGACTGAAATACACTGCTGAGGGAGCAGCAGGTGAGACAGGAGAGGTCTGCTGTGTCATATGTGGGTTAGTTCCCTGGCCAGGGATGGAACTCAGACCACAGTGGCTGGTGATAGCTTGACCGCACTTATACTCCAACCCCTGTATAACCAGGGAGACCCCAAGATCATAGATTTTTAGAGCCTGTTTCCTCACACTGACAGCTTGACTCCGGCATATAATGAGCCTTAAGGCTGTGGAAGCTATTCCATTGAGCCCTAGCCCCTTTTTTTCTTGTTAAGCAGAACTTGGGTGCACATAATTGGGGAAATTATATTTATAATCTGAATTCATAACAAGCTCCACCATTAGTCCATGCATGGCCTGTTTTAATTTTATTCATGAGTGCACTTATTTGTGAGTAATATAAACAACTATGATCCCAAACCAAGAACTAGCCACATTGATGACGCAGATCTGCCTATGAGCTCTACCTTAGACCTCCGCATTCTACTCCCTTCTTCCCTCCCACCCTGAAGGAACCAATAGCTTTAATTTTGGTTACTCTTCATTTCCTCGTTTTAAAAATAGTTTTCCCTCCCTCTCTTCTTCCTCTTTCACTCCTCTGCCCTCCCTTCTCTCTCTCTCTCTCTCACTTGCTCGCTCTAACTTACTCTCTTTTTTGTGTATAAGATATATTAGGCATTTAATTGCAGTTATAAAATCGGTATCCTGTTATATGTAGTCTTCTGGGATTTGCTTGTTTTATTCAATATTATATCGCTAAGATTCACCCTGTTACCGAATATAACTATAGTTACACTTTCACTATGATGTAACATTTCATCTTATCAATACACCACAGTGTTTTTTCCATTCTCCTCCGATTGGGCATTAGTCATTTCCTGTATTGTACTGTTATGGAAAATTTTTGGTGCCTCAACTTCCTCGTCTTAAAATTGGCAAATAACAATCCGAGCTACCTCCTAAGTGCGTTATGATAAAAAGAGTTAAGACTTGCAAAGTGCTTAGAATAGGGCACGGCTCATAGGCTGTGGTTGGTCAGCCTGTTAGTTTGTTCAGGCTGCCATAATAAATACTGTCGACTGGGTGGCTCCAACAATAGCAACTTGTTCCTCAGAGTTGTGGGGGTTAGAACAGACTGTCAACATTACTGCTTCCTTCTGAGGGTCTTTCTCTTTAGCTTGTAGATGGCCATCTTCTTCAAGTGTCCTCACTTGGTCTTTCCTGTGTTGCTCTGTGTCCCAATCTTTTGTGCAAGGACACCAGTCCTTTTGGATTAGGGCTCACCCATAAGCTTTCCAGTTATCATAATTACCTCTTTAAAAACCCTGTCTTCAAGTACTGTCACATTCTGAGGTACTGGGGGTTAGGACTTCAACATATGAATTTTGGGGGAGACATAGTTCAGCTGATAATGGCCACTGTGTGTAAGCCCTTAATACTATCATTGTCCTCTGCCTCTTCCCCAATTTCGCTTCCTCCTCCTCTTCCTCATCACACTTCAGGAAAATGCAATACACATATTTATTGCATATCTCCGGGAAACACTAACGTGTTAGCTCCTCCTCTTCTTCAGTTCCTCCTTTTCCTTTATGATCATCATCATCATCGTCATCATCAGAATACCAAAACTTTTTTTTCCTAAAACTTTTCTTTCCAACGCGCGCACGCGCGTGCACACACACACACACACACGAATACCAAAACTTTCTGACTGCCCTTTTCAGAAATGACTTTTGATATAAGCAACCAATCAATACTAAAATGCCAAAGAATGGCAGTTTTGTGGTTTACCAGGATGGACAGGCAGGAGCTCCTAAGCTTGTTAGAGGTGGGAAGAGAGGAAGTAGGAACTTTCATTTTCATCTTGGTAAAAGGAGTCAGTGAAGTGAGGTCTTGCATTATATCTATTGACTGAATGACCCGAAATTGCTCCTCTCTAAAGATCTATGGGCATGTCTGGCCAAGGCAGGCAGGTCTGGGCTGCTCTGTCTTTCACACTGGGAAGCACACTTGTCCAAGGAACAGCACCTCTAGAGAAAGCAGCATCCTTTATGGACTCAAAATGTTTTGTTTGACATTAGGGAGCTGGCTGGGGGCAGCCACCTGACAACACAAGTCCGTTCTCTTGCTCTCTTGAGGGCTCTGAGCAACAAAGAGGAATTCAGGAGTAGCCCTGGTTAGGTTTGGATTCCAAAGAGAAGGACCAGATGCCCCTTGCCCCCAGTAGCTCACCCCTCCCGCTCTCCACATCTGACCAGGAGAACAATATAGAACACCAGGTGCTTAGTGGGGCCCTAGGTATCTGTTCTTACTGGGAGTGGAATGAGCTCACAAAGAAAGATGCAATGAGAATAAGGGACTTGGGGGAGGAAGTTACATGTTAATTTCATAACACACTCAGATACTATGAGAGAAGAGGATGTCTTTTTTAAAAAAAACTAGAAAAAACACACTAATTATCCCATATAATTTAATGCAGCCTGTTAGGGTCCTGCAATATAGAGCCATAAAGAATACAACATAAAACTTCTACTCTTTCCATTCCCCTGATGTAATTGCTGCCAACCATTTGGCATATTCCTCTTTTGGCCTTTTTCTTTGACTTTTTAGAACTTTTAGCTACTTAAGAAATTAATATATTGGGGCCTCTCTAGTGGCGCAGTGGGTTAAGCAACACACTCTGAAGCAATCCGCCGCCACTGCAGCACGAGTTCGATCCCTGCTGCCGGCCAGGGAGGGGAGCCACATGGCGCAGCAGACCTCTCCTGCCTCGCCGGCTGCTCCCCTCAGCAGTGTGTTTCAGTCAGTCTGCCTGTTCTGCTCCCCACTCTGTCTCTGGTGAGTCCTCTCATCCCTCTGTGCCTCTGGCCTGTACCCCAGCTCTTGTGTGCATAAATAAATAAACCTTTTTTTTAAAAAAAGAAATTAATATATTGATTTTTTTGTAAAATTTGAACTATACAGGTATATAGAATCCAAAGTCAAGGTCACCCCTTTCCTACCCCAATCTTTCCTCCCAATCCCTCTCTCCCGTTCAGTTTGGTAAATATCACAGCAGTCCTTTTTCTGTGCATTTACACACATCTCAAAGTATACATATTAATTTGTCCTTTTAGAAAAGGATTATGCTTTATACAATATATATTTGCTCAATTTTACCTACAAATGGTTGTACCTCCTCATTAATGAAAGGTTGCATAATCTGCCAAAGTATTTCTTAATGATGATTCTCGTACTAATGGACATGTAGGTTGATTTTTGTTATTGTAACTTTTTTTAAAGATTTTATTTATTTATGCATATAAGAGCAGGTGTACAGGTCAGAGTCCATGGAGGTGAGAGGATTCACCAGAGATGAAGCCGGGAACAGAACAGGCAGACTGACCAAAATACACTGCTGAGGGCAGCAGCGGGCGAGGCAGGAGAGGTCTGCTACGTCATGTGGGTCCCCCTCCCTGGCCGGTGGCAGGGATCAAACTCTTGCTGCCGTGGCTGCGGTTTGCTCCATTGAGTGTTGCTTAACCCACTGTGCTACCAGGAAGGCCCCTATTATAACTATTTTTTTTACTATAAACAAGGTCTCAATAGAGATCTTTATTCATGCAGCTTTGTGTGTACATGTATGTTTGTTAGTATACATTACTAGAAGTGAAATTAGTGAGACAAAGTGAATGGGAACTTAACAATTTTGATAAATATTGACAAATTTTCCTCCAAAATTAGTGCACCCTGTCTTTTCTTCCAGTTAATACATCTTAGCATTTTGCTATAATTCATTAATACAGATTTACCTCATTAAGACTTATTAAAATTTAAAAATTTTCTTCAGTTTTTATTATAAAAATTTTCCAACATACTGAACACATAAAATAATAGCATAATGAACAAGGAGTAAGTTCAGCATTAGTATTTTCCAATTCTTTCTGTCAGTTTGCTGAGTCATTCAGAGAAAGTTGTAGACTTTTTAACACTTCAGTTCTAAAGAGTTTAGCCTGCAATGCCTAAGAATAAGGACATTTTCTTGTACAATCACAATACCATAAATACACTGAAGGAAATTTTCAGAAATTCTCTATCATATGCTTTACCTAATAATCAGTTTATAATCAGATTTCTTGAATTGTCCCAAGAATATCTTTTTAAATGTTTTTTTAAATTAATATCTACTCAAGTTTCAGTTATAATTTTGATAGTTTCAGCTCTCAGTTTTTCTTTTTAAAGATTTATTTATTTATGCATTCGGGAGCTGGGGTAAAGGCCAGAGTCACAGAAGGTGAGAGGATTCACCAGGGATAGAGCGGGGAGCAGAACAGGTAGATCAACTGAAATACACTGCTGAGGGAGCAGTGGGTGAGGCAGGAGAGGTGTGCTGTGCCATGTGGGCACCTCCCTGGCCGGGGATTGAACTCGCGCTGCTTTGCTGCGGATGCTTCACAGTGCGGAGCCCAATCCGCTGTGGCACCAGGGAGGCCCTTGCTTAGTTTTTCTTAAAGTCTAGGTATTGTCCCCACTATCTCCTTCATTCATGACAATGAAATGTTGAGGCGGCCAGGCAAGTTGGTTTCCAGAATGTTCCACATTATGGATGTGTCTGAGTGTTTCCTCCCTGGCACTTTTTTTTTTTTTAATGGCAGCATGGTATTCTGTCCTGTGACTGCCCTGTGGTTTATTTTAGGTAGTGAATATTTCTTTTGTGGCTAACAGCTGATATTTAGTCCCAAGGGGTTTGTGGCTCCACTAGGCCACAGTAAAAGTTTGTGGTCGGTTAATGAAGACAAGTATTCCAAAGCCAAACTTAGCAGGTTGGAACATAACCAAAGACAGAAGTAACAGTGGTTGCATGTTTCCCTTCCCTTTTCCCTTGAAAGGAGATGGATTATTGTTTTATTCTGTTCAGGTTGCTATAGCAAAATATCATTGGACTGGCTTATAAACAAAAGAAATCTGTTTCTCATAGTTCTTGATGCTGGAAGTCCAACATCAGCATGCCAGCATGTTGAGTAATGACCCCTCTGCTAAGTGGCAGACTCCTCATTGTGCCCTCACTTGGTGGAAGGTGTTAGGGAGCTCTTTGGGGCCTTTTATATAAGGGCACTGACTCACCTTCGTGACCTAATCCCCTCCCAAAGGCCTCACATCCAGATGCCATCATAATCAGGCACACAAGTATTCAGACCATAGCAATGATACTTTCTGATCTCTTTTGAGAGGCTGCAGTCTGGAGCTGAGCTGAGACTAGTGCCCTTTCTTTATAACTCCCTAACCTCACTTTGCATTTCATTATCATCCATGGACATTTTGAGTAATGCCAGAGTTCCTGCCATGTAGTGTGAGCACTGCATTTCTTAGTACCCCCCTCCATCAGTTATTCTGACTTCAGTTAATCCTTCCCTTCTAATCTAATCCTCACTCTGCACTGGGTGACACCCCTGCCTGCTTGAGCATCTCTCACCATCCAATGCCTCCTGCTCCTCTTTATCTGCTTCCCTCTGCATTGGCTCCTTCCTTCAGTCAATAGAACAACTCAAGTCTTCTTATAGTTAACTCTGTCAATACCACCCTTGAATGATGGCTTCTATTTCTCCACCCATTCACTCTTCTTGAAAGAATTTGGTAGACTAAGGGTTTGCAAAGTGGGGTGTGCAAGGTGTTCCACTAGGGTACTTGAAGAAATGTTATCATTTCTATGCATCTTTAAATTTCATCCTTTTATTTTTCCATGTTGGTATTTTAGACCATATTTGTATCTCTATACTTTATAATGTAGTTATACGTGAATATCATTTGCTTTTTACCTCTTTTCTTTCCAGCCTCCTTGATTCAGATTCATATTCCCTCTGGCTTCTGTGCATCCCTGCCAGGCTATCACACTGGCCTCACAAAATCAGCATAGTCAAAGTCTCTTTTATCCCACCTCCTCCAGGTTGCTTCCTTGACTACAGGCCCCCAGCATGGGGAGATGCCACCAAGTCACCTATGTTCTCATCCTGGGACACATCTTTGAATTCTTTCTGCCTCCTAGCCCTGTGTATGCCCTATCTGGTTTTTACAGTTGCCCCTTGAACATCACAGGTTTCAACTGCCCAGGTCTATTAATACGCGGACTTTCTTGTAAGCAGATGACACACACTGAAGGTATTGATGAATACAGTACAGGGCTGTAACTTTTTTTAATATAAATTTTTTAAAAATTTACATATATTTGACATCAGTTGTAATCCCCATGTATTCCCCATCACCGTAACACCAGTGCACCATCACCTCAGTCCCCCGTGCTCCCATCTACCCTCCACCCTTCCCCTTTTCCCTCCCCACCAAGTATCCCCAATTTATCCTTGTCTTTTCATTTTTGGTTTTTGTGTCTTTATTGTTATTATTATTGTTCTTATTCCTTCCATCTGGTATTTTTCTTTTGCCTTCTGACTTATTTCACCGAGCATAATCCCTCCAGTTCCATCCATGTTCCTATGAATGCATCTAGTTTTTCATTTTTGATTGCTGAGTAGTATTCCATCGTGTATATGTACCACAGCTTCCCGATC
>JAGFMF010011865.1:6288664-6301414 GCA_019455555.1 Galemys pyrenaicus | reverse complement strand
CTACTAGAAATGGAACTACCATATGATCCGGCAATCCCACTCCTAGGGATCTACCCAAAGGACACAAAAACACTGATCCGAAAGAGCACCTGTACTCCTTCAAGCTTTTTTAATGAGCTGTCTTCCCCCTAGTGTCATTTCTGGAAAAAAATACACTTTGGAAGGTGCTGGTCTGGATCATAAGTATATTAAGCATATATTCATTTCAGTCTGTTGTTCTCCAGTGGTGAAGGGATGTACACTAAAAGAGTGTGCGGGGATGCTAAGAGGTGGATAAGACCAAGGGTGTTTGAGTTCATAATCTGTTGAAATGAGTGCTTTCTGTTCTGAAATGCCTCTCTCCCTCTCATCCTTACAGCTCCCCTTTGAATTGGAGGTTTACTACATTCAGCATGTTATGCTCTACGTCGTACCCATCTACCTGCTTTGGAAAGGAGGTAAGGCCACCAAACCACACCTGCCACACCCTTACATTTTGGGGAATCATAAGCTCTTAGTTCCTAACTGGGGATCTTGAGCCACTGCTTGCTTGGGATTCTGCAGCAGCTTTAGGCTGAACAGTAGGCAGTAGGGAAATGAGCATGGGTGAGGCCTGCAAAAGTTCTGGAACCTTTTCTGAATGATCCTTTATGGGTGAGCATGATGCCACTGACTGCCTATTCCCAGGGCCTGGGTCTTGGGATCTTCTTTGTCCATGGTGGCCTTGGTTTTACATGGAGCTCCCCACACTGTCACATGCTTGTGCCTTCCTCCACCTCAGTGTGCAATGTAGGCAGGGTAGAGGAAGAGAAGGTGGCACTCAGCCCTCTCCAGAGAGGGACCTGGTGCTCTGCTTATACTTCCATCCTCTCAGAATCAAAGAAGATACTGAAAGGGGCCCTTGAGCCCACTGAAAGATGCTTTGGGAGTTGTGTTGTCTTTACCTCAGGAATTCTGGCAAATCTTGAGAACTTCTGGTATGACATAGTCTCAAGCCAGGTCAGGACAAACTGGTCTGTTCCTCTCTATGACCTTAGACCACTTCAGAGATCTGTCCTCCGTGCCCCAGTTTCTGTCGGTAAGGACTCAGAACTTTGATTCTTTCAGGCTGTTTTTACCCCATACAGCCACTTGGGGTCTCCACTGTCAAAGAGCATTTCTTTTCAGTTTGCTCTAAATATACTGTTCTCCCCACTGAGCTTTAAAAGGAAAGTAGTCAGAAGTTCCAACATTCAGAAGGTGTGTGAATTTCTCAAGTCTGTCCCTGTGGCACAAGAACAGTTTCCTAATAATAATCACATCTTGGAGATAATACACATCTTGGGAACCAGGCAGGCAGCTATCCCTAAGCCCCAGAACCCCACTATTTATGGCTCCTGCTTTCTGAGGTGTTTGATACATGGTCTGACCAGATAAGCATGTTTAGTAAATTGAACTTTTTCACTCATAGAAATCTGTCAGGTAACTTGGCTATATTAGTCTGGCATGGAAAATACCAAGTAGCCACCCTTCTTCTGCACCCTGACCCTAAAAAAACACACACAGCCTGGGAAACTGAATCTTCTAGAAGTGAATGCTTCCTGTCTAGGGAAATGGGGCTGAGGAAGTAAGGATTGCAAGTCTTAATCCTAATTTATTTCTGATGCTTAGTGATTGTTTCCCCATTCCTCTGGATCTTAGTCCCGAGAAGACACTATAATCATCCTAACGGAAATAATGACCCCAGTAAATAGCAATGTCTATTTTTAAATTTTTTTCCTGTTTGTGAGATACTCTGCTAGGTGTGTTTTGTGTATTTTTTCATCCCAAGTAATCTGGTAGAAGTAATCCTTTTTCTACAGAGGAGAAAATGTTAGGTACCTTACCCAAAACCATACATAAAAGAATCAGGATTTAAAGTCCAGCCTAGATTCCCTCCCAAACCAGTGGTCCTTCCATCAAAAAAAGCACATGTCTATCTCTTAACCACGGCAAGGGCGGAGTCTCCCCTCCACCTCCACCTCCATTTACCGTTTACTCAACACGTATTTACTGAATGCCGAGGGCTGGCACAAACGTCAGAGCTGGGCCAGACAGACACAATCCTTCCACAGGAATTCCTGTCCAAGGGGAAAGATACATAATTGTAACACAGGGCGGTAAGTGTGACAGGAATTTGATTTCCAAAGCCTATTTTGCCTTCCGTCCTTCACCCTCCTAGGCTTTCTGAAGGTCTAGGCTTTCTTTCCAGCTCTTTGCTACCATCTGCTGTTTACTTTGGGGAAATGATGAGACAAATCTGAATTTCCTAAGGCAGGTTTCACCTCTAGCGGCAAAGTCTTTGGATCCAGGCTTTGGCAGAGGAGAACTGTATCTGGAATGAGCAGTGGGAAGATTATTCCCTGTAAACCAAAAATGTTGAGAGTTTGGGCCTTCTCTTCCCTGAAAGTTCTCTATAGTTTCCCAGAAATAAATGCCTTAGGAATTTCTATCCAAGGCACGATAGGTGTGTTGTAGGTACCTCCCATATCCAGAACCCTGTTTGCCTGAAAGTCAGGTCCTGCTTCTTCTGATCTGCAGAAGACTGAGTGGTACTTTGGGGAATCCCATTCCTCACTGGCAGGAGCCATGGCTGGCTTTTCAGTGCCAGCAGAGAACATGCGACCACCCTTGTCCACACTGCTGCACTGGAACACTTGTCTATTTCTGTGCCCTTTCCTCCAAACCATGCCTTTGGCCTCTGGAACAACATGTGAGGAAGGCCACTTCTTCACAAAATGCAAAGCCCTTCGATCTCCTATCTGAAGCTCTCCCTCATGGGGGCTGCTCTTCCTGCCCAGATGGTCTGCTGCCTGACTCCCACTGTCTCTTCCAGATCATTATTTCGTCTTTACCTTATGTGAAAATGCTTTGACCTTTACCGTTCTCTCTCCCTAAGAGACTCCCAGCTAGGACCTCTCATCCTACCCCCAAGGTGTGGGCTTCTTAATGGCAGTGACATCTCTATCCCCTTCAGCCATCTGGAACTTGTCTTACCCCAGACCTCCTCTTTCTGAGATCATAAACCTCTGTCCCGTTCTGTGACCCAAATGTCCACTCCTCCTCCCACCCCCAATCAACCTGTACTACTATGACCAACTCCTGGAACTTTCCTCCCACCAGCTTCTAAAAGTGTCACACTCATCCTTTCTGATAGGATCAGTGTTCATTCTAAGTACCCAATCTAGGCTTATTGTAGAAAAACTCAACTTTTTCAGATCTGAGCCACTAAACTGTTAGTCTCTGTTATAACTGTGCCTTTTTCCCCTCAGTCATTTCCAGTCTTTTATCATTTCTTCCACACATGGCCCTCAGAGGTCACATGCAAACCCTTTACTGCCCTCCTCAAACTTCCTGTCCAGTTTATTCAAACTTCCTGTTCTATCCACTTTCAATATATGTCCCCCCAACAAATGACTGAGAAAATAGAGATTTTCAGATGGGAATTACTTCAACTACTTCTCTCCACTCTACAAGCCATCCTTATGTCCTCCCTGCCATCTTAGAGGAAGTAGTATGAGTCCTGAATGAAGTCAAACACACCTTGGTGTGTACCTCTTATGCCTTCCTCCTCTGCTGGAGCCTCATTCCATCAGTTAGTTCCTTGTATAACTGGACTTTCAACCCTTTCTTCATGACTGACTTTTCAGCCAATAAGGATGCTAAAACCTTTTCCATTCTGAAACACTTTCTCTCAACCTCACATTACTCTTTTATCTTCCCTTCATAGCTAAGTATATTAAAAGAATAGCCTAAACAATGTTTCTTAAGAACCTCAGTTCTTCCAGCATGACAAATTTGTCCTTATCTATGTAAGGACACATGTTATGATGTATGTCCTACATGTCCTTAAATCTAGTGATTTTTTTTCCTAAAATATATTTGTTTTTAAGAGGAACTTTGACCTACCTGTGAAATTCTAGATTCAGTGGTTATCTGTCTGAATACACTTTAAATACATAACTTATAAAAAACAAAAAAAAAGTCTACTGTTTACTACCTCAAATCACCTAATGAATAGGACATACCTTTGGGTGACAGTCACAATTGATGAGCCCCTCTTCCTGTTTAGATTTTATTCCTCAGAACACTGCCATCTGATACCTTCCTCACCTACCCCCCTCTTCTAAAGATTTCCACCTGACCAATCTAATGACCATCTCTCAAGCTGTCTCCTACGGAGCCCTCTGGTACTTTGGAATTGTCGGTCACTCATTGTCACTTCTAGGAATGTTCCATCAGGGATTCCAAAACCTCCTCTCCTGGCTTAACCTACCTCACTGACCCTACCTTCCCATGCCTCCTTTAGGATTTCTTTTATCTCTATCCTCTGAGAAGTTGATTTTTCCAGAGTTTTGACTGGACTCACATTTCACACACTCTGTGACCTCTGGTATAGTCTCAAGTGTATTCACACTTTAACCACCAATCTGTATAATGATGGCCCTCAAATCGCTGTCTGCAGGCCAGACTTAGGAAGTTCAGTTTCATATCTGTCGCTTACCACCCTTATCTGAATATCCCAGAGCACACCTCAGATTCACTTGCCCGTGCTGGGCCAGTGAATTTCCGCATCAGCCCTGCTTGTCTTCCATGTGGCTCTTGACAAGTGGTGCCACCTAGTTCCCCCAGATGGAATCTGGGCTTCATTGCTTCTAATTTATTTAGTCATCTAACTCTCATGACTTATTATTTCAGACTGGTATACTAAAACACCACAGATTGGCTGCCCTATAAATAACAGAGGTTTACTGCTTACAGTTTGGAAGGCTGGGACGTTTCAAGTGGTAGTATGGTCACCTACTGGTGAGGGCCTTCCTTCTGGTTCATAGGTGGCACCTTCCCACTATGCCCTCACTTGGCAGGGAGGGTAAGGCATCTGGAACCTCTTTCAAAGGGCATTAATCCCATTCGTGAGGGCTCCACCTTCGTGACCTAAGCATCTCACATATGCCCCACATGCTAATACTGTCATCTCTGGGGATTAGGCTTTTAGCCTATGAATTTGGTAGGGGGAGGGCAAAAAGATTCAAACCATAGCATTGTATCTATAGCTTTCTTCTTTCTGCTAGTCTCTGCATTGACCATTGGGGTGCCATGAGAAACAAAAATCACATTGCTCCCCTTCCCTCATAGATTGATCATGCAGTGGGGGTGTAGACCAATATGAACCCAATTGTCATTTATATGAATGTATAGTTAAAACTGGATAAGTGCTCTGGTTAAAATGAAGATGTTTTTATGAGCACACAAAACAAAGCAAACTATTATAGTTTGGAAGTTTTGGGGACGAGTTTCCTGAGGAAGTGACATTTTAACCAAGATCTGGAGGATGAGTCAGGGGTTATGAGCAGGACAAAATGACATGTGTGACAGCACTGGGCAGGGGCCAGGGGAGGGCAGAGGACCTTGGGCCTCACGGACAGGCAGGGAACAGCTATGGAGGACTTTGTCAGCCATGGTCAAGGGTTCGGACTTTATTTAAGAGTTGTGGACAGCCAGGGAGAGTTTCAAGAAGGGACATAACATTGGTTTATTTTTCCTATCGATTCTTTTCATATGAAATTCATTTATATAGTTAAAAATTAAATACAGTTAAGGCATATTGCACAGTCACCTTCCCCACCCCTCCCCCCCTACACTGTCCTCACTCCCCCACAGGTAACCACCATTTCAGTTTTTGCATATCCTTCTAGTTTCTTTTCACACATGTAAGTAACTTTTAAAGATATTTTATTTCTCTCCTTCTTGAGACAAACATCCCCAAATAGTAAACTACACAGTTGTTTGTCATTGTTACTGCTTTGCTGACCGGGAAAGAAGCTCCCTCATTCTTTTCATAGGCATGTGTGTTCCACCTGTGGATGATAAAATACATACAAAAATAGCAACACTTTGTAACCACACTAAGGTGTAACAGACATTGTTTCAAGCTCTGCCCACACATAAATTCAGGCTGCACCACTGTCTTCTTAGGCAGACCTTATTGTTTGCTCCCTTTTAAGATGAGAAACTTACACCCAGATAGTATGTGGCAGATCCAGGGTTTCAACCCTGTGATATGGCTACAGTGTCCTCTCTGTTAAATATAATACAAGGCAAAGGCTCTATACCATGATTTATTCATTTAGTTTGATAGACCTTTGCTTCAAACATTCTGCTAATATAAATATCTGAACAACTTTGTACCTGTGCCATTTTGCATGTGTACAAGAACAAGTGACACATGAGCAATGTAGGGTTTGGGGTGCTGACCCTCTGTGCAGTTCAAAGTCTGCTTACAATTTGATTCACTACAATTTTAATTACTAGTAGCCTGCTCTTGCTTGGAAACCTCAAGAACATAAAGAGCCGCTGAACACCTAATTTGGATGTCATATGTAATATATACTGTATCCTTACAATAAAGTAAACTAGAGAAAAGAAAAGGTTATTAAGAAAATCACAAGAAAGAAAAAATTCAGCACTATAGTGTATCATCAATAATGTGTATTCATGTCTCTCTACAGGATGAATCGTTTTTCAGTACCTACATCAATATTACCTTCTATGATACAAAACACTGAGGATGTTACATGTATTAGTAACAGTTGACATCAAAAATGAAATAAGAGTGGGGAAGAGAAATTCGTGTGTATTTATAGTTATAATGATTCATGCATGGATAACTACGCAGCAGTGATGTGATGCTTTCTGGTCATCTCACTTCTACACTAATGAATGGTTACCACATTTTAATGGTATACAATGTGGCAGTCATAGTCATAATAATCTACTAGAAACATTGTTACATTTAAATAGCCAGTTACCTGTGATAATAGGCTGATATAAAGTTCTCCAGTTATAAGAAAGTGAGGCGCAACATATGGTAATGTAATTCTTTGAAAGCAAAGTTAGCAAACAGAACTAATTTTATATTGACTATCACGTTATATCTGTGTATAAGATTTCACATGGAGACATACACATACAGCAGTTTGCATGCAGTTCCAATTTAATCTTGCATTTTGCTGTCTCTTTACATTTCTCTCCACTGCAAATGACCCTGCATGCAGTCTGTTCATGTGCATAAGATTTGATAGATTTTAATTTTTATAATAGATTTGATAATATTTTATGGTAAAGTATAATAATAGACTTATCTACATATGCTTTATGCAGTGATGACATACCTTTTTCTTAATTTTTTTTTGATATTTCTAGAGTACATGGTTTGTGGGGTTTTTCAGATTGTCACAAATCTCAAAAAAAATCTTTCCAGTATATTCACTGGCAAAATTCACATACAAGTGGCCACAGGCCATTTAAGCTGTGTTGCTCAAGGGCCCACGGCATGCCTATAGGATCAGTTCCCTGCAGTATAAATCCACAGGACTTGCTGAATCAAAGAATGCATGCATTTGGAGTTTTAATGGATAGTTCCAAATCTCCAAAAGTTGTACTAATTTAAATGCACACTAGAAATATCTACGTGTGCCTGTTTGCACACAGCCTCAAGACAATAGTTCACAACATTTCAGGGTTTTGTTCATCAGATGGGGAAAATGACAGTATGTCAACTCAGTTTTAATTTGAATTTCTTTTGAGTATAGCTGAGCATTGTTTTTATGTTTAAAATTGGCATTCAATTTCTTCCTTGAACCACATGTAGCTCTCACATGCTCATTTTTCTCCTCTATTGTTGGCCTTTTCTATTAAATTGAATTCTGGGAATTCTTTATATGCAAATACTGTCGATCCTCTCTATACCCAACCAGCCTGTGGTAGAAGGTCTGTACTATGTCATTAGGCCTGTGATTGTTGTGCCTGTACTGCACATGTGCAGATATCTTGTCAGGAATCCTCCAATAACACAGAGCAACACAATGTATTGTGTATCGGGTGCCATAATTAATCTCGAGGTGATGAGAAGTGTACAGGAGTATGTGCTGCGTTCTGCGCAAACACTATCCATTTCATTGGAAGCACTTGAGCATCTGTGGATCAGGTAGCCGGGGCTCCTGGCACCTTTCTCTCTGGATACCCAGGGATTGTGTTAGAAGTTGTCCTGCTGCGATCCGGCCTTCGGATACTGTCTCCAGTTTGGTGATTTGTTTTTTAACTTTGCTCATGCTTTGTTTTTGCCATATGTAATTTTTACATTTGTGTGTCGTTTAACTTACTTACCTTTTATTTTATGGCTGCTGAGTTTTGAGTCATGGTTACAGAGCTCTTCCCCACTCTAAGATTATTTTGAAAATGCCGTATTTCCTTCTGCTATAGGGATAGTTCCATTTATTTTTTAATCAAAATAAATCTCATTGTCACATGTTTAAATCTCACACCCCCTGGGAACTTATGTTGACATACAGGGTAAGATAAAGATGCAGATTTACTTCTGGATGGCTTCCCGTATGTCCTAATGCTGTTTGGTAACTCATCCGGCATGGTCCAGCCTGCTCGTGGAGGCCATTGTGCTGCTTACTGTGAGAGAGTGAAGTCACTATGTTCTCCTGTTCTTAGTCCCTAAATGTCTCTCAAATCCATCCCATTGCTGCCGTCATGAGAGCCAGTACCTTAGGTAGAACCTTACTCATCCCTTCCCCCAACCGTGACAGTTGACTCTGGCATCCCCCTGCCTCCAGCATTCCCAGGTCTCCCTACCAGCACATCTTGTAGCTACCAAAGCTATTTGGAAAGCCCAGACAGGACCATATAGCATGTTCCTATTTGGGGACTTTCAGTGGCTTCCCCTTTTCCCCAGTACCCAGTACCAGCTGGCAGCACAAAGACTCTGTGTGACTTGGCCCTATGCCTGCCCATTTCCTCTGCCTCTCCCCTTTATGCTCTCTCCCATGTATGCCACTCTGGTGATACCACAATCCTTAGGGTCCCATGAGTTTGCTGTGTGATTTTCTTGCCTCTTGAAAATGCCATGATTTTTGCTGGGAATGTCTATGTTGAGTCTGTTGGTCTGGAAGATATTCATGACTTTAAAAATTCATCTCAGAGGTCACCTTCTCCAGGAAGTCCTCTGTAACTCCTCTGTTGCCGTCCTTCCTGTACTGCAGTGCGGGGGGTCTCACTACATGCCACCTCCCTATGGACAGAACTTTTTCTTTTATTCTTGACGTCTTTCAGGCTGAATGAATGATTGTTGTATCCATGCACTGAACATTTCAAATGTTACCCATTTTATAAGTTAACATTTATTGTACATTTTCCATAAACTGGGTACTGGGTTAGTTTTTTATGTTATGATCTTGATTTTATGTGATCCTTACAACACTCACTAGGCTTTACAGAGCCATGATCCTGGATGAGTAGAACAGACATGTGTTCATTTGCAGGGACTCAAACTGAAATATAATATTTCCTTCAGTTGTGAATCACAGGCAGTAATCCACGGTTATTTTGCAGTACTTGGCATGTTGTCATTAATGTAAATCACAGATATTTCCTTTCCATATTACAATTGCAGCAGAGACTTTGAAAAAAATGTGTATTTCATTATCTTAAAATTTAAAAAGATTAGGTTTTTAAATTGTGTTTTGATAATGGTTTTTCAGCATGAGTGTTTTCTGTTGTAATCCTGTATATTTTATTTGATATACTTAAAACCTTTATTCTCAGAGGGGAGCTATTACCTCTCTCCAGATTTCCCCAAACTCCTCAAGGCACTACAGAGTTTAGGTGCCTCTGTACTATAGTTTAAACTGCCATTTGATACCAGGCAGGCAGGTTTCACCTCACACTATGCTCCTTCTCCAATGTGGCATTGAATTAGGGCAGACTGTGGGTTCAGGCCATGGTTCTTGGTTTAGTGCCTTATCCTCTCTGCATCTGTTTTCTCATTTGTAAAATGAGGATGGTAATATTACTTCACTGGGTGTCAGGAGGATTCAATGAACAGATAGATAAATAGGTAGATGAGATGGATGGGTGGGTAGGTAAATATATTACATATATATTACGTATATATGGAGAATTGAGTTGTCAGAAAATCATGACATTTTTTCCTGTTTTCAAGCAGAAATGTATCATGACTTTTCTGACGAGAGAGAGACTAATTTAGAACATAGCACAGTACCTGGCACATGATGCTGGATACTCTCCTCCTCCCCCTCTCTCTCTCCCTCCCTCCCTCCCTCCCTCCACCCCTCCCTCCTTCCACTTCCTTCTCCACCACTGTTCTATTCCCTGTCATTCATTAAATGCACATCTATCTGTCTCCCAACTGTTCTACAGACTGTTCTACAGAAAGTAAATGTGACCTAAAGATTAACCCCTTCACATGGCAATCAGGGCATAAAATCTGACTTTGCTATCTTTTTTAACTCATTTCCATGCACTTAGAAATTACTTTGCCTTCTATGCAAATAAATGTGCTAACAGATTTATTCTCCCTCCTGACTGCATCCCTGGCCTCATACACACCAGCCTCTCTACCTGGAACCTGTAAAACTCCATGTAATTCTTTATGAATTATACCAAAGGTGCCATCTCCTCTCTGTAGCTGTTTCTGACTTCCCTAGGCAGCCTAAGGCACATTTTTCTGAATCTTCTCCTTAAACATTTTATATATGCCTAGAGCATTGCAACTGCCAGCTAATTTTCTGCATGTCACCACTAGGTGGCAGTAGTCACACCTGTTCATCTTTAAGAACTGAGGATGTGGCAAGAGGTTCAGGTGTTCATTTTTATTTTAATTAATTCATGATAATAATTGATAGTGTTCCTTATAATTAAGATATCATGAGATTTAGAGAGCAAAGTCTATGAAGCCCCAGGAATTTGACCTAATAAGGGGATGGGGAGGAGTAGGCTACCACTAACGAAAGGAGCATAGAAAGGAGTGGTAAAAGGTCATTTTTACTTCAGTTTGAAGTGCTTCTAAGCTATCTAGGTTGAGGTGTTCAAGAGGAAGTTGGGTTGAGTATTCTGGAACTGTTCAGGGAAGACTGGGCTAGAAACTGACTTGGTACCCTGGATGGAAGTTGGTGAATAACAACATGGAGACAAAAGATACCATAGAAACAGTAATGGAATGGCATTGAACGAGACAGCGTTGTTCAAGGATCTGCTCTAGAAATTTTCATCACAGTAGTTGCGATCAAGAGTACCAGGTTGTTTCAGAGAGTTCCAAAAAAGTAGGCCCTTGGAGAAGTGGGGGTGGGCAGGAAGGAGAAGTTAAGGGCATTAATGAAGCAGGGGTTAAGGTTTCTCTGACTCCCACCTGCCCCTTCTCCTGTCTGCCCAAGGCTGGGTGTGTTCGGTGCTAAGATGAATGCCAATAGTGAGAAGGGACATTGAAGACACCAGACGGAATGGGGAGCAGACGAGTCACAATGTGACACATTCTGAGGATGAAAGTTCTATAGTAGATGGAGAGGGGGAATGCTAAGAGCTACGTGCTGTGGGGATGGGAGGAGGGGTACGTCCGGGCTGCCTCTGTGCTGTCCAGTAGCCTTGTCTGTGATGATAAGGATATTGTTTATCTGCTCTGTCCAGTGCAGTGGCTACCAGCTCCAAGTGACTGCTGAGCAGAACTGGGACTAAGAAATTGCTAATTTTATCTGTGTTTAAGGAATTGAAATTGAAATAGCTGCATGTGGCCAGCTAGGTCGAGGAACACTGAACGGCACTCCTCCAACAGATTTGAGAGCGTTTTCCTGGCATGGTCTGCGATCTCCCCATTTTCTCCAGGAGGGTGAGCCAGAGTGCAGGAGCAGATCTTCTGGCTTGAGGAACCCATCCAGGGCCAGGGTTTTATAACGAGAGTTAATATTGTAAAATGCAGCAAACAAAGGATGTTCAGAGTTCAGGACAGAATCTTGTTCATTCTGCTCTACTTTCTTCTATCCAGATTGCCAACTAAGGACAGGTCATCCAAGGAACAAGGGCAGGATGGGAAAGAGTGTGTCGTTATTAGTAGCTGAGCAGACACCCAGCACCTCCAATGTAGGGCACCTCTGCTTAGACGTTGCAACTGTGGCCTGGACACTTAAGTGCGCAACCTTCTGTGCAGTGATGAACAACACATGCCGCCCATGACGAAGCTGACCTACCTGGTTTCAAGTCTTCGGGCAGTCACTTCCTAGCGGTGTGACCTGGGCCAAGTTCCTTAACTTCTGCATGCTTCAGTTTCCTCATCTAGATAAACTAAGAATAACAGCAGTACTTCTCCAAAGGGGCGTCCGGAGCAGTAAATGGGTTAATGCACATAAAGTGCTCACGAGTGTCTCACTTAGCTTGCTATGGTCAGTTTGGTTTCTGTTGCCAGTATCCCCTGACTCTGCCAACTAATCCAATAAAATGTGGCCCAAACCATTTCTCAGGTACTCATCTCCATAAACCACACTTTGCGGATGAGTTCGTGTGGGGCAGGCAGAAGTGTGACAGAGAAGGATAGAGTACCTCTGCCACCTCCTCCACCCAAGGAGTGCAGGGCCCCTGGGGAGAATTGAAGTGCTTGGTAAAAGGGTCCAAGCTGTTATGGAAGGAAGCGATGTTGGAGAGATGAAGAACAAACAGGAGCTCCATGGGGAAGAGATAGGCCCCAAGGGGTTAGAGGTCACAAGGTCTATGGGCACATAGCAGATATGAGGATAGGAAGGTGGGTGCTCTAGGAGGTTATGGTCAGAGGGTCCAAGCTGAGGAGGGGCAGTTGGGAGAGCTGACTGAAGCCTGATGAGGGTGATGAGGTGGAGTTGGGATACAGGTCTCTAGCTGAGGAGGGTCAAGAAGCCATGACGTTGGGGTGTGGGAAGGAAT